>JAVSCE010020973.1:0-74094 GCA_032199065.1 Smutsia gigantea
AAAAAAAAAAAAAAAAAAAAGAAATAGGCCCAGCTGGTGTTTGTTAAGTGAGAAACAAAAGGAAAGGTGTATTAATCAGTAGAATTCTTACTGGAGTAGAAATGGTTAGGGGGAGTTGATAAGTAATCAAGGACAGAACAAACAAGACCAAGACAGCCTTTAGGACCTAATTGCCCTTGCTATTGTTTCAATACCATGTAAGACGCGCACGGCAGGACACTGGAGACCACCGGAAATTGAGTTTAGAATTAGTTAATGGTTGTCTGTTAAGTTCCCCACTCAGAATTCTATTGATTGTTAACTTGTATAAAATAAACGACTACTAGCCTTATGCTAGGAGATGCTTGCATCTTAGTTAGTGTGGGTGTCTTCTCCTTCGCCGATGCTGTCTCACTCCCCTTTGATACCTCACCCCAGCTGGAGCTGGACTCCGGCAACCTCCCATACCACCTCCCATTCCACCCATCCCGCCAATTCCAGGGTCTTACAGTCTGAAATAGCCTAATAGCATCAGATGTGGCTTATGACAAATAGTTGGAAAATAGGCAGATCTAACCAATAGTGAGAAGAAATGGAAGGAAATATTCAGTGCTGATGGCAAGGAAAAAAGGAAATTTCAGTCACCTTTGAGTCTGGTTCCTAAGCAATAAATCAAGAGCCCAAGTTCAATGTAGAAAACTGTGGTTAATACTGAATTTCAGTTAAAACACTACTTTATCTTTCCAACAGGCAGACTGCAAAAGGAGAAACAGGTTTACCAGATCTTAAATATAAATACACCAAAGGTAAAAACTATTCATTAGCATAGCTTATCTGTACAGGAATCAAATTAAATAGATACAGATAATATTCAAAGCAGCAGATCAAATTGACAGAATTCTAGAAAAACATGAGAGTAGCATGCAAAGTCAGTTTATTAAAAGAGAGAGAGAGAGAAAGAGAGAGAAGAGGTTTGGATTATCCTTCATGTCAAAGAGAGTTCTGGGTCTCTGAAGGGATGAAAAATTTGGCAAGATACTTGCCTTTACACTGAGCAGTACACACAGGACGGCTTCAGAGACTCAGGTGGCCAGTATTGTACCCTTCTGGCTAATTCATTAATTGTCCCTCATATTTTCAAATCCTTCTCAAGACAATGCATCAAGGGAGACTATGTAATACATATAAGATAAAGTATGTAAGATAAAGACACAGGCATAAAAGAAGATGTTCCACAAAGTGATAGTCACCACACCAAAAGCTTTGGAGGGCCTCAAAGCTTTTTAAAGTACAAAGAGGTCCTGAGACCAATTAGTTTTCAAACTGCTGATATATCATTTCAAAACTCCTGATCTCTGATCTCGCCTACCCAACAGAGATAAAGTAATTCAACTTCAGGAGCAACAGTTTGGTAACAGCTAAATGCCCTTGGGAAACAATGAGCGAAACATCCAAGGGTGTACAGCCAACATTAGGCATCGCTCACAGTAGAATTTCAGCCAATATCCAAGAAAAGTAGGTCTCAGTATACTGTAATGGTTAAGAGCCATCTGTGGAGTTAGTGTAGATTCCAGTCCCTGATCCATAATGTCACAGATGAGGGTGTTGAGGCATCCCTCCTACCTTAGGTATGACAGTCAGACATCCTGATCCAACCCTATCTACTGCTTTGCAGAGTGGTCCTGAATAAGTCGTGTAACTCTGTGCTTCTCTTTCTCATAGGTAAAACTGGGATAATAACAGTACCTAACTTACGGAGTCACTGTGAGGATTATTTGCGGTATTTTATGAAAAGTTCCAGAGTGGTGCCTAATACAGAGTAAATACTTGATAAGGATAAGCAACAGGAAGATTAAAATTAAGGACACAATGAAATGACTGGATGAGACACTGATCCTAGAAATACAGGCCTTGAAGCCTGAAATGGCTTAAAGTAGGAGAGATGATGGTTGCATCACTGCTGTATTTTTTCTTTTTTTTAACATTGTACCAAAAATGAGACAGGGAGACTTCTTCCTCACACCTTGACGCCAGGCTTCAGGATGTGGTCTGCGACCTTGTATCTTTAGCATCTTTGAGTGGACTGAGAGGTAACAGCCAGAGACTTTAAAAATTTTTTATTTCAGATTTACTTTCGTGGTCAAAACCATTTTAAGTGTTATTGTCTGAAGGTTGACACTGGGGGACTCCAAGGTTATTTTCCAAGACTCTACACAATCCTCAATTCAGTGTTGCAAATATTCATAAAACATCCATTATGCCAGATATTATGCTAAAATAAATTTCCCTATAGTCTGGGTTATCGTCAAGCTGATGATCTTCTTAAATCTAATCAAGAGTGTTAGTGTTTCCTGAGACATAAAGGAGAAAATAGCATCTCCTAAACATAACAATCATGCAGATCCATACTCTGCTAGTTTGCCAACCTACGTGAGCCATGAAAAGAATCAACCACTCAGAGTGTTTGAATCTGAAGTTCAGCCTAAAAGAAACTTCTAAAGTTAAAGCAACAATTACAGATAGGACTCATATATAGGAAGCAAAATAAACTGATGCTTTCCTAGTAATGTATTACTAGATGACAATGTGTTTCTTCTCTTCTCTCTCCTTAGCAACATCATAGACAAGGGCCTATAAATGACCCACTTGCACATTTATGAATGTGCTTTAAGATGTCCTGATAGCAAATGGCAAATCACCTATTGTCTCTAAAAGCCTTTCGAGCTTGATTGGAGAGAATATGTAAATGGTTCTTTCTCCCTGGTTTAGCTGTCCTGTCTGTGATGATAATGCAATCATCTGTAGAAAATACAAATTCCCTAATTAACATTAGAGTCCTGGGAAATTTCCCAAGGAAAGGCAAACCCAGGCAGATCTCTATATAGCTATCAAAACAAGAGGGTTTGGTTTGATTGATTGGATTGGATCATAGTTAACTGTCTTCTTATTTCCTATTTTCAGAGTCTTCAAGGCGAAGTCTTCTGATTACCTTTTAGGGAGTCTTCCTCAGCCTGTCTCTAATCAAACAGAATGCAGAGTGACATGGTCAGGTTCCAACTTCCTTCATCCGGCAGGCTTGCACACTAATTCCAGGGTATTAGGGATTCATTAGACTATCATGTGCCCACTTTTTGTCATATATACTATACATTATTTATCATACATATATATATGTATAAAATTCACTTGGGACATTGACTTTTTTTGGCTCTTCCCTTTTCCCCAAACAATCTTCTTCATTTAAACAAATCATTTATCAAAACAATCCCTTTTTCTTCTTTTTTCCATCGCCTCTTCCTCTACACTCTCACATCTTCTCTGTTTTCCTTCCTATAGTCTCCCAACATCCTTAAATGCTTACACGATTTGAAATGCAAAGCAGACAATGCTGCTCCCTTGCTTCAGACATTCAATGGCTTTCCACTGACCATGACTTCAAAGCTTTATATCACCCAGAAGTCCAAACTCTCATGCTTCAGTTCCTTTATCGGTGACGTAGGAATGGTAGTAATACTTATTCGTAGGGTTGTTTGAATTAACTCACTAAGGTGAGTTAATATATGTAAAATACTCAGAACAGTGGTGGTATACATTAAGTAAAAAAGTTTGCCTGCTATGATGGCGATGGTGGGGATGATGAAAATGACCGTTTTTTGTGGAGGTGCAGCTATAGGATAGAAATAGCTGTAGGGTAGAGAGATAGAATAGGTTAGCAATAGCTCTTCCTCCCCATACTCCAACCCTTTCTTTTTTTTTTTAAGTCATTGTATTTTGTTTTGAAGCACTTGAAATAGCAAGGGTTAACTTAATATGACCTAAAAATATCTCTTCCTGGACGATGGCCATTCCCAGGGTTATTACAGAACTCAAAAAATAAAGACCCGAAATCCCAGGGAAGTCCAGGACAGCAGGAGCAGAAAGCCTGAGTAGAAAAACAAGCTTTCTGTTCTTTTGCTTCTTGCCAGCAGCCTCCAAGTTTCCTGAACCTCTGGAGCCGAGGTAGAAAGCTCAGATTTGAACAGTAGTCACCATTCTACTTAGAAAAAGCTGCTATAGTCAGAGACTCTGAACCCAAAGAGAGACCTCTTGGGACAGAAAATTGCAGTGAGGAGAGATAGGTCATTGATTGAACTGTAGAAAATCCTGGAGAAGCAGCCAGAGTAATCATCCTCTTGCCTGATGTTGAAATATTCTGCATCTGTGGTTTCACACTTAAGTCGTCTGCCTGAAGGGTTAGCCTCTTGCTCTTTGAGTGGGGTGCTTTTCCACTATGTAAGCAGGGCCACTACTTTAGTTGACTAAAAGGAAAAGCAGGCCAGATACAGAGGAATAGGACTTTTGTTTCAGGGGTTTCAAAACATTTGGATCAAGGCACCATAAGTCTCAAGTCCTGACATTAAAATGCAATCAGAACTAGTGCCTTAATGGATAGAAGTAGGAGGTAGAAATGGATTGTGAACAACTCGAAATGAAAATATGTTCCAGTAAAATATTTGAAAATCTCTGAATTTATGTTTTAATGGAGACAATCTTTAAGAAACATTGTTTGGGAAAGGAAACAAGATCAATGGTATTTTAACAGCGGATCACCCTCAATACAAAGAAGCATTAGGGATAGCTACTAATTATACAAATGGGTTGATTCCAAAAGTTTTGGGGGGTTTTGTTTTTGTTTTAATAATTATCTAGACTTACAAATCTCTACCCTCCTTCCCTTCCCAAATAAACTGATCAGAAAACAAAGCCCAACACACACTGCTACAAAGGCAAAATGTAGTCAGCCCTATTCTCAGTAAGAGGTACCAGGCATTTCTCTTTCTTCTTCCTTTGACCTCATAAACAGGGAGTAGAGATCCACTGGCTCAGAGTCACTAGGGCAGCTCCTGCTGCCTGCAAGGGGAGTATTGATTATTCACCATAGGGTGGAGGGAGGCCAGTGGGGTGAGATGGACATGGGAATGAGGGCCAGGGCAATGTGTGCAGGGTGGAGCCCAACAGAGCTGACCAACTGGCCAGTGTCATCAGTGTTGCTGTTTTTCTCACCTAGGTGCTACTGTGAAAGCCCTCTGCTTCCTGCAAGCAGGGAAACACAGCTTCCCTTCTTGTTTTATAAGTACCTTCACCATATCTTCAATGTTAACTTTTAGCCCACAAATTCTGAAATATTTACTCACTAGCCCTTTACAGAAAAAGGCCTACCCCACCCTGTGCTAGATCAACATATAAAGAACATTTTTAAAAATGACCTCTTCCCATACTTCCCTTCAAATAAAGAAAAGTTGTTAAAAGTACCAGCACAAAGCTAGTGATGCAGAAACCCTTGCTGTGATGACGACCTTTCAGGGAGTGTATACTAATTGGATATGCACGTTTAAAGACCATTTTTACCTTAAAGGATGTCTATGGCAAAATTGGTTTCAGATCACTTTCAGGATAACTGGGCTTTTCATGAGTGAAACACAAAGGGAAATACCACACCTACCAGGGTTCTCTTCAGAAAGCTGTAATTAATACTCCAGCATCTCACAGTAATCTGGGTACATTCAGTCACGGGGGGCAAGGCAGTGTGACAACCAAGAAAATGAGCAATCAGCAGAATTGCATGCGGTGCCTGCCACTTCCTGCCAATTTGCAGTTAAGCTATTATGTTTTAGACACAACCACTCTCTTTAGATCACTCTCTTCTGAATATAGGATCTCATTCCAGGAACAATTACTTCCCTAGGAACACATGCAGAAAGAACCTACTTAAGATTCACTCACTGAAGAAATGGTGGTAGGAGAATGTGCTCTGCCCACACAAAACACCTTCCTCTAGTTTATTGTCAAGACACTATACATTTGAAAAATAAACTACTAAACAGACACAATTTGACTTGCATTCTAAATTCTACATGAGTGCATTAAGTCTTCCCTTTCGTCGAGTCCCCTAGCCTCCCATTTACCCTTCACAGACGAGGTTAATCACTAATGTGTCACTAACTGAGCACTTCAGCTGACTACTATGTCAAAACAAAGATGCAAAGAGATACCATTAGTTCTTTACAGGGTATGACTTGTGTAATTACTTTGTCTTCAGTTGGAATCTTCACTACCATGTTAGCCAGAATAAAGTAGAATAACACTACATACGTACTTCTCATATTTCTACAGCAAAAGACAACACTAAAAACAGTAAAGCTACATAATAAACTTTTCACAGTGGCAACGTCTTCAGATCTCAGAGTATGGTACCAGCTTGATTACCAGGTTTACATTAATCAAAAATTCTCAAAATTCATAGTCTATCTCTATGCAATTGTTAGTTACCCAAGTAGTTTGAAAAGGTAGAGCAGGGAAAGTACTGAAAACATTTTTAAAAATGAGAAGAACAGATGTGAGAAATGCTAAATAAAAGCAGTAACAAATTAACCTATCATTTATTTAAAAATTACTGATGCCGGGGTTCTTGTTCAGGGAGCCAAAGAATGAACTTCGTGAACAGTTAAGGTAGGAGAGCAAGGTACAGTCTTTTATTTAGAGATAGAGTGAAAGGACAGAGCTCCTGGCTCACGCCAGGAGGGGACAGGAGAGTCCCTGGGTGGTACGTTGTCTAGGGGTTTTTACAGGCAGTTGAGAGACAAAGAGCTAGGGATGTACACGTGTTAAGTGGTTCCAAATACTTTTGAAGAAATACTAAGTTTCTTCTTAGTCTTCCTGGTTATCTAAAAGAACTTTACTGATCTGATTTCCTCCCAGGATAGCAGCTTCCTGGTCTGGGAGCATTATCACTCAAGGCTGCCTGTTTTGCTCTAAAGGTGGGCTGAGTCATTGTTTTACTTTTTAACTAATTGGATTTCAAGATGAAATCCTTCCTGCCTTATGCTGTTTTGGGCTTGCAATAGTTTTGGACTTGTTTGCTACATTGCCCAAGTTGCAACAAATCATTTGTTTAGGGCTGGAGGAAGGAAGGCAGCACTTGGGTAGTTAGAAAAATAAGTTGGGCTCCCTAGCAGGCCAAAGCAAATCTCGCAATGGTTATCTTGTTTTTTCCAGAGGCCCTCACCCTACTCTGTCTAAGCCCATGGTCCCTGTCTCATTACTATTAAACTAGGTAAAGCCCTAGGAGATTATGATATCTAAAATAAACCAACAATGACTTCGATATTTAGAATCCATTCTAACAATGGTCAAAAATGTTAAAGCACTCTGTGCCAGGTCTTCAAGGCACTTCACATGCATTGAGACATCTGATGTGTAAAGCAGGTGTTATTCACATACTACAGATGAGTAAATGGAGGTACAGGTGTTAAGCAACTTCTAAGTCCAAGATGACAAAACTTGCAAAATAGATGAGCCCTGCATTGAGCTCAGGTATTCTGAATTATGGCCACAAATTTTCACTGTATATTCTATTGCTTCCCACAAAATTTTACTCCTGCCTTTTTACTAATAATAAATCTATGGAGGGGAGAATAAAATTTGACTTTAAATGTTTACCAAAGGCTCACCTTATTATCTTTCTAACATCTGAAGCATTTAGTGATTATTTTGCGAGACAGAATTTGGTGGAATGGCTACACTCTCTTGTGCCCGATAGCAGTGTATGTCAGGTTCCTTGGAGAGGGGAGGAAAGTTGAATCTGAGTAAAATACCGTGTTCATTTTTCTCTCCTCCTATTCCCTGTACATGTGCTTCCCAGTTTAGTGAAGGATGCAGCAAACAGATACATTCTGTCTCCCAGGATAATCCAGAAAGCATCCCCCTTTGTAACCAACAGCAGAATAAAGGCCATTTGCCATGAAATGGTTCTAGATAAAGTGTGCATCTGTGCTCTATGAGAACATAATTATTTTATTATTCTAAATTGCATCCACTTTCTCTATTAGACTGTGATTTCTGTGGATATCAGACATATTTTGGGCCCTTAAAATGCTTATGGTCCAATAGGGAACAAAGAATGCATAAGCAACTATTAAAGATCAGCACAATATTTGTAATATATATGAAACATTTTAAAGGTTAAAAAACAATATTTTAAAACATTTAAATATTACAAAATTAACATCATTCCTCCCTCTGTGGGAAAAAATCAGAGAAAGTTTCATATGAGAACTAGTGACTTAAGATATTATTAAAAAAAAATAGGAATTTGAAAGAGAGTCAATCTAGGTTAAGAGAGCCATACTCCTTTTAAAGGCTTGAAATGTCTTGAGAAACTAAACAAGTTCAGTATTACCGGAAAATAACGTGCAGGAAAATGGTGTGGGAAGGAGGTTGGGTGGGAGGATTGTGGGAAAAAAATAAGGCAGTGAACAGATCTTCCTTAATCCTGTGCAGATATGATGTTCTCATGTCACAGATATAAAATATGTAATGTCTCAGAAGGGACACAGAATTGGGGTTGGCATCCAGATCTTTGATTCATAATCTAGTATTCTTTGCACTATACCATCCTAACGTGATAGCTCTCTTAGTCATTGAGGATAGCCATCATGAAGACAGCATGGGGCAGAGAATGAACATACTCTAATGTCACCTGTTCCAAGAGGCCTTCTCTGATCTCAGTACCTTCTCAAGACACACTTTGTCATCATATCACCTGGTGTCAATCTGAAATTACCTCCAACATGCATTCACTAGTATATTATTCATCCTGCACTAGAACAAAAGTTCCATGAAGGCAGGGTCTTGCTTTGCTTGTTCATGGTTGAATACCACCAATATTCTAAGAACACACAATAGGCCCTTGCACATTTGTTGAATGAATGAATGAAAAAAACTGACTGGCCAGGCTTTCAGGCAGAGCTGTCTGATCTTGAACCAATGACTTTTGTTTCTTATTGGTTAAAGGATGACATTACAGTTGATCTGTGTCCTTCCACTTGAACTCTGTGTTCCAGGAAAAGGATGGTACTTTCCCTTCCTCCCCACTTCCCTCCCTTCTTTTCTGGTTCTTCTTTCTATACTTTATGTTTTGAGTCTCAGAGTACAATTTCTTTTGAGAAATGAACGTGCCCGACAAAAAGTTTGAAAATTACTGAACTAGTTGATTTCATACTCCCTTCCATTTCTAAAATTCCATGTTTCTGGTGTGTCTTACAATCTAATGAGCAAACATCTGAATTCTTTCAGCCCAAGAGTTAACAGTAGCCTTTAAAAGTATTGTTTGCTTACGAGACTCTACATTTTAAAAATTATACCTGGGAGCAAAAATACAAATGATTATATTTATAACCTACTCTATCTCCAACTTTTAAACAGTGTCAATTGGCATTAGTAGGGCTAACTTAATAATTCTTTCCTGCCTATTTTCCAGTAAAAATAAAAATACTCAGGAAAAAAAAATACCCAAAGTGACACAGAGAAAAAAAAAAAGAAAATGAACAATTTATACAGTCTACACATAAACATGAGCTTATGATGAATAAGTTGAAGGGTTTCTGAGTCATTTTTTTAATACCTGGCATTAGCCTATACAATCTAATGTCCAATGTAAACAAATCTGAGATAGCAATAATTCCATTTACTGGTTTAGACAGAAATGATGTGATAACAGAAACATAAAGTTGTTCCGACCTCAGATATATTCTGTTTGTGTTGAGCAAACCCCTCGGGCTAATGTAGAACATTTGCTCATTCTAGCTGTGGAACTTTAACCATAGCCAAGGATTCCAAAATCATTTCACTTCTTAAACCATGAGAGTGAATATGCTGAATATAATTCCAATTCACAAAGGCCAAAGAGAGATGAAATGCCAGCCATTATGCTGCATTACTAAAAAGAGGTAAAAAAGAAAAAAAATCTGTGACAAGTGATGGGAACTAGTGGAAATGTTCTGTAATGTGAAGAGCTGTCAGCATCAAACATTTAAATTCACAGTTTGGATTACCACCTGCAACTTGATTTGGGAATCCACTCAAAGTGTAACACTGTTCTCTTATTTCTCTTATTTCCAAATCAGATTAGACCATCCAAACTGCTGCATTCCAGGCAAAATGGCTCAGCTTAAAAAACAATCCAATAAACCGCTTCATTTCTAAAATAATGGTGATAAAAAATGACACATGGTTAAAAAAAAAACAGGAACTTCCTTCCCTGAGCAGCTACAAGAGTCACATGGCTCACTTTAATTCAGCTTCTTCCAAATGAGAAAAGGCAGGAAAGGAATAAAGGGGCAACAATGGGATAAGGGATCTGGACCCCTCAATGATGTCCTGGCAACATCACCTGCAGTGCGGCAATTGAAGACAATCATGTGCTTCTCCTTGGTTACTTATAGACAAAAATCTTCGAACAGCAAGAAAAACAACACAGAGAAAGAATAACAATCTTTTACATGCTATTTCTTCATTTTAGACCTTTAGCCATCCCTCTCCTCATTTTCCTAAAATATTCATCCATGGTTGGAATTTTCAAACTAATTAAATTTTCCCCTTGATGATAATAGCTATTCAATCTTGGATTCAACCACATATTTCAACAGAAGGGAGATTCAATTCAATAAATACATGGGGCATATTTAAACTGTCCCAATATTCCCCCCAAATTGGGAATAGTGAATGAATCACAAAAGTAGTGGGGAACTGCCTAGTTTACTCCAATATTTCTTAATCATAAACAGAATAAAATTAGGTTATGGATGATAGTACATAACAGCTGGAAAAGACTTAACATGTAACCTCCATCTTCCCTTCCTCCTCTCTCTTCCTCCCTCTCTTTGTCTAATCTATGTCTCACTATCTTTCTGTCCTTCTCCCCCTTCCTGTCATAAACATTCTTCCTAATCATCTATATATTCTTAAGATTTTACAATATTTGAGAATGTATATATTAACTAGAATAATTAAGAATATTACATATTCTTAAGATTTCACATCTATATAGTCTTAAGATTGTACAAAGGACCTGGACCCTAGCAAGTGACCAATAAACAGACCAGAAAACAATAAAATGGCAATAAGTATATACCTATTAATAATTACTTTAAATGGACTGAATATACCCATCAAAGGACATAGAGTGGCAAAATGGATAAGTAAACAAGACCTATCTATATGCTGCCTGCAAGAGATTCATTTCAGACCCAAAGACATACACAGACTAAAAAAAAAAGACATACACAGACTGAAAGTGAAGGGGATGGAAAAAGATGTTTCATACAAATAATAGAAAAAGCAGGAGTAGCAGTACTTATATCATAAAAAATTGATTTCAAATCAAAAAAAGTAACAGGAGACAAAGAAGGACAGCACAAAAAATAAATAAAAAAAGAAATGTTGTTGTGACCAAATTTGATGGAGATTTTAAACTAAGTATGTCTTAAATGGTAGCCACTAGTCACAGTGGCTACTGAGCATTTGAGCTGTGTCTCTTCTGACATGAGATATGCTGTAAGCATAAATAAGCCTGAATTTCCAAGACAATAGAAAAAAATAATGCAAAAAAACTCATTATTTTTTAAATATTTACATTTAAAATGATTAATATTTTGGATATATTAGGTCAGATAGTAATTAAAATTAACTTCATCTGTTTCTTTTTACCTTTTTAACTTGGCTACTAGAAAATATTTAATTACTTATATGGTTACATTTTATTTGTATTGGACAGCACTCCTCTAGAAAGATTAAGGTGGTTAGCAGATGATCATACAGCTAATTGTGACAGCATTAATAACAGAGCTAAGGTATCTGAACTTCAGCTTCCTGGATTCTTTTTGTCAAAATTCGAATGAGAGAAAGTCTTAGCAGTGGGACTCTTGTTATCACGTATGATATAAAGAAAGCCACAGTCAGCAGTATTGTACGTAAAACAGACTCCATCCATCATCATGAATATATTTAAGATACAACATGCTCTCACATTCTTCAAGTTCAAGTGACGCATCTCAGGCTGAGATACAAATAACCTTTCTCATGTGGGAATAGGAAGAGGTTATAGTATGGAGGACACTATAAGTAAATCATGAAACAGAGATGGAAAGCCTTTTATTAAGCAGTTATATAATTTGAATGAGGGAAAATCATCTCCAATCCGAATACATCCAGCATCATGATAATCAATTCAAGAGTGCTGGTCTGCACTTCACTAGCTCAACTGCCATCTTGCCACGGGTTATTTTAGACATTGTCATTACTACGCCACAGACTTCCAGAAGGTATGTTAGCAGACGTACACACATAGACATGCATGTACACATACATATTTTGAAAGCAAAATTACAACAGGGGAAAAAGCTTGCTGAAAATAAAGCAGTATTTGGTAGTCATAGCAACCCTAACTTTTTAAAAGCAACATTAAGGCAGGAAGAGCTCATCAACTGCTATATCAAGTTGTTATAGCAACCAAAATACGGCTTTACAGAAACAAGTTTGCATTCAAATAGCCAGAGAGTTGTAGTGGTAAAGGGCTATTTTAAAAATATGTCTTTGGAGAACGAAGGTTTAATTTCTACTTTGTTTTAATTAAGACTTGTATCATCTGCTTCATTAGAACCAGACATTCCACAGGTGGTCCTCCGAACAAGCACAGAGCTGCTGTCCCAAGCAGGAAGGGTACAATAAATACCTGATTAGAATGAGTAGGACCAAATTTAGTTCATCAGTATTAGTAATTTGATCCTTTTGGGGTGATGAAAACTAATAAATCAAAAAACAAAGTAAAAAATAATCACATGGGGTTGTCTGGAAAGACAGAAGGATTCAGTCTAGGACAGACTTTACAACTTTGGCACCATTGGCATTTTGGATCATTTGATTCTGCACTGTGTGTGCGCATTCTGTGCATGACAGGTTGCCTACCAGCTTCTCTGGCCTCTGCCATTAGATATGAGCAGCAGTCCCCCTCTCCCACCCCAAGTTGTGACAATCAAAAATGCCTCCAGTTATTGCCAGATGTTCTCTGGGGGAGAGGATGGTAGCCAAATCAATTGCCCATGGCTGCCAACCTCTGATCTAGAAACATATCATCCATACTATCCTGAAACTCATGGAAATTTAACAAACAGGCAAGCAATTAAGCTAGTAAATCAGTCACATTCTTCTTCGTGGGCAGACCCTCCAAACTCCTCTAAGTTTCTACACCTATACTTTACCTAGCTTATCATCTTAGATCAAACATTTTATCCTTCAACTCTCAACAGCTCTGGTACATGATATTTATCTTCTGAAAACCCTCTACATCCTCCTGTTTCAGTATCACACTCACAGATATGCCCATGTGCTCCTCTGCACATGCAAGACACAAAACTACAGCTGGCCCATTTCTTCTCCTCTCACCTCTTTTGATTTTCAGAGTTGTTTCCCACTCACCCTAAGATTTTATTTGGAAAAGAAGTGTATACTATCCCAAATGTCTACTTCTCCTTTTAGTCAACTACCAAAACTCTTCACAATCAGTCTTTATTTATTGACTTGTTCATGTAAGTGCTATCCAGTCATTAATGCTCCATGTAAACATCATTTAGCCTGGAACCATTCAGTATTTTATTGCGACCTAATGAGTTCAAATAAAACACATTTGGTCAAACCTTAATTGGGTAAATAGTCAAATAAAAATCTTGGGCAAAGTAGCAAGAAAAGGGGAAGAATGGAGATACAACTTGTTGCAAAAGGCAGTTACAGTCTTGTTATTATATGATAGTAGATGGGAAGTCCAAATAGTAAGCTTTTTGAAAGCAGAGGCTATTTTTGTATCCTTGGAGATATTATAGTACCTGACCCAAAGGAGACAGTAAATGACCAGGGCTAGTCTTAGTTTTATAGCATCATATCCATCCAAGTTATCATTAGCATGAATGTGGCTATTAAAATTTTTTTCTAGATCTATCAAGTTTAGTTTACTTTTTTTTCCCATAGATCTAAATAATTTTATAAAACAATTTTGAAGAAATTCACTTTTTTTTAGGATTCCCATTTCTATTATGTTTCACACAGGTTTTCTATAAAATCCTGTTTGAGGAATGTCAGAATAATTCATTGGATTTATATAACTTATACATATATGTGTGTGTGTGTGTGTGTGTGTGTATTTTTCCATTCAGTTTTCCGACACAATGCTCACATCTCTATTACTGTCTGGAAGATCATACGTACTGCTGTAGACTCTTGTAACTTCTCACGTGTGTATCCCTTATTGATTTTCTTGCCACAGGACTCTGAGGGACTTGACAATAGTCTGCATGGGAAACTTTTGAAAAGTAAATAGCAAATTTCTCTGTCAGTCTTTTCCACTGGAAAAACTGACAAATAAACAGCTCACCAACCAGAAACTTCATTCGATAAAATTTAAAAACTGAGTTGTGAACAAATACAAGACATGCCAACGGACTGGTCAGGATCTAGCACTCTCAAATATTCCATTTGTTAGTCAAAACAGATCATTCCCTCATATTGCAAATACTATTCTCAATAGCACTTAAATAAATGGGTCCTTAAGAACTGGAATAGCCACATCAAGCTGTCAAGGGTGATGTTAGAACCGAATGTGACTGGTAAGTGTACGTGATTGGAACAAGAAAGCAAACAAATCTTCTCTAACTTACAGGTGTGTGATTAATGGTTTGCTAATAATGAATCAAAGGGTGATTCTTAAAAGGTGAGTGTAGTGATATATGTGTTTGATTTTGTCCTTACAAATAAAAATATGATTTTCCTTTAACCCTACAAGGTTACCTGAGTTTTCTAACAACAACAACAAAAATAGAAAGTATATAACAGCTAAGGTAAGAATGAATTTGAAAGGAAATTGAAAAATCATACTTTTTGCTAGGTCAAGATAAATCCCATTAAAGAAGGAAGGTTGATTCACTTGAAGCTTAGTCAAGGGACAACACACACTTTTTCTGCCAACAAAGTAAGTAATCAGTCCAACCTTATAGGCAGCCATTTTTTTTCAACCTTTATACACAGCAAATGGAGAGATCAGTTGCCAGAGTCTGGTGCTCTTGCACTAACACACTGACCACTAAGCATTAATTCAGCTAGAATAGAACTTTAAGGTCTCCTTTGCAAAAGGGTATTGGGGTAGCAATTTAGAAAACTAGCTGGTGGTGTTTACTTTTATTTATCCTTTTCCTAGTATTCAAAAATCATCAAATTGATTCTTGCTTTAAATGGTATTTCCAACTTAGAAAACAGAGAGAGAATACTATTCGGAACAGCTAACTGGGAGAAAAAGTACTACATTGTACAACATCTTGACTATCTTAGAAATACCCCACAGTCTATCGGAAAATAAAGATCTGGATCACAATTACAAAAAAACAAAACAAAGGCAAGTCTGGATTGTTTGAAGGAGAGGAAGATGGAGGAAAAGGGAAGCAGAGGCTCAGATCCTTCAAAGAATTATTGGAAGACTACTGAGTTAACATACTTTAAAATTACTATGCCCCTGATTTCTCTTCCATTGCAGGTTACTTTTCATGTGAAAAAAATGGGTTACTGAGATCTACAGTGACTGCAGCAGGTCACATCAGCTAAAGAGAAGGAGCTGTTGAGAGGAGGGTGATACCACAGACAAAAGTTTCAGGATTCACTGAAAATTATGTTATTTATTTGCAATCCATTCATTCAATTATTTTTAAACAGCAACCTCATGTCAAATATTGTGCTCTGTACTAGGCACAAAATGCTCAGCAAAAAGATAGATAGTTTCTATTCCTGAAGATTTAGTAATTTGGCAAAAGGACAGAAATCAGTCAAATAATCACAAACAAAGGTAAATGGCATAAGGACGAATTGTGGAAGTGTATTTTCCCATGAGGGTAGGAAATAGGTGAATTTGACTTGGGGTGGGGGGTGGTCAAGCAAGGCTTACCTGGAAAAGTGATGACTGACCTGAAATCAAATAGAAGTGAGAGGAACCAGATCCTTTATGAAAAACAATCTGTCAAAATTAATTTAGATCACCAATGGGGTCTCTGGGATGTACAAGATTTCATTTTCCCATATCCAGGAGCACGGACCCATTTCATAATTCCAAATCATTTTAAAACTGAAAGGCACCTAAAAATAAGGTCAGTCAACCTTTTTATCTTTTCCAATCCAAGTTTTATAATTCTACAGCCTCTGCTCCTCCAATTCAGTGTAGCAAGAGGCCCAGGCAGTCCTGTAGTTACTCCAGCTCTGTCTTCACTCTACAGGGTGAACATAAAGTCTCAAACATACTACCACCCAGGGCTACTTCAATGATCAAATAATGCTCCATTTACAGGGTAGAGAAAGTCATCTAAGAGGCTCCAATACTATGACACACCACCCTTCTAAACCACAGTGGTGTTGGAATGGCTGAATGATAATTTGTAGAACTGGACTGGATGACTTGGCAGTGTGGATTAGGCTAAAGGCACAGGCTTAGTGAATTCTATGGGAACACACCATCCGAGGGAACATCTCACGGACGCAAGCACATGAGGTGGGTGGAATGGCAATGCTGTGCGCCACGTACATTGCTCTGGACTAATGCACGTTGCATTAGTAATACAAAACAGCATACTGCATATAACATTAACACATCATTTATTATGTTTATTCAACTGTTTCCAGACTTGACAGCCACCTGAAGAATATGTTCAACAGTCGGACTTCACAGGCCTTTAGTGATGAAACTGGTTTCTTTTCAGTACTGTATTTTCCTGGTCACATGCAATACCACTCTGACTTGCCTTGTCTAACTCAGAGGCACATAAATTGGTAGACTCTCATGCCTTCACCATGTTGAATAATAATTTTCAAATATGGCTCCCCGACCACCTGCACCTGAATTATTTAGTATGTTCATTAAAAATGGAGATTTCAGAGCCCTGTTACAATCTACTCAATCAGCAGTTTGAAAGCCATGAATACACTCAACGCTAGCTAGTTTCATAATCAGTCCTGGCTGTGACTGGCAGGAGGCCGAGGTAAGCCAGCTGGCATGATTTATTGACATAAACCCAGGGTCCAGACCCCATGTCTGCCTAGTGAGTTTCTTGTTTGCCCACTTTCATAAACACAACTTCTGCCTTGGTTCCTGACTAATATTCCACTTCTGCCCCCAGAAGCAGGGCTCCAGACTGACAGTATGGAAGAATGTTTGGTTTCCAAATATCATCCTAATTCTTGGCTACTCCATGCCCTAGAAATTTCTCCCCTATGCCCTTAGCTACTATGTGATTCCACATCAAAGTATAGAATCAATTCTACATCATCAAAGCAATTCTGCTCTGAAGCAGGGTGTGCCAAACATTACAGATTAACAACCCAGCCACTTGCTGATCCAAGTGTTATACACAGACCAGCAGCATAAACACCACCCAGGCAATTGTTAGAACTTCAGAATCTTAATTCCCATGCCAGAAACACTTCAGTAGGCTGGTAATGGCTCTCAAAGACATGTCCTTGCCCCTATCCCTGGAACCTGTGAATGTTACCTTATATGGTAATGTTTTGCAGCTGTGATTAAGGATTTTGAGATTAGACTGGATATTCTGGATGGGCCCTACATCTGGTAACAACTATCCTTTGAAAGAGAGACAGAGGGAGATTATATGAACTGCGGAGGAGAAGGCAATGTGAAGACAGAGACAGAGATAGGAGTGATTTGGCCACAAGTAAAAGAATGCCAGCAACCACCAGGAGCTGGAAAACAAGGAGTGGATTCTTCCCATAGCGCCTCCAGAGGGAGTACAGTCTAGCTGACATCCAGAATTCAGCTCAGTTACACTAGTATAGATTTTGTGGCCTCAAGAACTGTGAGAAAACAAATTTCTGATGTTTTAAGCCACCAAGTTTGTGGAAATCTGTTATGTTAGCTGTAGGAAACTAATGCACTACTGAATTAGATCTTCATTTTAACAAAGTCCATAGGAGATTTATATATACACTGAAGTTTGAGAACCAATGAACTAACTATAACAGAACTCCCAGTCAAGCACAAGTGTGCACCCACATCTTTGGATCATTTAATTTGGATAGCCAGCCTCTTTCTAAGGGGTCAGTCAATAGCTGGTCCATTCTCTAGCTTATTTCTGTTCAGCTACTGTTAATTCCAGCTCCCACTTGACCACTTGTACATGCAAACATAATTGCAGTTAATCTCATCTAAGATACAGGAAAGCAAATACTTAATAGCCAACGGGTATCCAACATTGACTTGGATATTAGTCAAAGTTAATAATAAAAAAAAAGATCCTCTTCTCACGAGAAAACAATGAGAGTTCCAAAATCAATGTGTACTGATTAGCCAAGTTAGACTAAAACTCAGTTTGGGAACAAGGGCAGGGAGCCAAGCTCTTTTGTCAGTGTATGGTCCCTGCTATTCTTGGCTAGCTCTAGAGACAGACTCAGCCATGATATCCTCTCATAGAACCCCAACCAATAATTAGGGCAAGCAGGAGATGGGCTTTTCACCGGCTTTGTCAACAGGCAGGTACTGACTGTGAAACTATGACACAGTTTAATAGGTCTGAGCTATGGAAGTCAGCACAAGCAGTGGTGCAGCACACAGACTCTTCTCTCAGAGATTCTACCTTCCACTGTAGGAACTGAAATTAAATACCCTCAACAAGGAAAGAACTAGTAGGTCCCACCTGTGCATGTGGCAAGAGTAAATAAGTGTTTCATTAATTACAGTGACTCACCAACTATTCAAAAGCAATGAATGGTCTGGGAGTTTTACTGCAGTTTCATCTTATCATTCAATCTTTCAGCAATTCTTAATAGAGAAAAGGGCAGCCTCTTTTAGGTCTTCAAACCTTATTTATTTCATCTCTAACCTTCAGTCAAATGAGAAAAAGTCTCTATTCAATTTTTCCCAGTTTGAATCCTTTCCCAAGAGCCTGCAGCTACAGAAACATGTTTCTTTGCAGACTAGCCTCCTGGTAGAACTCTCCAGCAGCTCATACTATACTAATTAAAATTAGAAAGGCAAATTGGAAGCTATATGGGAATGCATTTTTTTTCCCCTAATAGGGGGAATAGAGGTTGTTGAGTTGCTGTTTTTAATCTGCTTATGATCTTAAAAGGGGCTGTTGGGTGTGAAATGAAAGCATGTACCTGACCCAGTGCAATGCAATCTAATACAATTTGCTGGGCATATTTAATGACTAGGCTCCCTAATTACATAATCAGAAATGTTTTTCATGAGTGGAAATTTATGAATCTATTTATTGTTTTCTAATTGATAATCAGGATAGTGGTGCAACTGTGCATCTGAGTAACTATCCAAAAGGGAATGAAAGATGATCTCAGATGAATTTTTACTGAGAGAGACTTTGTAACCACCCCTTGAAGTCTGCATTTCAGCGTGGACACTGTATTGTACATTCTCAGTTACTGGGTGCAACCTTATCTCCTTAACTGTTCTGAACACTTGCTGCAGGGCTTGTGTAACTTACTCTTCTCTATTTTCCTTAGTTCTGACAAAGCATTAAAACCAGTCATTCCTTAATGGATATTTACTGATTAAAAGGACATCAATGAAAAAATCCTCAAAAATCAAATATTTAATCTTTCAAATGTGCTAGTTACTTAAAGGATTTCTATTTGGTCCAAAAACAGAATTGATCTTGAATTTCTGGATAGATTTTTATTAGGTGAGGTGGTTTGATCTATGGTAATGGAGAATATTCCAGGAAAAAAGGGACCAATTAGTAACCAGTAATTTTACATCTGACACTGGGCTGTGATTTTTCCTCTAAAAAGTTTTTTTCTTGGAACTCAAATATGATAAAATTGTCCCTCTCTCTCTCTCTCTCTCACTCACACAAACCATTTCCTTAATAGTCCTACCTATTTCTTCATGAAACCAGTTTATGCAATTTTTTTCAACTGTCCCTTCTGTGTACTGTGACAACACCCCAGCCATGCTCACCTCCGTCAAACCATTTGCCATTCTGAATTTTAAAAATTCAATACCCAGTACACACCGTGAGAATCAGTCATTTCAGTGCTGGCAGTTGCGGGTGTCCACATTCCTGGTACCTACTAATGTTTGGCACAGAGCATGTTTCATCGAAATTTTGAAGGAGTGAACAAAAGCCACTCATTTCCTTTCCCTTTCTCTAATTCTTATTGGGAAGCTAGTACAACCCCACCCCCTCATGTCTAAGGCAGGATTACAGAAGGAAAGAAAATAGCACAATGCCTAGAGAGCTCACAAACTGAAATCAGCCCCAAAATTAATACATGTGGGCAAGCTTTGTAAACCTTTGTGCTTGGTGACACAGCTTTAGATTTCTGCCTCACACCTACAGTGCTGACAGACACAGTGGCTGAGCCGTATTACAGAGAGAAGAATTGATATTACTAAGGCATGAAACAAGTGCAGCGTTTTTATGCTAAGCAATTAGTTTTTGGCAAGGAAATTCCTGTGTATAAAGAGGAGCCTTTTCTCCCCAGTGACAGAACAATTTTCTTCACTAGAATGAAATATTCTTTTCACAATCTAAATGTTTGGAGAATGTATGAAAGTGAAAAGAACAATAATATCCCCTTTCTATGACTTGTGACGCCACAATAGATGGCAGGAGGAGGGGAAAGGAAATTAGCCAGAGGGTCTTAAGACTTTGCTTCTAGTTGCACGTATGCCACCTAATCTCTGAGGCAAAGTGGTTGTGGGATCACCTTCCCAAGCCTTGGTTTCCTCATCTGTGAAAGGAGCAAATGAAAAGGGCCGTTCATTGCTGACTGATACTCTTCTGTTCTCCTGCTAAAACCTGGATTTACAAATGCCACTTCCTTGATGTGTTTGTGCAGATGCTGAAAATAAAATAATTTCTCAGTCAGTCACAACTATGTTGGTCTGATCACCACTGAGCAGGAGAAAAAAATCACAAAAACATATACCTCGTAAAGGCTTTGAAAATGTATCTAATCCACCCTCTCCCATAATTAAAGAAGGGCTGCACGTAAGTCATTCCTCAATGATCTTCATATTATCCTGTTTCTAAGTAATTCCAAGTACCTCTCACAACTCTGCAACAGTCCTACTTGCAGAAAATTAATTCAAAGACCGTAACTCTATGTTCTACAATTTCCTCTTTTTATGGTGAATGATGCCATTTTTCCCTTTCACCATTTAACCTTCACTTTGATTTCTCGACTCCCTTACAAGTTTTTCACTTGAATGTACAATAGCATTTCCAAAGGGAAAAGGCAAGGCAGGGTGCCTAGGCTGGTAAATGGCCATTTTATATTATAAATCACACAGAATAAAGTATTGTATTATTCTTTTTGTTAGATACTGCAACACAATTTATTTCCCTGCAGGTTATTCAAACCTGACTCAAATGAGAATTTTTTTTTTGTTTGGTCTTATTTATCTTTCTTGTATCCCTCACCAACTAGTGATAAGTACATAACAGCTGGTTAATACATTCTTCGCAATTGACTGACTAGATGATAGGGCAACCTAGTTCATGCATATCCAGTTAGCAAGTCACCAAAGAAAAATTATTCCTCTTTAGCCTTATGACAGGGAACAGTTCTGGAAAAAAACAATAGCTGATCTAGATGTAGTCATATAAAGTTCATACCTTACATACCTAACCAAAATAAAAATGTATATAATTTAGAATTTTTTCAAAGTTTTTGTACATCTAAAATATGCATAGTATCACTGCGAACAAAGAGAAGTAACTATATTCTTGGGCTACTATCAAAAGATGATTGTTATGATGGATGTTACAAGTTTCTTAGTCTCTTGACTGAAAGTTCAAGTTATATTTATTTAGCTGTAATTTATATGACAGGAAATCAAGCAAATGTTCTGATTACTTTCTTATAAGTAACTGCTACAGAGCTGATCACTTAAGTCTCAATTCTCATTTTTCTAATCATAGTTTGCCTCATTTCAATCAATAGTGGAATGTATGTTCTTTAAGAGGTCTGATTATGGCCAGAATTTCTGTTTCCCCCACCCTCCCCAGAAGAAATCACCTATCAATACTATAAGCAGTTCCCCTTGTTAGAAATAGTAGTCCATTTAGATGACAATACTTTGGATATAAACACCTTGTGTAAAAACAATATTAGTTTGTTGATCTGAATCTTCTGAGTACATGATTATATGGCCCATTCCTGGCCCCCACCTCAGAACTAGAATTATTATTTTAGGACTAGAGCTCAGGAAATAGCATTTTAAGCCACAGGCAATATCTTATACGTAAATTTCCAAATCTCTGTTCTAGAATGAAAGGTTCAAGATGCTTTGCCCCAGATGGACAGATGAAATTGATAGGATTTAAAGCTCAAGGAGTGGATGACTGTGTTTCCAAGATGCAACAAAATCAAACTTTAATGCTAAGTATACAGCTTTTAGCACTGTATACTCAATTTTTAGAGTAATGACTAAACACATTAGGACTCAAAAGATGTATGCTGGTTGAAAGAATGAACATGTTCTAGTCTCTGATGAATTTGTTAAGAAATAGTTCCTCCAGGATATGGCCAATGAACTTTGGAATTAATTTAATCAACACCTGTGAATTCCATCTTTGATTTCTCAGTGACAGCTACTTTGGGGAAATTATAACAGTACAACAATCATGTACGTGGGAATAATTAAAGCCAATGTTTTGGTTCTGTTTGAACCCATATATAATTATGTATGGTTAGGATAACACAAGAAGGGGACTAACAGTTTATGAATATTCTCTTATTTTATGTCCTTGGTCTCTCAAGTAATTCTTGAAACTCATTCTCTGAAGTGGAATGTATTATCATTCCCATTTTCAAATGAGGAGAGAGAGACTCAGAGATGTTCTGAAACTTGTCTTGGTCAAACCCAGGGTCTGTGGAGCCAGGATTAGTAGAGTCAATGTACTTCAAAGCAATTTCTCTTGTAGCATGCTGCTTGATCGGTATTTAAATGAAAAGCAAACTACTTAGGTACAAATCTATTATATGAGAGTATCTTAACTACCCTAAAGGGTATATTATTTCATATTAAAACAATATTATATGACTATTATATATAATTTGGAATATTAATATGTTGGAATTCCATGACAGGGAAGCTGCTCCAAACCTTCTCTACTTTATCTTTCAAAATAAGGCAAGAATTACCTTAGAAATATGGACTCTCTATGGACTCCTGTAATGGATACTCAGCTTTGGGTAAAGAGCTAAAATCGTGATAGAGAACCAGAATGCAGTGTTTGAAATCGTTCGTTTCCTTCTCCCAAACTATGTAAAAATACACCTTAAGGAAGATTCAAATTGCTGCTATTCATTATAGTTTTGCTTTGGGAAAGTTCCCTCTCTGCAGTTTGATTCTTTAATTTTCCTTCTGGAAATAGTTTTTATATTTGGGGCAAGTGGATTAAAATTATAGAAATTTTCCAACTAATAGGAGCCAGCTCCTACATTTCTCAGATGACAAAAATGAGATATTGTTCATCTATGCATATTGTTCATAGAAAAAGACAACAAATGAGTACTAAAGGAGGAAATGAGGCCCTTTTTTAGTGATTCTGAGTACAAGGTTTGTGCGTTAATCAAAGGTTGACTCTTATATTTGTATTTATAAAACATGCCATACCTAAATGACTATATTTCACCTAAGAAATGTTTAGTGTATCCTGAAACATAAATAATGATATAGGTCAACAAGAAGGGAATACAGGTACATTGTTTTTCTCATTCCTGAAACAGCTGTTAGAAATTTAAATGTATTCATTGAATTGCCCTAAGATTAAGAATATATACCATCAGCTATCTGTACTTTGTTACTACTGTTTAAACTGTCTAGAGAATTTGAACATAATTTGGATATCAGGAAGTGGAAAATATAGCACATACAGTATCTGCTATCCGTAAGAAAAGTAAGAAAATTACTTTCTTTGTAAGCTGTGCTCAGAAATTTTCAAACAGAGCTACTTTTAATATTCACAAGTCTGACCTGAGCATGGACAGAACCACTTTTCTTGAGAGACTTGGAGCACAGCTAAAGAAAGCTAGCACTTCAAGAAAGCTTCATTATACATGAAGGCAGAATAAAAAGGAAATTCTGCCATTGCAGGTCACACGCATACACACACAAAATACGCACACACACAAGTTCAGACCAGCTAACAAAGAAACAAAGAACAAATTTTCAATCCAACAATTGCTTATTTAGGCCCAAAGGCTGGGAACAGATTCCTTGGACATTTTTGCTTTCTTTGCCCTACCTCCACTTTTTTGACCTGCCACATGGGAAGATTCCCATGTCTATACCGTCCCTTTCTCTACCACAATCAGAGGAGCGGAAGAACTTTTTCAACTCCCTTGAAAAACAGCCATTATGTTTCCATGTCAGATTTGAGGTACAGACCTTTCCTACAGCAATTAGAAGGACGAGGGTGGTTATCATCATACATTGGTACATTTTTGTGGTCTACGCTAAAGTAAAAAGGCCCATCCCTTTACATTCTTACTGTGCACACTCACTCCTTTTCCCAGTATACACACACACACAGAATGAAATACTATTACAGAATGTGTCCATTTTAGGCCTCAATGTAATGAAATGACTCAGGAATGCCTCTGATGTTCATTTTTTGCTTCTATCCTAATTCTACCATCTTACTATATCCTTAAAGTTTACAGCTATGTCCTAATTACCATCTTTCACTTTGAATCCAAATGCCATCATTTTTTAACTCCTCAAAGCTACAATTCTGGTATGTCTGTAAGCCTTCAGTCTCCTCCCATAGCCTAACAAATTAAAGATAAATTTTTTGCCACCTTGACAGTCAGGGTTTCCACAATTCAAACATTACCTGTCTTTTCTACTTGTTTTCTATTTCTCTTATTTAAAAGACTCTTCCTTTCCCACTGTTTAGGTTTGCTTATGATTTTCCTTCTGAATTGGTCTTCTAACCAAATTCTCTTTCTCCTTAAGTCCTTAAGTAAAACAAATTTGTTTCATTTTCTCCCTCTTTCTTGAAGCTACAAGGCATTTTACCAGTCTTTTAGGGCTCTTTGCTCAACATGTCTTGAATTACTGTTAAATGGATGCTTGCCTTATCGAGGCATCCAGATACACAGTAGAAGCTCTATCTTTTCCACTTCTGTATTTCCTGATAGATAACAGATAGATAGTATGTGTAGTAAGTGACTCAAGATGACATGGCCATTGATATAACCTACTTGTTAGGCTTTCCATGTCATGGGCTTGAATTCCAAAGTTATAGGTAGTAAGAATCAATATAAATGTCTGGAAGGGATGTCCAAGATGGTTTGACTCTTCAATTAGATAATTTCTGTCCAACAGAAATACATGGCAGTGGCTGCCATATCAGATAGATAGTGCAGAGCTAGAGCACAGATGATCATAGATAGCATTGATGAATCAATTTCTTATTTTAAAAAAAGATTGCATTCTTTTCTTTTTTCCCTCTCCAGACTGCTCTTTTGATATAGACGGTGCTGAATTTTCTTAGATATTTTCTGGCATGTGTAAGTAAATGACTACAGAAGAATTCCCAGAAATTAGGCAAGTATGTATATGATACAGGTATAATGAAATTTCATTAAGTAACCTTAAGCTCTTTGTAGGCAATATTAAAACTAGTAGCTTAATTTTGAATAAATGAAGCAAAGTGCCAAGTTGGTACCCCTTGGGAAAATGTAACATGAAAATTAGATCTATGGGAGAAACAGATTCTTGTTGGAATACTGTATAACTTCACCAAGATATTTTAACAATTTTGAAATATTATTCTTTTATAAATTGGGAAGGGAGCACAATTTTATTTTAATCATCCCCATGTTATTTTCCTTAACAAATTGATCTTTGAAGAATTTAAGAGAAACTAGTAGTGAAAAAAAAAAGGTTCATCTCTTGAATTTCGCTGCTGACACTTCTTGTTTTATAATTGCTGATGTTTATCTATACCTCACCTTTGTTTGAGAACTTCTTGCAGACAGAGATGAGTCTTGTCAAATGGAGATTTGATTACTTCATTTTATAATGTATTGGCTAAAAAGACCCTTTCTATCACATGCTGTTCTGATGTTCATTGGGGTAAATCAGACAATAAAGGAAACTAATGGAAATTCGTCAAATACTCCCAAAACACCTACAATAACCCCTCTTTGTATATAATGCATTGCTGTTACAGATTTTTCAATACAGTAGGTTATAAGATGCTGCAGAAAGCGAGTAGCTTTGGAGAGTGGAGCCTAAGTTCTACCTAGCTGAGCTATTTGGTACCAGTTCTTTCCCTTCTCTGAGTCTGTTTCCTCAGTCGTGGAACGTGCACAAGGAAAAGGAAATCTTTGCAAGATGAAATGGGAAAACATATGGACATATATAATTAATATTCATTAAGCACTCTTTGGTGATTTGTTCCCTTTTTCCTCAGTGTGCCCCTCCCCCTTTCCTCTAGACACCCCATAAATGTTGACTTTGTTAAGTGTTGCCATTCCTGGAGTTATTCATAATTTAACAAGGATCTGCTGAAGACCAAGGAGTATTCATATTTGGGGACAAAAATAACCAAGAATACACTTTCTGGCATGATATGAACATGGAAGTAAGTTCTCACTTAGTGGGAACGATAAGACCAAAACTCTGGGATTGAGCATGGAGCTCTGTTGAACTTCAGTATCAGGTACCCTAGGACTCTTCCTGTCTCCTACTATTCATACCACACATTGTGGGAGCTAATTATGTATTGATTCATTTTAGATGGTCTTATAAATTAGTCTTTTCTTCCCAACTAGATTTTAAAGTTTTTGAATGTAGCAGCCTAGTAATCTACTTCTGAAGTCTCTACAGGGCCCTGGGCAAAAAATAGCTCACAAGGTAAGCATTTAAAAACTACTTTAGTTAATTGACTGCCATCCACAGAAGAATTTTATTCAAACAAAGGCTCTTGTATTGCACTTGGCAAACAAGGTCCATACCATCACAATGAATTACTCTGAGGGGTAACAGAGTTATTAAAGCAATAATGGAAACAAATCAATTAATGGAATTAATTAATTCTCCAAAAATACCTGGAAAATGTTACTTCTGAGTGGGGAACAAAAGGGAGATGAAAGTAATTTGACTACAAATGTCTGATAAAACACTGGAGTTAGGGATAGAAGGTGCTCCATGCAATTCCAGTCCTTACTCTAACTATAATTTATATCTCATCAGGAAATGTGCAAAGCCCTAACTTAACAGGATTCTCATTTCAAATGAAAGAACATGTTTCTGTAAATGTTATACAATATGCCACACCATTAAATATTGCAAATTAATCCTATAATATATGAATGCTTTACTGCAAAATTTAGTGTGTCTTTACTCCATTATAGCACACATGCAAACTTTAAGGACACCTAAGGAATAATTCATTCTACTCATATTAAAATGATTTTCTGCCTCAGCACTGTTTCAGTAACTGTTTCAAAATTAATTTGACATTTATTCATGAAATTTTAAGCCATTGAAGACCCAGGTAAATGGCATGCTCTGAGTGGTATTTTCCACTTAAGAAAAAAAAAGGGTCATCTCCTTCCTTGCTTTACTTCTGCCTCTCTTTGCTCCTACTTGTGAGTTTGTTAAGTACACATATTTTAGCTCCTCTTTTGTGCCAGAAGACTGCCAGTGATGCTATCAGTGTCTGGTCAACTATGCATCCTCTATAAAAATTGGCACGGCTACTTGGGAAAACACACAGACATTTCTGGAAAAGTTTTAGCACCTACCAGTTATTTCCACAAGTATATACAGACTGCCTAATAGGCACTAAGCACTGTTCTGGGTGTTGTAGATATAGCATGAACAGGACTGACTAAATGTCTGCCTTCATGGCACTTACTTTCTTATTTATCCTGGGCATGTGATACTTGTTGAATTTGACAATAAATTGATAGTAATAACATAAACAATGTTACTTATTAATCAGTGATATAAGGACAGTGAGAGAGGATGCTATGTTAAAGAGTGACTTGTGTTGGGCAGGGTATACATTATGCAGGGTGGTGAAGGAAGATCTCTTTGAAGCCGAAATAATTAAGCCCAGAAATGAATGATGAGAAGCTACCCATGAGAAGGTGTCAAGAAAGACCATTCCATGTGGTGAAAATATTTCATGCTAAATCCTTGAGGCAAGGAACACAAGAATAAGGATTAAGAGAGATGGGGGAGAAAGCTGAGACGGTATTCAGAGGTAGGGAGGGGCAGATAACACAGAAATTCACAGGTCACTGAAGGGATTTTAGTCTGAATGCACTGACTGAAAGGATTTTAAGCAGGGAGGAAGGACTGTCATACCTGATTAACATTACTTAAAAAGATTTCTCCACTCACTACGTGAAGACAGAATTGAGGGAACAGTCAATAATCTAGGTAGAGAAGATGGTGGTTTGGACAGAATGCCCAGGTGTAGACAGAGAAAACTGAATACACTGAGGATGTGTTCAGGTAGACTGGGTTCCATGTGTTGAGGGGAAAAAAAGGAATCAAGGATGACTCTGTGGTTTTGGTGTAGACAACCAGGCAGATGATGCCTCAAAGAGATGGGGACAAAAGGAGGAGGAAGGTTAAACAGGAGAATTCAGGATTGAAGTGGTAAATATTTCTTTGAAGTATTATTCAATTCCATAGGTAGAGAACTGAACTCAGAAAAGTTAATATATGTGCCTGAATTCACACATTTGAGCTGGAATTTGAATGAACCCTTGATTTTAAAGCCCATGGCATTTTTACCTTATTCTTCCCGCCCTTCTTGTACTCATTTCTGAAAGAATAAAAACCTGAATTTTCAAATGCTTAAATGACAAAATGGGTCACTGCTTTCATATCATCTTTCTGTGTATTCCCCTATAAAGAAACATGACCTTATCTGTAAAATACTTTACATATGGCAATTGGATATGCCACTATGTAAAGTGAAGAAGAAACTGTATCTTCAACTGAACATAAATCTTGTCAACGACATAATTATACGTTGAAATGGGTTCAAAACATCAAAAAGGAAATATAATAAGTGTAATCCTAAGTACCCTTATGCAAATAATCTCAAAACTAAATGGAAAAATATTCAGGTTTCTAATATTGTGAATTCAAAATGCTAGGATCCCAGGGAATTCCCAGCTAATTACCCATGAGGCCTTCTTTGTTTTATGGCTCACTCATATTTATAAGCAGCTGGTTTCCACTGCAGAGGTCACAGACAAGCTCTCTCTAGAGCATTTACAGCAAAAGGGAGTGTGAAATACATTTTCTCAGAGAAAAGGATGTATAGAATAGGGTTGCCAGACAGCTAACTTTTCAGTTGCCTTAATTTAAGAACTTGACTGAACAGTTAGCCTCTACTTAATCTCTAAATTTTACAGTATTGTTTCTAGGAAAATAGATGTCTCAAATTCTGAACACCATGATTTTGCAGGCCATTTCAAAGATGGAGCTGGCTTGTTCTTTTGAAATATGTACTTACTCTTTTACTGCAGGGGTTTAAGATAAACAAGGATGAATATGCAATATTAAAGGAGACTCTGCCTTATGGGTTAAGCAGGTGACAGTTTAATCATTTCACTCTATAATGTGCATTTCTTTAAATTCAGAAATTAAAAAAAAAGCCAAAGACACAAATCATTCTGTTTATAGTGAGCGAATTTAGGAAGAGCATAGTTCTAAGACATACAAAAAATATAATTTTTTTATGTTTAAGGGGAAATATAGGGCCTTTAAAATTAATCTGTTCTTTTTTCTAATGAAGGAGAAAAAACGATTTAAGTATATTTTATTTGCCATAAAATGCTATAAAAATAGCATTTTCAAGGAAGAGTGGCATAAAACTTACTACTTAAAAAAATCAATATAAAAAAATAAAATTTGGTTTTTAAGTTTAGAAACATGCAAGTTAAAAGCATAAGAGAAATTATAAGCAAAATTTGAGGTTGTATAAAGATAGAGGGTGGAGAGAATATCTTTAAAAATAGAAAATGGCCAGGACAAAAATTATTATCATGATCTCCAGAAAGAACCTTAAGTATTAATTAAAACCTAAAAACAGTAGAGTTTCTGAAGCCAATGATCACATTTTAAAATTCAATTTATTACCTTGGCAAGACTACAAGGTAAAAAAGTAGAAAAGGCAATTTTTGTAAGGATTAACAATTACCAATCATCTAATTGAACTATGCTTGGATTTATCTATTAGGATCTGTCATAAAATTTGATAGAAACATCTAGGACAGAGAATAGAAACAAAGGGCATTATGTCAATGTTTTAACACATTTCTAGAAGGAAGGATTCAATAGATTATAACTTAAAAGCTCCTGGACTGTTATTATATCTTGAAAATGTACGTGATAGAAGAATCCTAAGAAACAACAAATGTGCCCACTTCACTGTGGCCTAGCAATCACAGAAAACAATATCCAAGTGATTTAGCATCTCCATTAACAAACGGAAGTAGAAAAATCTGGATGTCAATTGAATATATTGAAAGATTTTCCAAAATCAGGGAAAATACACAGGATTGGAACTAAGCAACTAACCAAAGATAAAAAGTACATTAGACAAATGCAAACAACACATGGACACATAAGTCATCAAAATCAAACGAAACTCCAAGATGTCAGGTTTTAGATATTTTTGTTTATAAGATGGTATAATTTGCCAAATATTGTGTTTCATAAAGCCTGACAGACTCACAAAATCAATTTGTAAGTGGTGAGAGTGATAGAAATGGAAAAATTCAAAACTACTTATCTATGTCCTCTATCATGATGAAATTTCAATTATGTGCCTATTCCCTTTTCCCAGCCACCATTTCAGTAGGAAAATCACACTTAAGGTTTCCATTAACACACATGCACATACACACTACATACACGTAACTGCAGGAAGACCAAATAAAATTAGCACTATTTAAGAATAGTAAAATAATATGGTTGATTTGAAAGTTTGCATGTCTTTACATTTATGTCTTAACTAGAAAGACTAGCAAGGTATAGCTTTTTACAGTAACATTACACAGGAAAACTTTTATTTTGCTTTTTGAATCATTTATGTCTACAGATTGACTCATATGGAGGAAAGAATACAATGCTAACACATTTAGAATTTATCGCTTTTGGGAAACAATCTACCAAATATAGGAAACCACTTATGTTTTATTATATATATTTACATATATTTTATACATACATAAAATCTTCCAGGAAAGGTTTTGTGATCAAGCAAATTTTCCAGTAATATAAAACCACATAGTCCTATAATATTTTAATGCCATCTCAGAAACTTTAAGAGATTATCTTAATTTTTTTGGAGCAAACTTTATGGTATGATATTTCTATTTTTTAAAAAGGCATTGGATTTTAAAGGGAGCAATATAAGTGAAACAGAAAGAAATCATAAATTTGCTAATACCATAAGACTCTAAAAGTTCAAGTACACTCATTCTGATGATGAAGCTACTTAAAAATATGAATTTTTCAATTCCTTAAACAGATGCAAATAACAATAAACATGAAAATAACTCTAACGTCAACAATAGCAATGATATTTGGTCAAGTTTTAAAAAATATTGATATAACCTAATTTTGAAAAGGACATTTAGGAACAGGGTGCTGCACTAATTTTTCCCCCATAGGACCAACTCTTTTTTTTCTAATTTTTTTCAAGGACAAACTTTTAGAAGTAAAATGAATGAAACCACCTGAGATTAAGATACAAAGACAGAAATTCAATGTAGAAAAGAAGACCTTGCAGGGAAACAGTTGATGTGAAACACTGGAAACATTTCACAGACACACCAGAAGCTCACATTGTAAACAGGATTGAGTTGCTATTTATTATCCCCATAACATCAGGGTTTCATTTTGCTCAGCCTGAGATCTCACTCAATTTAAAACTGCCTGTGATCTATTGGATCTACACAAGCTTTCTGTTCAATGCACCCTTCCTTCCCTCAGTTGCGGATGGCTAGTTCTTCACAGACACCCTCTTCCCCCTTGAAATTCTCTCAGTCCAATTTGGACTTCTCTAGGGTGTTACCCCAGACCCTGCAGGGAGTGATGGCAGAGCAGCTGATGGACATGCCTGTGGCTTTACTTTCTCATCTTGCTTAAAGAAAGATTTGGCTTCTTTAGATGAGGCATCTCCTTCCTTACTCACCCTGACTTTTCACCAGCAAAATCAAACACCTTGGTGATTTTTTTTAACTCTTTCTGTTTCTTTAGGTTTCTCTTAGCTCTTCTGCTTTTAAGAACAATTTACTTGAACTTGTCTCTTTAGCCTCCTCTCCCCTTTTAATTTGTGCATTCGGGGGCACTTTTGATTTTGGCCCTCCATCATTGAGGAAGCTGGCCCACAGTTCATCCTCCTCCTCCCTCCTTACAGCCTCCGACCCAATCCCTTCTTCCTGCCCTGCAGCTTCATCTTTCTGCTCACTGCTGCTTCCTCCAGACCCCTAGTCGGCATCTTCCTCCTCCTCCTCTAACGAGAGACACCTTGTTTTCTCCTCTTGGCTGCAGTGCTATGAGCATTTCATTTTCCCCTTGGTTTTCTGTGTCTGCTCTTCATCTTCCTTCACTAACTCATTTGCATCATCTTCTCTGTACTCTCCGTCTGAGAGCACGAAGTCCTCCTCCTCCTCCGAGGTGAAGTCTTCAGAGTCCAATTCCTCCACGTTGCTCCCTGACAAGTGGGCCAAGTTCCAGGACCACAGCAGCTGTCCCTAAACGGCAGAGCTCTAGGGAGCGTCCGTAGAGCTGCCGGTGCTGCCCGCTTCTATCATGGGTGGGAGGTAAATTTGCTCAACCTTTCTGTTTGATTGCTTAGAAAGATGTAAGAAAATAGAAAACATATATACTCTCCTCCTTTAGTCCTCCTATTGGGATCTACCCTAAAAAAAAACCAATCTCATCAGTATATAAAGGGATATGGAAAAGGATATTCTAGAGAATATGTGTCTATCTATAAAATAGATTATAACACATATTCATCAGTAGGACCCTGCTATTCTAAAGCATAGAATGTAATATTATACAGCCCTTAAAATTCTGTACCTCTATCCTTTTTTATAGAGGAAGAAGCCCATGACACATTGTAGAACAAAAGGTTGTTTACATAATGACCTACAAAGATCTCATTTACATAAAATTTTGTGGCATTATATATGTACATGTGTATAAATATTCATAATGTCTTGAAGGATGTTGACAGGGCGTTGTGAATTTATAAAACATAGTGGTTGATAATTATAGTTTCTGAAGTTATAATGCCCAGGTTCAAACTTTAACTTCGTACTTGCAGAGGGTTTGACTATGGGCAAGTTACTTCATCTCTTGAAGCCATCATTTCCTTATCTATAACATGGAAAAATAATACTTACCTCATGATGTAAAATGGTAATCAAACACCTGGCATATAGTAATACTTAATATTAATTATGTTTATATTCTATTATTTTTATAACAATGGACATCTGCTATTTTCATATAATCTACATTTAATATTTTTACTTAAATACCTTTTGAATAAAAAAGTCACATTTGCATAATTATCTTTCTGAAATTACAACATATTTTTTAAATTATTCTTATGACTAGTGGTAGTATATCAGAATTATTATATTATTAGTCTCTGAAATGGCTCCATTCTCAAAGTTGTACAGTTCCCTTAGGAGCTGAAGAACACTCTTGAGTTGAGAAGAATTATGAGGCCATGCATGGGTTCAAATAGGAAGAGAGGGGAGTTACACATGTATAAATGGGCTTTTGATTATGACCCAATATAATATCTATATATTCACCTTACCCCCATTTTCTTGGTATCCAGTGATAAATGGAATTAATCACAATGAGATATGTACATCAATAGAAAGAGATGAGTCACGTCTTCCCATTGCCAAATTAAAGTTAAACCACCCCAGCCCAAATATGAAACTTTTATCTGTGGTATTTTGGAAAGAATTTCTCAATCCAAGAACTGATTCCTATGGTAGAGATTTCAGTTATTGTAGCAAGCTGTTGGATAATTAAAAAATGATAAAACATTAGCAAAGCCATGGAGCACACCACGAATTGCATTCTCTGCCCTTGTGTAGTGTTGCTCTTGTTTGGGTGTTATGTTTGAATGTTACTTTCTGGAGAGATCTAACCAACAGGCTAACTTCAGATTAAGAATAAATAAAAATGTGGAAGGAAGGCCAGGGGAAGTACTTTAATCTTAAATTGTGATCTCTTTCATCATTTAGAAAAAAGCAAAAATCTTTATAAATGGTATCACAGTTATTGGACACGCCACAGAAGTTCTGGCAATGTGAATTTTCATAACTTCTGGAACTCAGTTTCTTAGTGCTACATGAGACAATGTCCACAGTGCCCCTTTGGGGATCCAAAGCTCTCACTCTTAGCCATGAATGGCAGGAAATTTAATAAGCCACCAGCTCTTCTTTTTCTTTTATTGGAGTATAGTTGATATATATTGGTTTCAAGTACACAACATAGTGATTCAACAGTTATATATATTATTAAATGCTCACCCCAACTAGTGTAGTTACTATCTGTCAACATAGAAAGATGTTACAGAACTTTTGACTATATTCTTTATGTTGTACCTTCATCCTCATGACTATTTTATATTATGATTGAGATCTTATGCCTCTTTATCCTCTTCACCTATTTCTCCCAACCCACTTTAACCCTTTCCCCATGGTAACCACCAGTCACTTCTGAGTCTATTTACAAGTCACCAGCTTTTAAAAGAAAGCATCAAGACAGAACACAATACAAATACAACACAACCTACTCCTCTAAATGATCACATCATCTAGTGGTCATCAAGAGATCAGAGGAAGAGTATGACAGTTAATTGTCTCTCCTGCCTTCACCATTTATTCCGCCAGTAATGTCTATCCCTGTAGCACTAGTATTCACTCTTTTGTCATCCAAATGTAGACAAGTATAGGCAAGAGATACTTTCATTTTCAACCTAGATCCTCCCATGACACCATGCGTATAAAATGGGCCTCAGATTCCTTCACTGAAAAAGCAATGAAGACTGTTTTGCATACTTTTTTATTACAGGCAGTGTTCCAGGCACCATCCTACAGAAGTCTAATATACAAAGAAATCGAGGTTAGGAGAGATTAATTAGCTTGGACAAGATGACAACTACTTAACAATAAAGCTGAGGAAAGATGTAACGAGTCTAAAGCCCTAAAGGAAATGAGTCTAAAGGCTCTAAATGTCAACACACAGAGTATTAGAATGTTGAATGTTACCATTGTTGCTATTATTTAGACATACTACATGTTTTGTTTCCCCCTCATAACTCCCTTTCCATAGCAGTAGCGATGTAAAAGCATTGCTGGCCACATTTCAACTTTCAAAATACCAACCAAAAATGGTCACAGTTATCATGTACCACCCTGCTGGGAATTCTGAAATTCCCAAGTTATCACATCCAAACTTACTTAAACTGGGTCATATTTACAGTTGAATCACCTTTCTGTTTTCTTCAATGACAAAAAAAACCAAAACACTCTTTCACTAAAATGAAGATGTAAATCATGCTGCCACCCCAAGGCATTAGACACAGAAGCCACACAAACAAATCAGACATATCTATTCAGTAAACATTTGGCATTACCTTCAGAAATTAATCAAGATGCTGTCTCTTCAAATTTTTTAAATTGAAAAGTGTTTTTGAAATCTTGGGGCCAGAACTGACCGAAAGTAAAGTTGCCCCTCTTTTGAAAGCATTTAAAGACTTACATTTATAGGTGTGTGAGTTCACACTCCATTGCCTTAATCACAGTAAGCTGCTAGGGGCTTCTTGTGTTTGGCTATTCAACAGAAAGGAAATCTCAAATGCTAGAGAAGTGATTGACACTCCAGTCTAATGCTAATCCAAAACCAGTAGTAACTGTCAAGGCACTTACACAGAAACAATTTCTATCTGCTTTAAAACGGACATGGGTACTTATTTTGATTCAATGTTCATTGAGCATAAACAGAAAGGCTTTTACCCAGTTCAACATGTACAGTATTTCTGCCCACTGATAAAAGTACCTAACACTTCCTAGCAAGATGTAACTAGATTTTGTGGGCTGAAGCTTATACAATTTGGGGGGTGCTCTTTAAGTGAAAGAATACAAAATTACAAGTCCAAAATTAGACACTGGATTTTGGAAGCACCTGTGCATGTAAGGGGCTCTCGGTTTAAGTTTTATTAGGTTCGTAGAAAAATTGGCTTGTTTCCAGCAAAAGATTCTCATTGTCTTACATTCACTGATGAAAAACATGTACCTGATTTGTTTGCAAAAGAATCTTTACAATTATTTTATGGGATAATTACAATGAATCTAATTAGACCAATTTTAAGCCAATCAAGAGGGCAATTTACATATTATCCAGAGTTCAATAATGGCAATCTACTTTTAGTGATTAAATACAAATATTTATTAATTCTCATTTGTCCTATACTCAGCATTCTAAAACATGCATTAAGAATTCAGAGCAATGTACCTAAGTTTACAGGGTAGTGAAGGATGTATTTGTATTTGCTGGGTAAGGCAAAAATGTAAAGGACGATTCAGGCTCTGTTTATCAGTCTTTGCAGTTGTTTGTTAATCTGGGTGCAATACAGGTGAACGGATGTACAGTTGACTCATTTAATCAAGATATTAGGGCTCTTTCTAAATGGTATGAGGCTAGAGTAATATCCCTAAATACCTGGCAGAGATTTTAGGAAAAATCAGGGTTCTACAATTTTGGGAAATGAGATATTTATCTGCCTTGTTCAAGTCTTACTTTTGTCTAAAGATTCTCAAGTCATGCAAAGATGTATTATAGAGTAATATCCTCAGTTTTTCTATTATACTTGTTGCTTGTGTATACAGTTTAGAATGTCTCTTTCCCCTCAATTAGAAGAGAAAGAATGAGAGAAGAGAAACAGCACGTTGGGATAGGATTAGAAAAATTAAAATCTGGTCCAATGCTTCTCAAGCTATATATAGCATGCATGAAAATCAACTGGAGGGCTTGTTGAAACACAGATTTCTGGGCCCAATCCCCAGAATTTCAGTAGGTCCAGGGTGCAGGCTCTAAGAACATGTATCTCTGCTGTGTTCCTAGGTGATGTGGATGTTGCAGGAACCTGACTTCGAGAATCACTTATGTAGTCCATTATGTGGCTCCATTTTCTCATTTGAAAGTGGGGATGTGGACCTGATGATGTCTAGGGTACCTTTCAGCATTCCATTCTGTAATTCCCTGATTCCAACACACCGCCTCAACCTAGACCCAGAAATCCCATTCTTTCGTGTTTATTATTTCCCCAGTGCACTCTGTAAAACGTGGAAAGCCATTTAGTTTTAAACTATGATTTCCTTTTGTTACTCTATAAGAATGATCCTTAAAGCACTCTAATACATTTTATTAATGATTGAAAGACTCAATAAAAATGCAAAATATCACAAAGTGCAGTATATGACTGACATAATGATTTCTGACAGATAGCTCAGATTTTAAGATTGCAAGGATTGTCAGGACACATTAAAAGGAACAGGCTTTATTCAGAAATTTACAGAAGCAAAAATGGAAACCTTCCATATAGTAAATTGCTTTTTGAAAAAAACTTAAATTTTGTGTGTTCAAATGTGTCAATCCAAAAGTGTTTTACACTTTCTCTTTTGCTAAAAAAGCAATGCATATTAAACTCTGACATTCTCTTTCTCTCTCCCTCTACTTTCTTCCCCTCCCCTACAGTATTTCCTGTGCCTTTTGGTAAGCAGATATGAAGTGTTATGCCTATAGCCTCCTCAAGGCTTCCCATATGCCTTGCTGATTTGCACATCTCTCTAAATATGAAAGCTCCATAACAACATATATAATACATCACCTGATTAGATAAAGTACCAGTGGAAGTTTAAGATCTGAAGAGAAAATAAAAAATGTTCCTCTACTATAAATTGTAATCTATAATTTCAACTATGCTTGTCCATAAAAAGTATTTTATATTCCATAAGTGTAAAAACAAACCTCCCATATCAATATTCATGAGACCCAAATATCTACCTGCCTACCTCTAAGACTTCATGAAAATATTCTTCTATTTCTCTTAATGTAGAATGCCCTTTCCTCACATGAAGTGTGCCCCCTTCCTTTCTCTTAGGCTCCTTCTTTAATATAACACCAGTATCATTTTATGTTTATGCACACCTTCACCAATGGCATCTAATTAAATTCTAGAAGAGTCTATTGAATAGTCAGGACAAGTATTATTCCTATTTTATTGATGAAAAAAATCTTAATTTTGAGACATTCACACACTTTATAAATATAGGATATCTTCGTCTACTAATTGTGCTTTTTATAAACTTCATAGTTTCTCAAAAATGAGACTAAGGATGATAATTTTTATAATAATTATAAATATCATTTAATATTGAGGATTATTACATATCAGGCACATACATTCTAACATTCATAATAACTTAATTATTTAGGGGATTAATTATCTCCCTTTTACAGGTGAGCAAATAAGGGCAGAGAATTTAGCTTTCCTAAGAATGCATGCCACTAAAAGGTGAAGACAGTCAACCTCTGGCAATGTTGTCCCAGAACTTGTACTAGGAAATATCAGTGATGTAATCTAAGTTATAAATATATTCCTGCATATATAATATCACAAGTAGAAATATGCACTCAATTTTGCAAAGCTGGGGCATCCCAATTTGGTGGGTTCAACTTCTATGAGAAATCTACCTAACCTCAAATCCAAGGACTGTGGGATAGCTAGTGTAAAAGACGATGAAGGAGGATGACTTTATAAAGAAGTGATCTACTTTCTTTTGTCTGGCTTCATTCCGATGCCCCTTATATCTATTTTGAAAGGATGAGCATATTACAGTCTACTTTCATGGTAATCTTTTTTTTTTTCAAAAAAGTCTCCTAAAATAGAGACTTAAGAGAAAATTCAAGAGGTCAAAGTAACAAGAGTATAAGTATATAATCTGGCATCCACAATAATAAAATATACATACATATATATGTAATATGTATACACACATGCCATTATACCTCTGTGTACCTCTAACTCTTAGAGCTTATATAGTCCAGTTTGCAACTGTATCAGGATTAGTGTCTTACCGATCACATTTTATCAGATTCAGATTCATCTATTCAAGGGAACATCAAACTTCTCTAGAAAAATCAGAGCTTCAGATGAGATGTTGCCAATTAAATAATTTATGGTAAAAGTATACTGTACTAGCTAGCATTACTAGGCTACGATGCAGCTGTCAGCACCTATGTGCACTTCTTTACTTAATACAACAGCCCTGTTGGGGAGGAATTTATTAATTTTTTTAATAAGAAAGAAACAAATGCAGAAAAAGTGTGTGATTTGCCCAAGGCAGAACTGTTATTTTGGTTAATTTCTGAAGTTCAGACTGCTTTGTTCTGAAATCTGGACTCATCATTTACCAGCTAAGTGACTGGCAAGTTACCATACATCTTGACCTTGATTTTCTCATCTTAAATAACAGCACCTGCCTCCTTCATTGTGCTTCGGATTAAACAAGCTAGAGCACGTGAAGTATGTAAAGCACCCAGCACAATGTCCCGTAGGCAGTCTTTTGCCAAGGACAGATATTATTATTACTATTATTTTACGGTTCATGATCTAGGCTAGCAGAGAGAGATTATCTTTGTCACTCATATTAAATTCTCTAAAGTGCAGCATCCTTTCTCCACATTTTGCTGTCTTAGGATATTAAGACAAAATTCATCAAGCGTAATGATTTGTAATAAGCCATCCTAGAAAGGCTAGTTTTCTTCAGTTCTATGAGAGAAACGGCACTTCACTTGGACTTTCAGCCCCACTGTCTTCCAGTCTTAGCTGACAGCAAGTGGCTCTTCTGTCCAAATATTTGGTTAACAGACATAAAATATGTATGGGTTTGAACAAGAAGAAAGTTCAGCATAAAATCAAGACTCTTCTAAGTATACAGCAGTTCTTAAACACTGGAAGGTCTTACCACATTGTAACGGTTCTGAGTTACACGATTTCATCTCTTTGCCTGCAGATATGCCCCGTAGTCTACTCAGCCTAGCTCACAAGCAGGATCACCGCCTCCCTATCTTGTAGCACTACCACCTTCCCACACCTTGCTCATGTAACCCTTTACAACAATATTGGTGCCATGTCCGCCTCCAAACCACCTCCAATTATTACTGGGTGACCAAAAGCTCCCAATACCAGGTAGACTAGCTTTTTGCAATCTTCATTTTCCTTGCAGTCTATGGAGTGTAGGACAGGACAGCCAAGAAGCAAGGCTGCTGCTAAGAATGTTTATACTGCCGCAGGCATTGTTTGCTTTGTGATGGAGGAAGGAGACACTGAAGTAAAAATCACTCATTGTACATTTTGAAGTTAATTTCTGCCATTCAGTACTTTTTTAAAGGCTATTAAAATATAAAGACTCCCTATGTTCTAACAGAAAAATTAGCAGCTGCGCAAGCTAAAGACACAATCAAAAAAAAAATATGAGACAACGGTATTACAATTGTTTCTACTATGTTCAACATGCGACCCATTACTCCTCAGAGGAGACAGTGAATCTTGGGATCCTCCCCATCAAATGAAAGGGTGTATTCCTTGTACATGTACACACATTTCAATCAGAAAAAGCTTCAAATAAAATAAACTGTTATCTTGCTCCACTAATTAGGATCACCCTGATTATCCATAAGAAAAGATGAAGATCGTTCATCAAAGGGAAGAAACGAAAATACCTAAGTCCACTTTCCAACTTGAGTGAAGAATGCTTTTTCTTTGGAGAACAAAACATGGCTCTACTTCTCAACGGAATCACATATTCTCTGTCCAGGTTAGCAGCCACTGTCATTGTCCAAGGACAGGGAGAAAGATTTCCCAACAGTGATGAATGCCAACATGCCGAAGGGCATGAAAGCAGAATGCCTTTTGTCCATCAAACTTAGGGTGTCCTATTTGCCTGTCCTGGAAAAGCTTGAAATGAAATGCTTTAAGATACCAGTGTGGTGGGTTTCTTTTTTTTTTTTTTTAATCAGTTAATGGCATTTTGCACATCTGGATGAATCCTGTAATGTAAAACTTATAGCTTCTCCTTTAGGAGGATGTACAATGCCAAGTAAAAGCCCCCGGGGTACGTGGTTTCCCCTGACACTCTGATGTATAAATTTAACCCTGCGATGTAAGTGCTGCCTGGAAACCAGCCCTTGCTTACTCAGAAAAGTGCCCAGGAAGGCAGATGGGCTTGGATGAGGGAAGGTCCCAGTGGCCTGCACTCAGCCGCAGACCCAGCGATCCCACATGGCTCACTTTTGTTTTTGTTGCTGCAGGTGTGAGCATCATGCAATGGCTTCTCTCTCCCTACACAACTGCCAGCCCACGAAATGTCCTCATGGAAAGTAAAGAGGGAGAGATACACATGTTCAAGAGAGGAATGGACTGGCAAATCTTAGTACATTTGTCTATTTAGACAATACTTTGAAAAATTAAGTTGGATTGAATTTATAAAACCCTTTCTTCAAGTTGCCTATAGTATTCACTATTTTTATTTATTTTTGATTCAATAGGATCTTCTTTCTCAGACTGAGGTATCAATTTATATCAAGAGAATAACAATGAGTGGTCACAGAATGCCTAATCCCTAATTCCATACCTTTGTTCTAAGAACTGCTGTTCTCTGAATGCCATCTCTCCTCGCCTGTCTTCAAATCCTACTCATTCTTACACTGTTGACACCTATCTTCTGACCTCACCTGTCATCATGCTCCCCTTCTCACTCACCAGCCAAACTGTCTTCCTTGCCGTTTCCTCCTCTGAGCTTTTGATCTGTATGTTCCTTCTGCCGACAATGTTCTTCCACCCGTAGCTAGTTCTTTATAATTTAGTTCTCTGTGCAAATAACAACTTTGCAGAGATCTCTTTACTATCTTACCTGCCCACCTCAACCCCATCACTCTGTTACCACCAATAAAAATATTTAGAAAAATCTAAACTCACTGTGCATATTGTCTGCTAAAATGCTAGTCCCCCAATATCAATGAGTTGTGTGAATTTTGCCCATAGTTTTATACCTAACATCCAGAATGGTGCCTGGAAAACACACACACACACAGACTCAAACTGCTTGCCCAATGAATCCATCACTGAGCAAATGAAAAGAGGAAGGGATTATTTGTCTGGAGTTTAGGAGATCTGAGCTGAGTTGGGCCCATTAACTTGCTGCTTTAAGGGTCTGTGCAATTCTCAACATCTATGCAATGAGAAGCTAGACTAGATGATCTCTAGTCCTGTTCTACCTTTGACATTCCTTAAGTCTCATCTTTTGAAGAGAGAAATCAGTAGAAACTGCCAGTCTGCCACAATATTCCCTCCTTGGGACTCAAAATTGTATTTTCTACTTTTGGCATGTAAGTATTGTTTCTGGTTTATAGTGATAATTATCCTTTGATCTCTCTCTTAATAGGTTTTATTTTTTCAAGGTGCTCTTTCAAGAAGGGGTCTGTGACAATTTTTTTAAATGTCCCCCAGAGCTAGATAATATAACAAATGAGTCAAGTACCTAGTTTGAAAAAGCACTGAGAACATTCCCAAATTCAAACTTCACCTTGCCAGCTCGGTGACACCATTATTCCCCCAATTTCCTAAATGTTTTATTTAGCAGAAACTGGAGTTGGTACTCCAATCCATGTAGTCTGATTTTATAGCAGATGAATTTTGCATCAAACACAAGCAAATGTCTTCACATTCAACCAGAAATTCTATCAGGTCTATCCCCTTCCAGTCTGAACAGTGGCTATTTCATAAAAAATTGTATAGGAACAAGTGTTTTCATTTTCAAGGGTAATTTTAGAACCTGATAGAGAAAATGACTACAATTAGTTTACACTCTAGATATACTCTAGGCCAAGTTCATATCCATTTAAATGTTTAAATTGCCAGTTAATTGCACTCATCTGAACCCACTGGGATAATTCACCTTCAGGCTTCTAAATCCAAGGCCAATTATTATAGAGACCAAAGCGACCAGGGTGGCCCTTGCACGCTTTCAGAACTGACTACTGTTTGGTGTGTGTTTTTTCCCAGGAACACTGCCACTAGTTCTGGCTCAGAAATCTGAGAAGCAGGGGCCGGGGTGCGTGCTGTCTCCACACCTATTTGGAAAGGGGGTCTCTGCTCACCAGAGGTCCTCCACCAGCATGAGAGGGCCAGCAGGGCAAGACAAAGACCTCGGGAGAATGAATCTTTAGAGTTTTAGATTCGTAAGAAAAAGACGGATCCTTATTTGCAAAAGAAGATTAGATCATTATTTGAAAGCATTCGGTAACTATTTTGTTTGGTGTTTCAATTACCAGTGATCATGGTGCAGGGAAGATTTTGCCTTTCACTACTATTCACTCACTGAGCTTTGTGTGTAATGTTTTCAGGGATTTTCTCTTTCCTCAACAGAGCAGAAATAAAGGGAAGAAGAAGAATCACTGAACGCTTACTCCAGAAAACAGAAATTTCTGAGAATTTTTAAAAAAGAGCACAATTTCAAAACCAATTACACTCCTAGCAAAAGCAATTCACAACTAATTATGAGAGAAAGTTACCGTTTTAAAGCATTAGTTTGAAGAGCTAAGGAAAAACTAGGGCTTGAAATGATATGGAAACCTACCTAACTAAGCATATTGTCAGTTTTCAGTATGTGAATCACTGTCAAATTCAAGCATTTTACCTGTGGGGAATGAATGAATAAATTAACTGAATTTGACTGTGATGTCTGGGAAAACACTTTAAATACCTGAAAACTGGATTTTATTGATTTAATCAAATATGTTTTATGTTCCTTCTATGTGTAGGTCACGTGTCATGTCATAAACTGTCAAACACATGCCATTCTCCGGGCCTTTTGTACCTATTGTCTCAGGACCTTTGCACGTGATCACTTGCACTTGGATGTTCTTTTCAAAATCTCCATGACTCACTCCCTTGCCTTCTTGAAACCTTTGTCCAGCTGTCCCTCTGCAGTGAGTCCTCCCTGACTTCATTAAGAACTGTAATCTTCACCCATCCCCAGAACTCTAGGCCTGTTTATTCTTCTTTATAGCATTTACCACTATCTAAAATAGAATGTAATCTCATTATTTTGTCTGTTGTCTATCTTTTCCAACTAGCACAGAAGTGAGACAGGGATTTTTGCCTGTTTTTTTTTTCTTTGCTGTATCCTGAATACCTAAAGGGTATTCAAAATTCAAGATACTCCAGCTATAATAAGGACACCCAGGGTGTGCCTCATTTTCATTACATTTGAAGAAGTCAACCCAGTGGCTGATATTGGTATTTATTTGGGTTCCTTTGAGAATCATCTACATTCTTCAAATATTATTTAGGGAGAAATAAAGATTTTTGTAACATTAAGAGTCCTTCTGTCACCAAAAACATTAATAACTATAATGAATGTGCTTTTCCAACTTTGGAAATAGAGTAATACCAGCAGACAAAGAAACTTGTGTTGTTATAGCTGCAGTATATCAAACCTTGAGTTAATGTCATTGTGTTTTTTTAGGCTGAAATTTGAAATCTCAAGTTGTATATATGGTGATTAAGAAGAAAAGATTCGGAATCCAAAAGCAAGTAGATACCTGAGAAATTCATTTAGAATTAACCCATGTATAGTCTTTAATTTAGAAATGTACTTTTTACTTAATAAACAGTGTGGGAACCAAACACTCTCTATAGACTTTATTCAAAGTATGATGCTTACATTGGAAAATAAACTTGATAAACCTGGATTGTTCTTTACATTTCAAAACAGTAACCTGTTGGACCCCAAAATTCAAGGGACTCCAGCTATGAAAATCTGAGAAATGATAGTCAAAGAAGGATAACACATTTTCAGATCATGCCCTCAGATGTATTTATCTTGTCACCAACTAATCAAAAAAGAAATTCAAGGTCAGGAGTATAGCAGAGCCCCAGATATCCTGATCGCCTATATCATTCAATAAAGATACACAGACACACACACATGTACGTGTGTACATTCCTAAACCAACATGAAATTTTTCACTATTCCTTACTTAGAAGTCTTGGCAAATAGCAACTCATAGCTATGCTAGTGTAATAATAATATGCTATATATGCCTATAACTATGTTATGTGATTTATGCTACTATAATAATAGTTAATTTCCAGATACCTAAATGGATCATTCAGTTTTATAAATTTTCATCTCTAATTCTCTTTATAAATCACCACCAAAAACATTGTAAAAGATGAAAGCCTGTAACATAAACTTCATTAATATTTTTCACACTTAATAGCCTTTGTAATTAAATCAGGTCTGTATCACTCTCCTTAAATAAACCTGTTGTGACACTATTTTAAAAATAACTGAGTTTTTAAAAATCGCAATTTTGACCAATCACCTTTATTTACATAATGCAAAGATGATAAAACAGTCCACTCTACTGATAGGGATTATGGTTTAGATACTAAATCTCCTAAATCTTAAATACAAATTTGAGACAGTTCTCTCTACTCTTTATGCCTTAGGAAATAATTTTCCCTGGATTTCTCTCTCTCTCTCTCTTTTTAACCTATATCCCTTACTGGCTGTGTAACCTTAAGCTAACTGCTTTGTCTTGATGAGTTTCAATTTCCATATCTGTAAGATAGGGATAATGACATCAACTGATAGACCAAAGATACTGTGGGTCAAGCACCTGGCAAAACATCTGATACATAGTGGTCCTACTGAGATAACTGAACTTGGAATTTAATGTTTTTAAGTCAATGGGAAATTTTCTGTTCAAGTCTTTCTAAATACACAATGTTTCTTGGAAAGTTTATTCTACAAGTAACTAAGTAAATACAGTACTGAAAGGAATTGCAATACAAACATATCAAAAAAGGTGTTTTCATCCTATATACTACTACACAGACACCTATACTGCATCACAGGGTCATTGCTTATGAACTGATGTGGCATGCAATTCTTGCGGTACATGTTTTCTAATGTGTCTTTATTTTAAAATAGAGAATCAAGCATTTAATTAGTTATACATAAATAATTTTTTTCACTCTAATGTATTTTAAAACTTCCGGACTGGAATTTAGTTAACAATGTGTCAATATTGATTTATTAGTTGTGACCAATGTACACACAGTCACATAGTAATATAACATATTAATGGGGAAAGTAGATGTGGGGTATATGGAAACTGGGATTTCTTTGCAGCTTTCCTGTAAATCTAAAAGTACCCTAAAATAAAAAAAAATTTTTTTTAATTAGAACTCTAACCCTATTAAGTTGCAAGAGGCAGTCTGTTAAGTGTCGGTGAGAATTTAGAATAGAATTTTAAGAGAAGTAACATGTTCCTATCCATTAAATCAAAAGTCTAACCTTTTCTTATAAATTCTAGGAATTAGCTTGGCTTTTGTACAGTGGCCATGGTTTTCTAGGTCGTCAATTTTCCATTTATAAATCCCACACATTCCATCATCTTAACTGAAAATTTAATCAGTACTCTGTGATTCTGGACAAATCTCACTCAGAGGAAGGGAAAGAACATAACCTACCCACCAGGACAGAATTTGTGCTTCAGTCATTGAAGATACTCACTAAAGCCAGACATTGAAAATGTACACGGCTGTTGGCGACAAAAAGCTGCAGATATAGATTATGGAAGCACCGGCAGCCCTAATATTAAATTAATCATTCCTCTCTTGTGACAAAGTCAGAGTGTTTCTAGTGAAGATTCTATCGGGAGAAAAACAGTTCAACCTACGTTTGTACGTCACATACAAAGATATGACCAAGGGAAAGATCCTTTCAGTTATTTACTAATAAGGTGGTATTATATGGAAGAAACCTCCTACTTTATTCAATATCTGCCATGGTTAAGCAATGGAAGCTACAATAATGGATTAAGATATATAGTCCTTCCCCAGACTACATAAATTGTTGAGGCAATCATACATGGCTTGTAACATTGATTTGTTTACAGTTACCTTGCTTAGGTTAAAAAAAATGACAACCAGAGATTTTAGAAGGATCACAGGGACAACTTAGTATCACTTCATGAAGACTTTTTTATGTTTTCCCTTATCTAACAAAAATGCCATAGATTTAAAAACTTTTACTTGTTCCATAAACTACATTAAAAAAAATTATGCAGAAGAAGGCAATTCACAAGAAGAGCTATCAAGTATGAAGATGGCTTTCTTTGGTCTCTGGCTCTTGAGTTCCTTATTTGTGACAGTCATTAGGCAAAAGGACTGCAGTCTGGAACTGTTCCTCAGCCTCTAATGCACTAATAATGTCTTTTGACTTATGCACGCAATAAGGAGACGATCACGTCTAATGCAATCTGTTGCATAAATTATTTACACCCTCAAGGGCATTAGTAAGGAATATGAGGATCTAGGGAGAAATCAATGGAGCCTGATTGCTTTTCTGTCCTGTCAGTATCATTATTGCAGGTTTTAGCATATATAGGACATCTTCCTGATGAAGTAAGTCAGGCTGTGCTTTCAAATTCTCAATGTATATATTCATTCCACTCTCTTCACATCTCCAGTTCACTGATCTGTCCAAAACGTGATGCTGAAGACAAGGCAGAAGTTATTATCTACCTCCTTGTCCAGAGGTCACTTTAAAATATATCACTTCATTACAGTGACTTTCTCTACCAATCCAGTTTCATTTCACCTGATGTTTCTTTTTTTTTTATGTATCATTGATATACACTCTTATGAAGGTTTCACAAGAAAAACGTGGTTACTACATTCACCCTTATTATTGGTCCCCCCACATACCCCATTGCAGTCACTGTCCATCAGTGTATTAAGATGCTATAGAGTCACTACTTGTCTTCTCTGTGCTACACCGTCTTCCCGTGACCCCACACACACCATGCACACTAATCATGATACCCCATAATCCCCTTCTCCCTCCCTCCCCACCCACCTTCCCTCACCCCTCCCCTTTGGTAACTGCTAGTCCTTTCTTGGAGTCTGTGAGTCTGCTGCTATATTGTTCCTTCAGTTTTGCTTCGTTGTTATACTGCACAAACGAGGGGAATCATTTGGTATTTGTCTTTCTCTGTCTGATTTATTTCACTGAGCATAATACCCTCTAGCTCCATCCATGTTGTTGCAAATGGTAGGATTTGTTTCTTTCTCATGGCTGAATAGTATTCCTTTGTGTATATGTACCATATCTTCTTTATCCATCCATTCATCTACTGATGTCACCTGATGTTTCTTCAAACAGCAACAAGTGCTTGTTTTTCTTAAACCAAACACAATGTTATCATTAAACACATTTTAAACCATTTGTATTAACCATTGAGCTTTTTAAAATAACTAATTCAACTGAGCCAACATTTGTTCTTATTCTATTGGGCACTTAAGAGTCAGGCTGACTAAATTTACTGCTGATGTCATTCCACGCATATCCACCAGCAGGAAATGAGAAGTACAAGTCTGCCTGACAGGGACACTGCTATTCGGGTCCCCCTGGGAATAGTGCAGATATGGTGCAATTTATGGAAATAGGAATAAATGAATGAAGTTTTGCTGTTTTTACTAAGTATGATCCTCATTTGATAACAAAACTTTATTTGACTAGAACATTGTGACTTCATTTGAATTTTTGCCTTGTTTCTTGCTCAAGATTGGCTCTTTATTCTAACCACAACTTGGCTAGGACACAGGGTATTTTGTTAAAAGATGGCTTCCAATATTTATATAGTTAAGGCATAAAATTCCTTTCATCTCCTATATTCTCTCAACTTGAAAACATCCCATACAATTGGAGATAATTAAAGCAATGTCATACTTAAATCTAGTATTTGTGAATAACCAGGCACTGTGAATGTAGAAATTCAAAGGTTTGGTCTCTTGGAAATTTTTACTCAAAAGTTAGGGATTAAGAAGCAACAGTTCTTCCAAATATGCCTACATCAAAATACATCATTTTCAGTATAAAGGTGCAGAAGATAAAGAAAAATATTTTGGAAAATACAAAATAGACAGCTTGGGAGGAAACTGAAAACTACAGATTGAATCCCATTTTTCTATTGATTTTTACTTTAAGATTGGAGATCAGTCTCTGAGATGGTGTTTGTAAAATGCCTCAGTGCCTAAGCTTCACCAGGGTCCATGTTAAAATGTGTCTTCTCACATCACCCACAAGAGTTCTGATGCAGTAGTTGAGTACATGTGTGTATCTGAAGACCATACTCTGAGAAGCATGGCCCTAAGGGAGTCATTGAGAGTTTCTCTGTGTTCAAAAGAAAAAATAAAATTTAGTGTGCTGTGCTACACTGTTTTATCTAATCTACACAAAATGAGGTATACAGTGCATTCATCATCATCCTCTTTTATTGCTCTGTGGTTCCAAGAATGTATATAACTTACGTAAGATCACACAGCTAGCTGAGGGCAGAAATGGAATTTCAGGTGAGTGACAGCAAAGGCCATACTCACAATCACTTCACAAGCATGTTTCTACTACTCCAGAAGACATCAGCCCCTCTCACTTTTTATCACTCAAAATTCACAGAAACAATAGGCAGTAAGAAATTGAATACTATCATGAGACCTGTTTTTTGTAGGCATTCTGATACTCAGCTTATTAATATTACCAGTGTCCATAATATAAAGGATCGTTTCTGACCAATCTCTCCCAAGACCCCTTGTAAAGTCACTCTCAGTTGCTTATTATCAAGGGCATTTCTTAATCCATACTATCAGCTATATTACAGAGTTTCGTGTCCCAGTTTAGCAGCTACAACGGCTAAGACAACAGAGAGAGAGGAGAGAAGCAAGGAAAGCGGGAGTTCGGCAAAAGAGACTGTGAACCAAAGTGTTTGTATGTATGTGTGGGGAGGCGCTGGTATCATTTATCACAGAGAAGGAGAGGAGTGGAAATAAACTGCCAAAGTGATAAATTAGAGCTATAGAAAGAGAAAAGATTTATAATTCCATAAAGGTCAATATAACTGAACATACATCACCATTTTAGTGCTCCCTGCATGTAAAAAAACTAACATACCATGCAAAAAGTCATCCTAAAGTTTTATGAAAATGTATTTTTGAAATATTCATGGAAACTATTTTTCACATTATTTAAGGAAGTTTACATTATGCAGTATAAATAATAAGTATACTTTAAAATAAATCTTTCCATTTTCTTCTTATCAGGAAGTAACCTACTTCTACTCTAGTAATGATAATCTGTTTACTACTAATGAACCAAATTTATTCATGTATGATGGAAGGGAATTATTCACATTTGGTAGAGAATAACTTCTTTAATATAAGGGCTGAGAGAGCCTGAAATGCATCTAAATCTACAGCTCTGGAGATCATTCCTTCCTTCCTCCCTCTCTCCTTTCATCCTTCTTTGCTTTTTTCCTTCCTTAAGGGAATGGGGTTTGGCTGCAGTGAGAAAAAGTGGTTAGCTCTATCTGAAGATACAAAAACTAGGACTGTTTCGAATTGGGGATCTTCAGAACTAGGGGATATCAGAGAAGAGTAATACTTTCCTTTCATAGTATAGATGAAGAAATAGAGGCCAGAGAAGTGAAATTAACCCTCCGGACCCCTTCCTTCCCATCCAAATCAGCAAGTCAAGTAGAACCTTGTTATTTTGGCTTTTAAGGTACTGAGATTTCCAATTTCCTTGATTTTATCTGCAACAATTCCCCAGCCAAGAGGAAAAGGGTACGCACTTGGTGTCCTTCCTTCAGAATTAGGGTTCTCTCATTTCAGCTCAAATCTTAAAACCTGATAAAGTTTTTGTGGCCTTCTACAATAAGTAACTTGACTTTAGCTGTGTTATTAAGCAGAGAGTCATTTTTTTCTTTTCGCTCTTACCTCTACATTTTTTCTTCAATAATGGGATTCTCTAGTTGGCTTTTTCTCAAGTTTGGTTTCCCAAGTGAACTGAACATCCCCAAATGATAAAATGTCACTCTACCAAGTAATGAAAAATAGGCAATGCCAAAAATATTTCAAAAATAGGAATGGGCTCTGTTTCACAATGTTATTTCTTGGGCAGCTAATCAATTTGATCAGCGAGCTTTGATTTGAAAATGTGACTGTTGTTGAGGTAAGACAGCAATCTTTCGTACTCAGCACTTGGAACTACAGAGCTATAAAGTACAGACAGAAAAATATGACAACACCCTGCAGTTTCTATAGCAACAAAGTACTCCTAGGGAACTCAGAAAAAGCAAAAAAGAAAAGATGTATCAACTTCAGTTTATTCTCTCCTTAGTATTCTCACACAACCATGAATGTTAACAAATATCCTTGCTTCAGAAAGAATAGGTGTAACAATGCTATCACCTCATCATCATATTTTATTTTAACAATTCAAGGTACTTTTATACTACCTTTAAAAGTTGTAACAATTTGCATGAGGCAAGAATCTCTCTTATTACATTTGGAAAAAAACAACTGAGGCTTTGGAATAGTGCATTAAAGGTCTACAGTGAGTTGTTGTCAAAGGCTTATTTGCATACAGAACTCCTTAGCATGTATTTAACAAAGGTTTACTCACTGAGGATCCACTATATTCAACCCCTGGTCAGTGCTGGACACCTGGAAGACAGTGATGAATATAATTCTCCCTTTTTTCTTTAAAATGCACCTAGTCTAATGGAGGGAGAAACACAAGTAAACCAATGATTTCAGAACTATCAGAAAAATGTACCAAGTGCTACTGGATCAGAAGACAGATCAGTACTCTTGGTGTCTCCTGGAAGGTGTCCAGGAAGAAATGATTTGGAACAAATCTTGAAAATTATTTAATGAATGAATGATTCATCAGTATTTAGAGAGAGGCAGAGAGGATTTTGGGAAGAGGACAATAATGCACACAAGGTGCAAAAGCAAAGACAAATATGCCCAGAGGGAATAGTGAGTCATTCTGCAAGACTGGAGCAGGTATGTGAGCCGGGCAGAGTCTATAGACTCCAAGACTTTGCATTCAGAACCAAGGAATTTGCAATTTTTCCTGAAAACCATTGAGGAACAAATAAGGATCTTAAGAAGGGAGTGACATGGTGAGATTTACATTGCCAAAGATCACTTTGGCTGCCATTGAAGGAGGCAATGGAGGCAGGATTTGAAGCAAGGAATCCATTCTTCGTAGGCTAATACAGGAATCTAGTTGGCCAATGATACTGATTAGACTATCTCTCTTTAAAGTACAGCTTATTATTTAAGAAATGCAGCTCTTTAACCAATTTGTTTCCAAGTCAGCTTCATTTTGATGGTTGGCACATAAGAGCATGGAAATCAACTAGACTATTTTTCCATGGTCAAATAACATAACTGACCCCAGACGTTGGGCTGCTTTTTGTCACAGTAGAAAACTTAATATGAGGCTTTATCTGAAGAGTTACAGATTTTATCACCCATTATTTCTCCTCCTTCTTGTAACTCTTAAATAACTAAGTGAAATCCCAAAATAGAACAAATAAGAGTTCAGCAAAAAAGGTTTTTAAATGTTAAAAGTGGTTCAACAAAATGACCAACTTTAAGCCAAGTCCAGATGTAATTAGATACCAAATAATCTGGTATGGTATTAGTTAAATATGCCTTCAAACAAAAAAGTGAGATTAAATGAATATTTAATCAGGTTACTCTTTATTGTTCTCATTATGTTATTTCATGTTCATAATTTGTTGGTTTGGCTATGCAGTCCTCTTCAGTAGATTTAGACTAACAAAACTTAAAATAATTTTAGAAAGTACTAAATTGTGCTTTGCACTGTCTGTAGTCTGCCTGCTGACAGGAGCCACACTGACAATACTCAGATTTTTATCAGTAGAAATACTGCAGGTGAAACATGGTGAATAACTGATGAGATTTCCACAAGCCAAAGTTTTAAAAAGCAGAGAAAAGAGATTTGATTTCAGAAGAGCTCAGATCACGTGAAACATTTCATTCCAGTTTCTAATTGATGACCTAGACTGAGTGCAAATTAATTGGCATTTTATATTGTTTCTTGTGAGCTAAGGGAGTGTGGTCACAATAAATGGGAAGGGTTGATTTGATTAGATAAAGCAATTTCCAGGCAATTTTCTTAAATAAGAAACTTATTTCTTTTGGTGAATGTAATATTCACAACTATGGTGACCTAGATTGAAAGACATTAAGAATTATGGTCTTCGGGGTGTGTGAAGAATTATGGTCTAGCTATTATATGTGAGAGGAGGCACAGAGCAGGAGGGGCCCACCTTTATTAAAGAACTGGTATGCCCAGCAAAAGTATGTTAGAACAAACATCACTGACAAAACCAAGAAGTATCTGCCACTATTATTTAGCTCAAAATTTTTGATATTCTTGTCACTTACTAAATGTGTGCAAAATAAACTAAAATAGACATGTTAGAGATGATTCACTTAATGATTTTTTTTTTAATTTAAGAAAACATATTGCTGGACTAGAGGGAGGCCATTCAAAATGATTTAAGGATTCCCTGGAGTTATAAAAGATCCTTAGCATAATTATCATCTGAAATAAAATTGGCAGTGTTTTCTTCTTTTTAAAGTAGAAATCACTGGGTTTGTAGGGTATGTATTTCTTCACATATAAAATAAACTATTTCTAAAGTCAGCCTAGGATGAGAAAAATGAAATCTGGCCAAACACTAACAATCATTAGATTATTCACAAACACATTATGTCTCACTTGTTAATAAAGAGAAAATTGGTCCTCAAATCATTGTCAAGGGAAGAATAAAATACATAATGACTAATTTAAAAGCTGAAGCCAAGGCATAATTTGAAAAGTGAACTAAGACTTTTACTATGGTTAGTCTCCATAGAGGAAAAAGAAAAGTGCTTCAAAAAGCACATTAGAATCTTTCATTATTAAATATGAAAAACTAGCCAGGATACAGCTGAAAGTTTCAGTCATTTATTACTCCTTTAATGATAGAGGAGTTTCTAAATAAAGATATCAATAGCTCATTTGTATCAGTGGTACCCTCTTCCAGTCTCTAAAACATCTCAACTTTGAATCCCCACATCAATTCCTCTCTGTTCATTGAGCCATCCAAATGTGTATAGTTTATTCAAATGGATTAACACTTCATCCTCTTTCTTACAAACTGTTTATGAACAAATTCTTAATATGTTATCCTTAAATATCAATAGCTGTATTACATTGTTAGTTCTGAATAATCATTAATGATCATTAAATTTTAATAGAAAGTAAAAATCATTGTTAAGAGTTTCAATAATAATTTTCTATAATTTTAATAACATTTCTAAAATAAATTTAAATTCCTTGACAAAGGATATTTGTACTTCAATCACAAGTGAGATTTATATATTTGAGGTGCATATAAGTCCATGGAGTATGATGTATGAGTTGTTAAAGTGAAATGTATATTATTTGTATGCTAAGTGTTATAATGTGGGAGTCTGCTCTTATGAAAAATTACTAATAGTGGTAGCAAGAGGGATGCATACAGGGAAATGCAAACTCTTTAAAATGAAAGGATAGTAATAGGAATTTATTGGTATCTTTTATTGGTATCTAAGGGACACCTTTTAAAATGCACAGTTGTAAACCACAATCCTACTTTTCATATGCCTAAATTGGACATTTCCTCATTAATAAAGGTTTTAAGAGCCTCCTAGAGACTCATTAGCTGACCCCAATGTATACTTCTCAACAGAACACCTGTATATTTGGTTCATATTTTCAATATTAAATTCTTCAGCATGATCAATTTGGGGTTTATGATTGAAACCCCAAGTTTGCCCATGGATTCTGGATATATGAGATATATCTATATCAGCACTTAAAAAGATTTCTATGGTATGTTTGTTTCAGTTGCTTTAGAAGAGAATAGCCCACATCTGGGTATCCTTCAATGCTCTTCACATTGAGAATCTTACTTGCCTGCACTTGAGGCAGCCCATTTTCTCCAACTGGCCACTCCACTGCCTTCAAATGGAATTTTATTTTTGTTTTTCCAGAAAAGGACACTAAGTTAGATTTTAATGATTGTCCCTAAAAATCTATCTAGGATCTTGTATGAACCATGGAACCTATTTTTCAAGTAAGACAATTACATCCACACCCTAAAAATTTGGTGAAAATCCCTCTAACCATCCAAAATTAATGTTATTTACATTAAAATAGAGGCAACCTTAGAAAATGGAAACCATATGGGGTTCTGCATCTATAAGAGGTTTATTCCTAGGCATTTTGGCAAATAAGGAAATTAGAAGTAAGCACCATGGTCATCCTGGATAGTAAATATGTATCTCAGAAGGATCTCCTTTTGGCATTTGTACTAATTATAAAAAATCTTAATAGTTTTCACAATAAAAACTAATTTGAATGAAAGAAAATAGTAAAAGAAAAGACAAAGCATAGTTAGCTCACACCTTGTTATGAAAATGACTTCCTTAATAAGTTGACTTTTTTTTCCTCTAATTAATCTGGATAGGAAAATTTCCTTCTAACTACAATTGGGACATGAAAGGAATGTTGAAATAGAAATTAAGAAAACTTCATAATTTTATATATTCAGTTTAATAAAAAAACTTCATTTGATAAGATTTGTTTTCCATAGTTCCTAGCACAGACATGCTTCTAAGAGACACTTGTGGGATTTACACTCATTTGATGACATACAAGGATGGAATGGGATTAGGCTTAAAGATGGTGGCATGAGAGGTGAGACAGAAACCTCCTCCCAAAACTACATAAAATATGAAAATATAGCAAATACAACTAATCCTGAAAGAGCAAAATGAAAGAAGGCTGCGACAGACTGCCTACTGGGGAAAAGAGCAGACCTCACAGAAAAGGGTAAAGAACCAAAGCCGCGATCCAGCGGGACCAAAGCCTTCCCCCACCCCTGTTCACCGGTGGGAGCAAGAGAAACAGAGCAGGGAGTTGGTGGAGGCCTAGGACTGCTGAAGATCCAGTCCTGGAGATCTGCTCCAGGAGCATGAATCTACATTACATGGTGCTCTGGAGATTACTGGGGTTGGAAAGCTAAGACAGGTGGAATACTTGGAGAGGCTGAGATTCCAGTCACTTGTGGAGAACAGGTATATACAACCAGCCACTCTGGGACAAAAGAAAGGCGGGCACTCTGAGAGACTTCCCAACAGTGGAAGGGCTGCTAAAAAGACAAGGAGTGCACAGAGTTTGCTGCTCAGGAGAAAGGACAGGTGGACAAAATTGTCTGGGAGCACTCTTCCCAGAAGGGAGGGAACTTTCAAGAGCTCCAGGTGCTCCATCCACCTGGCTGGCAACACAGCTCCGAAGCCCGCCACAGCAATACACAGCCTGCCATGCCTTCCTCCTAGCCACAACGGCCTGTAAACCTGCTGCCCCCACTAAGCCTGCCAGAGGGCAGTCCTGCCTATGGCAGCTACAAGGGCCTAGCATAAAGGCTCCTACCTGGATGCATGGCACACTGGCCTTTGCAATGGAGGCAGGCACTGCAGCCTAGAAGCTGCAAAGAGCTCTCTTCTCCCAGCAGGAACAAGTGCCATGTGCCTGCGACTCCTGCCATTGCTCCAGGGGTCAAGCAGATCCAGATAGTACAGCTTCTGGGCACTAGAGGGCACCACCTACATCAAGCTATTACTACAAATACAAAACATCAAAAGAACCTGGTACAACCAAAAATTTCACAAACACCAGACAGAGGGCCAATGAAACTGAACACATCAATTTCCTGAAAATGATTAAAAATAAAAATCTCCCAGAGCTAGAGAAAAATAGTCAAGACCTCAGGGAGGAATTCAAGAAAGAGACAGAAATTTTGAAAAACACAGTATCCAAAATGAAACTTACAATGGAGGGATTTAAAAGCAGATTAGATGAAGTGGAGATGGTAAATGAAATAGTAATTAGAGAACAGGAGTACAAAGAAGCTGAGGTATATAGAGAAAAAATGATCTCTAGGAATGAGAGAATGTTAAGAGAACTGTGTGACCAATCCAAATGGAACAATATCCACATTATGGGGGTACAAGAATAAGAGAGAGAAAAAGGGATAGAAAGTGCCTTTGAGAAGGTAATTGCTGAAAACTTCCCCACTCTGGGGAAGGACATAGTCTCTCAGGCCACAGAGGTGCAAAGATCTCCCAACACAAGGAACCAAGGAAGACAACACTAAGACACATAATAATTAAAATGGCAAAGATCAAGGATAAGGACAGACTATTAAAAGCAGCCAGAGAGAGAAAAAATGATCACATACAAAGGAAAACACATCAGTCTATAATAAGACTTCTCAACAAAAATCATGTAGGCCAGAAGGGAGTGGCATAATATATTTAATGCAATGATACAAAAGGGCCTCAAACCAAGAATAATCTACCTGGCAGAATTATTATTTACATTTGAAGGAAGGATTAAACAATTTCCAGATTGAGAGAATTTACCTCCCACAGACCATCTCCACAGTGTATTTTGGAGGAACTGCTATAGATGGAAGTTCTCCTAAGGCTAAATAGCTGTCACCAGAGAAAATAAAACCAAAGTAAAGGAAATACACCAATTAATTACTAAGCAAATGAAAAATTATATCAACTACCCCAAAAGTCAGTCAAGGGATTCAAAAAGAGTATAGAAAATGACACCTAATATATAAAGAATGGAGGAGGAATACAAATAAGGAAGGAAAAAAATATAACCTTAAGATTGTGCTTTAAATAGCTTACTTAGTGACTAAAGTTAGACTGTTAGATAGTAAAGAAGCTACCCTTGAGCCTTAGGAAACAATGAATCTAAAGCCTGCAATGGCAATAAGTACATAACCATCGATAAACACCCTAAATGTAAATGGTCTGAATGCACCAAAGACATAAAGCCACAGAGTGCATAAAAAAAAAACAAGAACCGTCTATATGCTGCCTACAATAGACTCACTTCAAACCCAAAGACATAACATAGACTGAAAGTGAAAGGATGGAAAAGATATGTCATCCAACTAATAGGGAGAAAAAAGTAGGAGTTGCAGTACTTGTATCAGACAAAATAGACTTCAAAATAAAGAAAGTCACAAGAGACAAAGAAGGACATTACATAATGATAAAGGGGTCAGTCCAACAAGAGGATATAAACATTATAAATATCTATGCACCCAAAACAGGAACACCTATATGAAACAAATACATACTAACAGAATTGAAGGGGGAAATAGAATAGAATGCATTCATTTTAGGAGACTTCAACACACCACTCACTCCAAAGGACAGATAAACCAGACAGAAAATAAGGAGACAGGGGCACTGAACAACACATTGGAAAAGATGGACCTAACAGACATCTGCAGAACACTCCATCCAAAAAAGGCAGGATACACATTCTTCTCAAGTACGCATGGAGCACTTTAAAGTATATATCATATACTAGGCCACAAAAAGAACCTCAGTAAATTCAGAAGGACTGAAATTGTACCAACCAGCTTCTCAGACCACAAAGGTATGAAACTAGAAATAAATTACACAAAGAAAATGAAGAAGCCCACAAACCCATGGAAGCTTAACAACATGCTCCTAAATAATCAATGGAACAACGACCAGACAAAACAGGGATCAAGCAATATATAGAGACAAATGACAACAATAATTCAAAACTGCAAAATTTGTGGGATGCAGCGAAGGCCATGCTAAGCCGGCAGTATATTGCAATACAGGCTTACCTCAGGAAAGAACAACAATCCCATAAGAACAGTCTAAACTCACAATTATGGAACTACATAAAGAAGAACAAATGAGGCCCAAAGTCATTAGAAGGAGGGACATAATAAAGTTCAGAGCAGAAATAAATAAAATTGAGAAGAATAAAACAATAGAAAGAATCAATGAAAGCAGAAGCTGGTTCTTCAGGAAAATTAGCAAAATAGATAAATCCCTAGCCAGACTTATCAAGAAAAAAAGAGAGTCTGCACATGTAAACAGAAAAAGAAATGAGAAAGGAAAAATCACTATTGTCCCACAGAAATACAAAGAATTATTAGAGAATATGATGAAAAATTATATCCTAACAAAGTGGATAACCTAGGAAAAATGGACAACTTTCTAGAAAAATACAACCTTCCAAGGCTGACCCAGGAAGAAACAGAAAATCTGAACTGACCAATTACCAGCAACAAAACTTATATTGGTAATTTAAAAAGTACCTAAGAACAAAACCCCTGCACCAGATGGCTTCACTGGTGTATTTTACCAAACATTTGGTGAGACCTAATACCCATCCTCAAAGTATTCCCAGAAGGGGAAGAGGAGAATCCTATACCCAACAAAATGGGTATAGAGGGCAAGTACCTCAACATACTTCCAAACTCACAGAGGCCAGCATCACTCTAATACCCAAACTAGGCAAAGACACCACAAAAAAATAAAATTACAGACCAATATCCCTGATGAACATAGATGCAAAAATACTCAACAAAATATTAGCAAACTGAATTCAAAACTTCATCAAAAAGATCATCCATCATGATCAAATAGGATTTATTCCAGGGGTGCAACGATGGTACAACATTCAAAAATCCATTAACATCATCCAACACATCAACAAAAAGGACAAAAAAAAGCACATGATCATTCCCATAGATGCTGAAAAAAAAATTGTCAAAATTCAACATCCATTCATGACAAAAACTCTCAACAAAATGGGTATAGAGGGCAAGCGCTTCAACATAATAAAGGCCATATATGACAAACCCACAGCCATCATCATACTTAACAGCAAAAAGCTGAAAGCTTTTCCTTTAAGATCAGGAACAAGGCAAGGATGCCCACTCTCCCCACTTTCATTCAACATAGTACTGGAAATCCTAGCCACAGCAACCAGAAAACACAAAGAAATAAAAGGCATCCAGATTGGTAAGAAAGAAGTTAAACTGTCACTGTTTGCAGATGACATGATATTGGACATAAAAAACCCTAAAGAATCCACCCCAGAACTACTAAAACTAATAACTGAATTTAACAAAGTTTCAGGATACAAAATCAATACACAGAAATCTGTTGCATTTCTATATACTAATGATGAACTAGCAGAAAGAGAAATCAGGAAAACAATTCCATTCACAATTGCATCAAAGTAATAAAATACCTTGGAATAAACCTAACCAAGGATGTAAAAGACCTATACCCTGAAAACTATATCAGACACTCATGAAAGAATTTAAAGAAGACTTCAATAAATGGAAACACATCCTAGCTCATGGATAGGAAGAATTAATATCATCAAAATGGTCATTCTGCCTAAAGCAATCTACAGATTCAGTGCAATCCATATCAAAATACCAACAGCAATCTTCAATAAACTAGAACAAATAGTTCTAAAATTCATGTGGAACCACAAAAGACCCCTAAAAGCCAAAGCAATCCAGAGAAGGAAGAACAAAACTGGGGGGATCACACTCCCTAACTTCAAGCCCTACTATAAAGCCACAGTATTCAAGACAATTTGGTACTGGCACAAGAACAGACCCATACATCCATGGAACAGAACAGAGAGCCCAGATATAAACCCAAACATATATGGCCAATTAATATATGATAAAGGAGCCATGGACATACAATCGGGAAACAACAGCCTCTTCAACATCTGGTGTTGGCAAAACAGGACAGCTACATGAAAGAGAATGAAACTGGATTACTGTCTAACTCCATACACAAAAGTAAACTCAAAATGTATCAAAGGCCTGAATGTAAGTCATGAAACCATAAACTCTTAAAAGAAAACATAGGCAAAAATCTGTTGCATATAAACTGGAGCAATTTTTTCCTTAACACATCTACTCAAGCAAGGGAATCAAAAGCAAAAATGAACAAATAGGACTACATCAAACTAAAAAGCTTCTGTACAGCAAAGGATACCATCAGTAAAACAAAAAGACATTCTACAGTATGGAAGAATATATTCATAAACAACATATCCAACAAGGGGTTAAGTCCAAAATATATAATAAACTCACATACCTCAAAAACCTAAGAGCAGATAACCCAATTAAAAAATGGGCAGAGGAAATGAACAGACAATTCTCCAAAGCAGAAATTCACATAACGGGCACATGAAAAGATGCTCCACATTGCGAATTATCAGGGAAATGCAAATTAAAACCACAATGAGATATCACCTCATACCAGTTAGGATGGCCAACAACCAAAAGACTAGGAACAACAAATGCTAGCGAGGATGTGGAGAAAAGGAAACCCTCCTACACTGTTGGTGGAATGTAAATTGGTTTAAACATTGTGGAAAGGAATATGGAAGTTCCTCAAAAAACTAAAGATAGAAATACCATTTGACCTGGGATTTCTACTCCAAGAAATTTAGCCAAAGAAGCAAGATCTCAGATTCAAAAAGACATATGCACCCCTATGTTTATTGCAGCACTATTTACAATAGCCAAGATGTGGAAGCAACCTAAGTGTCCATCAGTAGATGAATGGATAAATAAGAAGTGGTATATATACACAATGGAATAGTATTCAGTCATGAAAAGAAACCAAATCCTACCATTTGCAACGACATGGATGGAGTTGGACGGTATTATGCTCAGTGAAATAAGCCAAGCAGAGAAAGACAAGTACCAAATGATTTCACTCATTTGTGTAGTATAACAAAGAAGCAAAACTGAAGGAACAAAACAGCTGCAGACTCACAGACTCCAAAAAGGGACTTGCAGTTACCAGAGGGGAAGGGTGGGGGAGGACAGGTGGGGAGGGAGGGAGAAGGGGATTGAGGGGTATTATATTTGGCACATATGACTTCAGGAAGGGGGTCAGGGGAAGACAATGTAGCAAAGAGAAGGCCGGTAGTGACTCTGTGGCATCTTACTACGCTGATGGACAGTGACTGCAATAGGGTGTGTGGGTGACTTGATAGTATGGGTGACTGTAGTAACTGCAATGTTTTTCATGTGAAACCTATAAGAGTGTATATCAATGCTACCTTAATAAAAAAGAAATTTTAAAAAAAGGATGGAATGGAATGCTATTGAAGGTAACACAACTCCATTGTGATTAGTACAGTCTTGGATTCAAATAATTCTGGTAAAGTCTAGCAACTCAATATTTTGATTTTGAAAAAAAGTAGTGACTGTCTGGCCATAATAACAAAACCCAAACCTCCTTCACTTGTTTTCCCCAACCCGATTTATAATATATGAAAGCTTCTTTTAGGAAGTCTTGGGCAAGACTCTGCGCCCTTATTGGAAGGCTAAAACCATGGCACTTGGTTCTGAAAAGGTCAATAGGCCACCTGATATAAACTGGCATAAACTTAGGCTTATCACCCTAAAATTAAGATACTGTGACACCTCGTCACTCAAACAGGGAAAGCCACAAAGTTAATTCACTCCTTCAAGCAAACAAGGTTCAGCTTAATTAGGTCACAAGAAAATAGGAGAAATGCAGCGTCTTTAAGAAGAAATCTGATTTTAAAAATAGCTGTCTAGTATGAGGATATTGCAGTGTAGTGTTTTGCTCCCTGCTGAAATGCAACCAGGCTTTAAAATCATAAAATAGAGATTACATAATATATACCCATAGCAACTAGTAGCTAAGTTATTATTGTAAATCAGGAGCTGCCACAATAGACATATCAAGTTGAGTGGATATTGTATATTTCTTTGTTCAGGGATAACAAAGGGGAAAAATTGATGTTCTTCTTGAGAAAAGTTGGTGTCCCATGGCTTGAGGGATGAAAACAACACATATATCATGATCATTCTTGGCTGAAGCCAATCGACAAAAGGGATCTACAGCACATCTAACATATTCTTGGGACGAAACTATACTTGCTTCTTGAAATAAGATTCTATAAGAAAGTTTTCCGTCAGGTAAAATGAAAGTAAGAAGTAAATACTTTGAGAAGGTGTTATTTTGGGCTTTCACATGCAGATACCTGAGATTTATACAGGACTCTACTAAGCCAGCAAACTCTTCTAGTTTTATGTGAATCAAAGGACTTGAATCTCTAGAGGGTAGTCGAAAACTGAACACTGAGTTTCAAAAAGATGTTGAAATCAATGTAAGTCCAGTATACCCAAATGGAAACCAAAGTAGATAAATCAAATACCTCAATAAATGTAAAGTGGGATGTCAAAATGCTTTTGAGATAGTTTATTGAGTGGTAACACAATATAAAGGGATCAGATGATAATGTCAGGCACATAGTAGGTTCCTGGAGTTTATGCAAACACTAAGGAAACACTAAGCCTTAAGAAAAAAGAAGAAACAAGAAGAGTCATAACTGATTCACTAATGATTCCTTATTGGACAGTATTTAAGACTTTTTTTTGTTAATATAGGCCTTGATAGACATGCCAAAATACTTAGTGTGGTCAAATGAGCCTTGCATTAGGGTTTAGATTATGTTCTTAACTTCCTATGGGTTTCTTAACAAATCTTCAGTAAAATCTCCCAAATCCTCAGCTTGTTTTCTCTTCTATAAACCCAAGCATAAGAACATCACCTCAGTCAACCTCATAGGGCTGTTATAAGGAACAAACGAAAAATGCGATAGAGGTTTGCAAAGGTTTGTACAAATCTACTATAATTAATGTAGAAAATGATTTTTAATGTAGTCACATGTAAGACCAGGACTCAGAAATAAACAAATCCGCTGTATACCATTTAAATGATGTTTTCCTAATTTAGCAGTTAAGATGTAGAGTCACTGTGTTCTATTTTCTGGAGACAAAAGCCTTTTGTGCTTCTCTGAGTCAAAAAGCCCGCAAACTGCAGGTTATCATCAGGAGAACAATAAAGAAAACATTGTCCTAACCTTGAAGACGCCAGTGGGGCTGCTGAACACTGTCTGAATTATGGTCCCTGCTCTTCCAGACAGGCAGACTGGAACTGGAAAGAATTTAGGTAAAACAGGTCATCACAGAAGGCAGAATAGATTATTTGAAAGGATAAATATTAAGAAATCATCCTCTTTTGCTCTGGGAAACTAAAAGGCTAGAGAAAAACTTGAAGTAAGCCTTAATAATTAAGAAGTGCATGGATGTGGGGAACAATAATCCATTCACCAACTTCGAGGTGACAGCACTTGGTCTCATGATAGAAGAACTAGAAAGAACAAAAGAAACTAATTGTTTGAAAGCTTTTTAAACTTATTAAAAAATTTTTTTAATTACTTAAAAAATTTTTAACTTTTTAAACTTGATAGATTTTCAAAACTATGAAGAAAAGTTTTTTTTTAATTATTAGCTTATTAATCTGAGGGGCAACAAGGTGCAGTACTAGCAGGACTATGTAAATGGACAAACAATAAAAATTTAACGGATTGTTAAGGGAACATGGAGCATATCTCAACCTGTTTGATTAAAAAAGACACATTCACTCGTTGCATATCAGGAGAACTACAATTAGGAACTGACTGTTAAAAGCATCTGTGTCCAAATAAAGCCAGTCACAGAACCATCTAGACAAGAATTAAAACTCAGAGGGCCTAGAAACATCAATGCTAATTCTTCTAGTTGCTTATATTATACGCTCCACAAAGGCGGCCCCTTTTATTTACTAGTATATCCGCAGGGCTTGGCAAATACTAAGCTGAACCATGTGAAGTTGCTGATTTCAACCACATTTAAACTATAAAATTTGTAATTTTATCTGGTTCAACCTAAGAACAAGAGTCTGAGCTCCTACTATTAAAATATATTGAATAAGTGAATGAATTAACCTAGCGTTTTAATGGAAGTCTTTATAAGATACCAAAAATTCCAACTGATAGGGAAATAAACTTGTGGATAAGAACATTCTTATATGCTCAGATGCTCTGCTTTGATCTAGCTAAGACACTTTCAAACTTGTATAAATCGTTCATTAAATACTATGCATACATCTGGGATGAATATAAAACTGGTATGGGATGGTCAACATTGTTCTCAGGGTGTCCTACTGGTAGAGATAAGGCCTATACATTTGAAGTGAATAATGGCATTAGCCACAATGACTTGTATCCATATGAGGCTGGACTATGAAATGATCAGTTTGGAGTAACAGACCAAGTAAATTTTCACAGAAAAGGTGGGACTTGAGCTTTTCTTGACTCATGAGTAGAATTTGTAGGCAGAGTATAAGGGAAAGGCTTATTTAGATGTAAGATTGATGAAGGAATGAACATATGTTTGGGAATGCCCAGGTAGCCATTCTAAACATAAAAGAAGTTTTGCTTTGGGGAGTGGAAGGGAAAAGTATGGATAAATAAGATGAGATTCTGTGCAAGACTTTTTAGTCGAGGTTTAGAATATAAAATTTATTCTTCATGAATAGAAAACATCAGAGGCTTCTGAGTATAGAGTGCACAGAAAAACATTGGAGGCTTTAAAGTAGGCTATAAACTGAGTTTAAAGAAGAGTAGTTTAAATTATTGAAAGACTACACTCCCCAAAATAAACCTACAAAATATCTGTAGCCTGTATGGGATTGTCTCAATTTAAATAATGACCAATTATATTTTCATACCTGTATTTTAAACCAGCTTAGAGCACATACAACATATCTAGAATTAAACAGGGTTATGCACAAAAGAGGGTGAATTATAGCAATAATTAATATAAATTAGTTGTTAAATATGATTTAAACTGAAAAGAAAATTTCAATAGTTATTACTCAATTATTTTTGGACTGTCTATCATGCACAGCATACACGCATACACAAATGTTGATACCAATTTCCACATTTTAATGGAATTTATGCTATTGTTGTCAATTACTGTGTCACAGAGACAATATATGCATAACTATATTTTAAAATAAACTCATGAACAACCTGAGTAGATTACCTTACAAACAGCAGTTATGAAATATACTGGTGAAGGCTTGAAAGAAACCGAAGAAACCATAAATCAGAAAGGATAGCAGAGAATAGTTTAGTCACTGGGTTTCGAAGTGAGATACAGGGGATTTGTTAAACAACTTCCATTAGGGTAAATGGGAGCCATGCAACTAAACCCTTCTGCTGTGCTAATTAAAAAAAAAAAAAAAAGTTTGGTATAAAGAAAACCAAAGTTGAAGTCTTATGTTGATTTGGGAAGTTTTTTATCATTATCAAGTCACTTTTCTGGCAACCATTCATTGATTTATTATTGATCACATAGATAATATAATGGGTGTGATATTTTAAGAATGTTGTAAAATCTAGCTATAAAGAAACTCATTTGTATTTATAATTGGAAAATGAAAGGCCTAATTACAGTTTCTTTAATATAATTTCCTGTGACAGAACTTGTTCCACAGATACTCATTTTGGCAACAACATAATAAAATGACTCAAATCAATTATTTTGCTGTTTTGCTTCTGTTTGTTTGTTTGTTTATTATTTATTTGCTGCAACTTCTCTAGGAGATAGAATTCTTCCATATATTCTGATTAAGTGGATGCCCCAGAAAAGGACATATACCAAGGAAGACCCACTTCACTGGAAAGGAAAAGGGCTACTATTAACAGAGCAATGAAGAACCACTCAAGCAATTGCCAATGGTTCACAAATTCCCAAGAGGATGAATCATTACTAATAGCAAGCCATGGTACTGCAACCCACTGCATAATTGTAACAATGAGAATCTCAATTAAAATATAGGTGGGGTTTCTTTTCAAGAAAACTGTTGAATTTGACCTCCATTCATCAAAGCAGATCATTTGCAGAGGGGAGGAGGATAGCATTTATATTTCAAGTAGCTTCTCTACAGTTTTCTTTCCAATTCAGTTTTCATGGTGTATTTACATGTACAGTGATCCATTAAGGACAGACCAAGGGCAAAGGTGTCAAGTAAATGTAACTAGTGTCTGCCAGTAGAAGATGCATAGGAATAAAGACTGTTTCACTGAGAGGGAAATGTAAATTAAAGAGAAATTAAAAAAAAAAGGCTTACAAAATATTGGTTGTACGCCCACATTTTTAAGAGTGTTTTGGTTGTGTGACATGATGCACACAGGTAGCTAAATCATCACCACTCATATTCCAGAACAATTGTTCACATGGACTGTTAGAGACTGGATCGAAAGGGGCATCCCTACTTATAAATTACCTGAAGATAGTTCTCCAGTCCCTATAAGTCTCCTTCTCTGGGCTAAAGCTTCCTCATTCTTTTAACTTTCCTCTGAGGACAATTTCCAGGCCTATCTCTACATCAGTTGCCTTCAGATTGTTTTGCTTGTTCCCGTCCCTGCTCACCCTGGCAGTAAGAGGTAAGTCTGTAGCCTGGGTGCAACTGTTCTATTCGGTTCACATCAGATGGGTGTCCATGATCACTGAGACCTCAAGTGGTTGAGATCTGAGCTACTAGTACAGAAATTCCAAACACCTCGTGGCAGTTTCTTTTAGCTATGCTGTCATCTGAAAAAAATTATAAACATTCATATAAGCTTTATCTGTCAAGTGTGTAGTGGGGGAGAAAACACTGAGACCCACTGTTCTATTTGTAGGGCCAACTACCTTCAGGTAGAGGTTATATTTCCCTTGTAGTCTAAGATCATCTAGTTTTCAAACATCCTTTCCACACTGTTGATAAATAGCAAACCTGTGTCAATTAAAATGCTTTTAATGGGGTTGGTGGGGGGGGACCTGATGAAGGGGTAGTTTAATAACCATAATATTACACATGTAATTGTAGATTAATGATACCAAAATAAATTATTAAAAAAAAATAAAATAAAATGCTTTTAACCAATCTTTTCTATGGTATTTATGCAAATTATGTTAATCCCTGACAGAAATGTTTCATCTACTGAACTCAACTCCATTAGTAAGTCCCACCTTTCAAAACTTGTAAACTCTTGTTTCATAGATGATATTAGGAATTGCTGCAATGTTTAGACATTCATCAGTTTGACATGAATGTTATATGCTTAGTTATGATACTGGTAACCCTGTCAGATAAGGCAGGGTCAAGTTCAGTACCCTGATACCTAATACTACAGGACAACTCTCCAGCTTCACTGGGATTGACACTGACCCCAGAAGAGGCCACACAGTGTGTTAATAAGTACCTAACTCAGAAATTTAAAAAAAAAAACAGTTTTGTTTTTTTTCAAACCAGCTGTGCCCTATTTTGTGTGTGTGGAGGGGAAGGATGTGTGACATCAACTGAGACACTGAATCTTCTCCACACTCCTGTTTTGTCACCTAAGAGAGGAGGAATCTTAGAAATATTAGTGTTTGCAAGATCACAAGCAATTGAATACTTTAATATTCTTATAATATAGTTGCAGAAATAGGCCCAAGAATCGGACCAGAATGGTTACATAACTTGCGTAAGGTCACATGGAAATACAAGACAGGTGCTCTACCTCTTTTCCATTTTGCATCACAGTAAATTAGAAAAGTTATGAGCACATGAAATGGTTTCCAACCAGATAGCTTCAATACAGTTTGCAGTTATCACAGCTCCTTGGTGCTCCGTGTGAAACTGTGACAGTGCAAGAAATCTTAGTATCACAAGACGATGAACCACAGCAACAGCCCTAGTAAGTGCTGACCTCAGTGTGGAGTAAAAGAGAAGAGAAAACTTTTTGAAGTCCATTCAATTCTCTATCTTTCCTTTCTCCCTTCTCCCCTTTGTAAAATTGAAGAATGTGGAAGCTAATTACTTGGAAAGGAATGTGGTTTGCCAGTCGCCTGAAATGGTCAGAAACAGGAGGCATGTACCAATGTTCCTGCCCACTGTCTGCTCACTAAACCTCTCCAAGCCTCAGAGTTCTCATTTAAAAACAAGGGGAATAATAAGCTCCTTTGTCAGATTATTAATGGGATAAAATCAATGGATGTACATAAAGGGCCTGTCACAGTACCTAGAAACACTGAGCATTTCAGACATTTCAGCTATTGCTGTATTTCTCTTGCAGACCTTCCAATTTCTCTCTCATTGTATTCCTACTCCTATTGCAATTACTCCAAGAGTATTTTCTGCAATTTTGGGGTAATTCACACATGGTTCAGTAGGAAAAATGCTCTGTGCTTACATGGAAACATGATTCAATGTAGGTTGAATAGATCAAATTGAAGCTTTCAAAAGAAGATTTGTCTCATTTGTCACCTAACTCCACCCTGTGATTATTAATGAAGATACTAACTTAACAAGGTCAAGAGGCTGGAGTGTCTCAGGTGGTGCAGAAAAAGATGAAGCCACAGGAATTTCAGCAGGATATCATTATCAACAAAAGGATATACAACCTTGTTATATTGAACAAAATTTAATAAGCACTATCTCACATTTTACACTTACAAGTTAAAAAAAATATATTTTAAAATACCAGTTAAAATGAGCTGAAGGGGAACTATTATTAATTAAATGACATTTCAGAGCAAAATGTTTCAAAATTAATTTATTTTGCCAAAAAAAGTCTTAATGCATTCTTTTTCCAAAATTAAAGCTTCATTCTTTTTCCTTTTAAGCATTTGAAATGAAAACTATATGACCTATGAGTAATCAATATAAATAATATTAAGCAATATAATACAATATCAAACTTCTAAACCAAATGACAAACTTCACATATTTTATTTGACCACTACCTATTGTCTTTATTGCTTTTCCTATTCTTTTATTACAATTTATTTTAAATTCTGAATTGTAATCACAGCTTTATTGGTAAGAGAGCTCAGAAGAGCTGCATAAACAACTGGATATTGATCCATGAACACAGGATCCAAGAAATAGTTTATTCATTTACTTACTTCCATTAGTCCTTTAATATAAGAACCCACACAAGAACTACTATTCCAGCAAAATTAAAATAAATGAGTATAGATTCAAGCAATAATCATGATAGCTTAAAAATATTAAATAAAAGCTAAAGTATTCTAAGTGTGAAATTTCTTTTATATACCTAGTGCACATTGCATGTGTATGTATACATATATGTGTGTATGTGTGTATATGTGTCTATATATGTGCGTATATATAGATGGGTAGATAGATAAATATAACCTAATTTGTTGAAATAAGTAAGCAATTAACTTGATCAAACTATCATACATCACGTCCTGGTTGTCACTACAACTTTGACAGTTTGGTATTATGCTTTTAGCCAATATAAAATTATTCTCTTACTCAATATCTTGAAAATTCTTCAGTTGACTTGACTGAGGTCTCCAATGATGTGAATATAAATGCTTTATAATAACATGAAAGAAAGCAGTGGTTATACAATGCATTTTGAAACTAATGAGATCATACCATAAAATTCTAGACAAATTACTCTGAGACACACTGTATGGAACATGATCACAGCTTACTCTCTCATAATAGTCAGTTAGTTTAAAAATCCAGCACTATGTCCAATTTGTCAGCACCTCGGTATCACAGCCTGACACTTGTAATGAATTTGTCCGAGAGTAACAGCAGAGAAAATTCTTGGTCCCTACTCCTGAGCCAGGTAGCAAAAAAAAGATAATTCGGTCCTGGAACAGAGAAAACACACACTTATTTCTTGGGTTACCAAGGAATAGATTTTTGACAAAAATTGACTTTACAGAAAGAAAGGAATTTAGGTGAAGGCCAAAGAAGAAAATGGTTAGGAATAACTGAGCAATACTTAAGGGTCTTCTTCTTCACATGCCTGAAATAATTTGTATTGATTTATGGAATTGTGCAAGGGCCTCAGATAGGGAACTATTAAGATTTCAGATAATAAACAAACCATTAAAAAATTACATCTTTCCCTGGGAAGAAAGTTTGAAGTAAGCTAAAAAATCTTTTCATTCTTCTAATTGTGACATTTTGACTCTATCTCCTCTGAGGGAAATATGTACCTTCTGCTGCTTCTCATCATCAATATATCATCATGATAACCAGTGTCCTATAACGATATAAAACAATATAAAATCCTTAAAACTCATTACAGCACTTAAACTGGTCAGGGCTTTGTGAGTTTTAGAAGTAGGACACCAGTCTTGAGAAAATAAAGGTCAGTCTATAGCCCCAACTGGTTCATGGAGATATACCAACTTTTAACATTAACCTAGCAAAGGTGAATGAAATCTCTGTTTATAAGACAATTTTACTTTAGGCTTAAGCTTCTTAAAGGATTCTAGCTTATGAATCTTGTTATATTCCCTGCAGTAACTTTTCTTTGAGATGGAGAATATGTTTACTTTTGATAGACTCCTTCATCTATCCTTAAGGTTTATAAATCAGTTTGGCTGCCTTTACACTGGAGAGTGTAATTACAGACCTAGCACTTTTGCCACACTGGGAGCAATAGATGAATTTAAATTCTAATAGTTAATATAGAAAGTGGCTATATTATGAATATTATATTTTAAAAACACACACTGAAAAATGATTTAAAGTTAACACTCATAAATGGATAATTCCTTTTCAGATTCAATTATAGTGTTCAAATAAAAGCAACCCAAAACGGATAAAACTAATTATCTCTATAATGTCAAGTTAGTTTGCAACACCTAGCTTTTCAGTTTAATAAACTAAAAGTACATTTGCTTCCATTTACACACACACACACACACGCTCACACACACGCACACACATAAAATCTACTCATTGGAGTGGCTGTGAAGAAAAAAACCACAATTACCAGAATAGATATATGTTGTTATAAAGTAGTGGCTTAAGTCAAGAAAACTGATATGCACAGACATTTCTATAATACTGGCAGCCAAAATTAAGAGGAGATAAAATTTGAACTGTGTGTTTTTAATCTGACAAGTATTTAACGGTTGAGAAAGATCAGGTCAACTCATTATTTTCTTCTCATTTTTCTCACCATTAACTGAAACACAGTTATTGTAGGAAACTATTAAGGGGATTGTTGTCCTTTTCATTGTTAGGGATGCCAAATGAAAATGACATTGAGGAGATTTGAACATCATGCCACAGTCAGGATGGTAGAGTTTTCCAACATTCCTCATTTTGCTCATCCTCCATAATAGTCAGTTAATTTAAAAATCAAACTCGCTCTCTATTGGTTTGGTTGGCATGTCAGAGCTATGCACCACATCATAGATTCATAATTTTACTTTCTATTTTAGTCAGCTAGTTACATTATGACTGAAAATCTTCTGAGGATTAGGTTTTGCAGTGAACATAGAAAATAATAAAATACTACTTCTTTTTCCTCAATTGTTAAAGTTATACTTGGGTTTTAAGCTACATGGTCTGACACACTATTGTTTGAAGCAGCTTTCATTTCCTCACACAAAACATTACAAAGATCACAAGAGAAATTGCACAATGTGGGATGAGAAAACAAACACCCAATTAGGGAAAATCCTGAATTTCAGTCCTAGCTTTGACACTTCCTAGACATTTACTATTAGACAAATCATTTACCCTGCCTAATATTTCGTTTCCTTCTTTGGAAAATGAAGACACTGAAGCAGAATATTGTATACACTCGACTAACTTAAAACTAAGATCAATTTATCGTTGGATGTGGGAAACATATGTAAATTTGTAAACAAATTAGTGGCTCTCAAACTGGGCTGCTCTTGTCCTGAGGAGATTTAAATATTACTTATCTCTGGGATTTAGCTCAAAACAATGTAAGGAGATGCCCTGTGGGTGGGGCCCAGGCACTGGTATGTACTAAAAGCCCTCTGAATCATTCTAACATCCAACCAGGGTAGAAGGGTCCGTCCTCAGGGCCCATTCTTAACCACAGCACTATGCCAAACAGAGGTCAGTGTTACGTGGATGTAGGCTAAGAGCTTTGTTTTCTCATTTCTGGGCACTCATTTTCTAATTAATTCACTAAACATTTATTATATGCCTCTTAGATGCTGGGTAAAATGCTAGGTACAAAGGATACAAAAATTAAAAAGCAAATAAACCACAACCCCTGATAACAAGAAACATTTCAGCATATATTTTTTAAAATTCTTGTGATTATCACATGGGTAGCAGTCCTGTCAGAGCTCAGCATATAAATCTACCTGCTGTTGGCTTTCCAAAAAGCCTAACAGATACAAAGATAGTGGCAAACCTTGGTTCCTCAACCTCTGGCAGGTACATTTCCCTAATTCAGAGTTTTGGGTTTTTGTTCACTCCCAGTAGCTTATATTTTAATTAGTGGGATTAGCATAAGGCATTTCAACAAAGTACTAAATGGAATTCAGTGGGGAAAATGCTTAGTGTTTAATTTTTATGATTGGACAGGATGGCAGAAAAAAGCTCTTCACTGGATTGATAATGGGGTTTTGACAGTCTTTTTAAGCTTTTTAATTCTTACCATAAAATCAGAACAATGGTGATCCCAAAAAAGTAAATAAGAGCTATTTTTAAAAGTATGGATTCATAAAGAGTGTTCATGAACAGATACGTGTAATATATACATTAAGACTTTGGTGGTGAATTTAATTTTGTTTGTTCATTTGCTGTCATAATTTCTATTGTCATTATTTCTGACAATTTTAATTGAATTGTTTGTGTATGTTAAGAATATAGGGACTTCCGGGAAGATGGCGGTGTGAGCAGGGCAGCAGAAATCTCCTCCCAACACTATATTTACCTACGAAAACACAGAAAATACATCTATTCCTAAAAGAGAGACGAGAATACACAGGAAAGCGCACAGCGTGCAGCTACACCCGAGAGGACTCGGCACCCCAAGAGGCGGGTAAGATACGGAGCCGCGACCCGGCGGGACCCGAGCCCTCCCCCACCCCAGCGCACCGGCGGGAGGAGAGGATTCAGAGCCGGGAGGGAGTGGAAGTGCACCCCGCGAAGTAGCCAGCCCCGGTGATCTGCGCGGGGAGCGCTGACCCACATTGCGCAGTGCAGCGGAGATTGGACAGACAGAGGGGCAGGATCTGAGCGGGGAACGCGCCAGGGTGCTTGCAGCCGGCTCCGGAAAGGAAAAAAAAAAGTGCGCGCCTTCCTCAGCGGTCTTAAAGAGACAGGAGCCCAGCAGAGGAGCCGGATCGCCCCAGCACACTCAGCCCAGCAGGCTGGGAGTCCTGGGGAGTTTCAGACGCCTTAGCTGGCGACTGAGGAAGCGTAGCCATACTTAACACTTCTCACTGAGATCAACAGCCTCCTATTCGTTCCCACCCCTGCCAGAGCGATAAAGGGCCCTGCGGAGCGGCACAGTCACAGCTGTGGAACAGTGGGGCAATAGCGTCACCTAGAGCATTCCCACAGAATCTACGTCCGGTGGGCATTTTTTATGTTTTTT
>JAVSCE010020974.1:0-41017 GCA_032199065.1 Smutsia gigantea
GGACTTGTTTGGATAATCTTCCTTTATAGACAGTATGTTATTCTTTTATTTATTTGACATGACATGGTGGTTAGCTTTCAATTTTGAGTCCCTTAAGGCCAAGGGTGAGGTACCCCTTGACTTTTTGAAAGCTGTCAGACAGATAGATCTCTAAGGGAGAAGGCCTCTTTTCTTTTGTTGCTGGCCCCAAGTTACAGACGACCAATGTGCTTGCTGTTTACCTACGAAGAGTCAGTGGGGACCTGTTAGGGACTGACTCCCTTTTTGCTCATGTGATTGAATGTTTCCTAATGCCTTTTCTATAGGTCACCTAGATTCTAGGTCCTAGAACAGCCAAGTTCATCATCTACACTTGAAGAATATGGCTAAGAATATTCATAGATCACATGTATATTTGGCTTATCTCATTTATTCCTTCACAACAGCCCTATGAGGTAGGTACTATCATTCCCCAGGCCCCACCTTTTAAAAAATGGACAATACAGGCACAGAGAATTGAAGTAACATGCCTAAGGTTGCACAGTTTAGTAGAAGTTGGAGCTGAAGTTGAAATCCAGGACTATTATACACCAAGGCTTCTGACACCTAACCACTGCAACATACTGCTCAATATTGGTGAAGATGAAATTGTATGTAAATGCAAACCTCAGATCATGCAATGCTAATTTATGCAATTCTTTGGGCTGTCATTCTACTTATGGTTGTGGGGAAATGACATGTTTTTCATGCCCTAGGACAATGCTGTCCTATAGAACTTTTTGTGATGGTGGAAAAGTTCTACATCTATGCTGTCTAATATGATAATATTAACCTTAAAAATAAAACTGTCAGTTATTTTACCAGAAAAAAATGAGTTTATTTGGGAATAGCAGAGAATCGCAATTTGGGACATGCAAGCTTGAGGCAAAACCTAGGCAAACCTGGATAACAAAGAAGAAGACTGCTCTTTTGCAGAGGAAAGCGGGGAGTTGAGAGGGGCTGTTATAAACAAGAAGTCCGTTGGAATAAACTAAGCATTTGAAGTGTAGTAGTTTCTCATTGGGTGAGTTGTGATAGTATCTCATAGGCTGAGCTGTTGCCAGGTGAGGAGAAAATCATTCTTCTTCCTGCTGGGGTAGTAAAGTACAGGCTTCTTCCTGCTAGAAATGCCAGGTACATCTCCTCCTGTTGGGGTCTACAATTGAGGGCAAGTGATAGACTAAATATTTTACCCAGTGCAAATACTCTTTCCATAGCACAACTGGAAATGAATATACTCACTCTATAGTGACACAAACTTGAAGACACCCTACACAGGATGTATGCAAATCAATTAACTGTATGACAATCACAGGAATAGGTCCTGAGTTATCCAGAATGAAACATCTCCATTCCCACCACTTGTTAGATAAAGTTTGAACAACTGGCTCAAAGACCATTTGCAACTGATTTTTCATTGTTTGCAGATGTAATTAGTTTATGTGGTTTATTGCAAACACTTCGCAGTTGCCAGTTGCCTGGTTTAAGATGAGATGTTTTAATCTGTGGCTGTAATATTTTTTTAAGCACCTGTTTTTTTTATTAAGGTATCATTGATATACACTCTTATGAAGGTTTCACAAGAAAAACAATGTGGTTATTACATTCACCGTTATTATCGAGTGCCCCCCCATATCCCATTGCAGTCACTGTCCATCAGTGTAGTAAGATGCCACAGAGTCCCTATTTGTCTTCTCTGAGCTACACTGTCTTCCCCGTGACAACACACACACCTTGTGCACTAATCATGATACCCCACAATCCCCTACTCCCTCCCTCCCTCCCCACCCGCCCTCCCCCACTGCTCCGCTTTGGTAACCAGTAGTCCCTTCTTGGAGTCTGTGAGTCTGCTGTAATTTTGTTCCTTCAGTTTTGCTTCATTGTTATATTCCACAAATGAGGAAAATCATTTGGTATTTGTCTTTCTCTGCCTGACTTATTTCACTGAGCATAATACCATCTAGTTCCATCCATGTTGTTACAAATGGTAGGATTTTTTCTTTCTTATAGCTGAATAGTATTCCATTGTGTAGATGTACTACCTCTTCTTTATTCATTCATCTACTAATGGACACTTAGGTTGCTTCCATATCTTGGCTATTGTAAATAGTGCTGCAGTAAACATAGGGGTGCATATGTCTTTTTGAATCTGAGAAATTATATTCCTTGGGTAAATTCCTAGAGTGGAATTCCCGGATCAAATGGTATTTCTATTTTTGGTTTCTTGAGGAACCTCCATGTTGCTTTCCACAATGGTTGAACTAGTTTACATTCCCACCAGCAGTGTAGAAGGGTTCCCCTTTCTCTGCATACTTGCCAGGATTTGTTGTTCCTAATCTTTTCGCTGTTGGCCATCCTAACTGGTGTGAGGTGATATCTCATTGTGGTTTTAATTTGCAATTCCCTGATAATTAGCGATGTGGAGCATCTTTTCATGTGCCTGTTGGCCATCTGAGTTTCATCTTTGGAGAATTGTCTGTTTGTATCCTCTGCCCATTTTTTAATAGGGTTATTTACTTTTTGGGTGTTGAGGCATGTGAGTTCTTATATATTTTGGATGATAACGCCTTGTCGGATATGTCATTTACAAATATATTCTCCCACACTGTAGGATGCCTTTTTGTTCTGCTGATGGTATCCTTTGCTGTACAGAAGCTTTTGAGCTTGATGTAGTCCCATTTGTTCATTTTTTATTTTGTTTCCCTAGACCAAGGAGATGCATTCAGGAAAAAGTTGCTCATGTTTATACTTGAGATTTTTGGCCATGTTTTCTTCTAAGAGCTTTATGGTTTCATGACTTACATTCAGGTCTTTGATCCATTTTGAGTATACTTTTGTGTATGGGGTTAGACAATAATCCAGTTTCATTCTCTTGCATGTAGCTGCCCAATTTTGCCAACACCAGTTGTTGAAGAGGCTGTCATTTCCCCATTGTATATCCATGGCTCCTTTATCATATATTAATTGATGATATATGCTTGGGTTTATATCTGAACTATCTAGTCTGTTCCATTGATCTATGGGTCTGTTCTTGTGCCAGTACCAAATTGTCTTGATTACTGTGGCTTTGTAGTAGAGCTTGAAGTTGGGGAGCATAATCCCCCCTGCTTTGTTCTTCCTTCTCAGGATTGCTTTGGCTATTTGGGGTCTTTTGTGGATCCATATAAATTTTAGAACTATTTTTTTTAGTTCGTTGAATAATGCTGTTGGTATTTTGATAGGGATTGCACTGAATCTGTAGATTGCTTTAGGCAGGATGGCCATTTGACAATATTAATTCTTCCTATCCATGAGCATGGGATGTGTTTCCATTTATTAGTCTCTTCTTTAATTTCTCTCATGAGTGTCTTGTAGTTTTCAGAGTATAGGTCTTTCACTTCGTTGGTTAGGTTTATTCCTAGGTATTTTATTCTTTGGATGCAATTGTGAATGGAATTGTTTTCCTGATTTCTCTTTCTGCTAGTTCATCATTAGTGTATAGGAATGCAACAGATTTCTGTGTATTAATTTTGTATCGTACAACTTTGCTGAATTCGGGTATTAGATCTAGTAGTTTTGGAGTGGATTCTTTAGGGTTTTTTATGTACAATATCATGTTATCTGCAAACAGGGACAGTTTGACTTCTTCCTTGCCCATCTGGATGCCTTTTATTTCTTTGTGCTGTCTGCTTGCCATGGCTAGGACCTCCAGAACTATGTTGAGTAAAAGTGGGGAGAGTGGGCATCCATGTCTCATTCCCGATTTTAAAGTAAAAGCCTTCAGCTTCTCGCTGTTAAGTATAATGTTGGCTGTGGGTTTGTCATATATGGCCTTTATTATGTCGAGGTACTTGCCCTCTATACCCATTTTGTTGAGACTTTTTATCATGAATGGATGTTGAATTTTGTCGAATGCTTTTTCGGCATCTGTGGAGATGATCATGTGGTTTTTGTCCTTCTTTCTGTTGATGTGGTGGATGGTGTTGATGGATTTTCTAATATTGTACCATCCTTGTGTCTCTGGAATAAATCCTACTTGATCATGACGGATGATCTTTCTGATGTATTTTTGAATTCGCATGCTAATATATTGTTGAGTATTTTTACATCTATGTTCATCAGGGATATTGGTCTGTAATTTTTTTTGTGATGTCATTGCTTGATTTTATTATTAGGGTGATGCTGGCCTTGTAGAATGAGTTTGGAGGTATTCCCTCCTCTTCTACTTTTCGGAAAACTTTAAAGAGAATGAGTATTAGGTCTTCACTAAATGTTTGATAAAATTCAGCGGTGAAGCCACCTGGTCCAGGTGTTTTGTTCTTAGGTAGTTTTTTGATTACTAATTCAATTTTGTTGTTGCTAATTGGTCTATTCAGATTTTCTGTTCCTTCCTAGGTCAGCCTTGGAAGATTGTATTTTTCTAGACTATTGTCCATTTCTTCTAGGTTATCCAGTTTGTTGGCATATAGTTTTTCATAGTATTTTCTCATAATTCTTTATATTTCTGTGGTGTCCATCATGATTTTTCCTTTCTCATTTCTGATTCTGTTTATGTGTGTAGACTCTCTTTTTTTCTTGATAAGTCTGGCTAGGGGTTTATCTATTTTGTTTATTTTCTCAAAGAACCAGCTCTTGCTTTCATTGATTCTTTCTGTTGTTTCATTCTTCTTGATTTTATTTGTTTCTGCTCTAATCATTATTATGTCCCTTCTTCTACTTTGGCCCTCATTTGTTCTTCTTTTTCTAGTTTTGTTAATTGTGAGTTCAGACGGTTCATATGGGATTTTTCTTCTTTCCTGAGATAGGCCTATATTGCAATATACTTCCCACTTAGCATGGCCTTTGCTGCATCCCACAGATTTTGTGGTGTTGAATTATTGTGGTCATTTGTCTCCATATATTGCTTGATCTCTGTTTTTATTTGGTCATTGATCCATTGGTTCTTTAGGAGCATGTTGTTAAGCCTCCATGTGTTTGTGGGCTTTTTTGTTTTCTTTACATAATTTATTTCTAGTTTCATACCTTTGTAGTCTGAGAAGCTGGTTAGTACAATTTCAATCTGTTTAAATTTTGTGAGGCTCTTTTCATGGCCTAGTATGTGATCTATTCTTGAAAATGTTCCATGTGCACTTGAGAGGAATGTCTATCTTGCTGCTTTTGGGTGTAGAGTTCTGTAGATGTCTGTTAGGTCCATCTGTTTTAAAGTGTTTTTCAGTGCCTCTGTGTCCTTACTTATTTTCTGTCTGGTTGATCTGTCCTTTGGAGTGAGTGGAGTGTTGAAGTCTCCTAAAATGAATGCATTGCATTCTATTTCCTCCTTCAATTCTGTTAGTAATTGTTTCACATATGTAGGTGCTCCTGTGTTGGGTACATAGACATTTATAATGGTTATATCCTCTTGTTGGATTGACCCCTTTATCATTATGTAATGTCCTTGCCTCTTGTGACTTTCTTTGTTTTAAAGTCTATTTTGTCTGATACAAGTACTGCATCTCCTGCTTTTTTCTCCCTATTGCATGAAATATCTTTTTCCATCCCTTCACTTTTAGTCTGTGTATGTCTTTGGGTTTGAAGTCAGTCTCTTGTAGGCAGCATATAGATGGGTCTTGTTTTTTTATCCATTCAGTGACTCTATGTCTTTTGATTGATGCATTCAGAACATTTACATTCAGGGTGATTATCGATAGGTATGTATGTATTGCCATTGCAGGCTTTAGATTCGTGGTTACCAAAGGTACAAGGGTTACTTCCTTACTATCTTACAGTCTAACTTAACTTACTTAGCATGCTATTACAAACACAGTCTAAAGGTTCTTTTTTTTCCCTCCTTTTCCTTCCTCCTCCATTCTTTATATATTAGGTATCATATTCTGTATTCTTTGTCTATCCCTTGACTGACTTTGTGGGTAATTGATTTGATTTTGCATCTGCTTAGTAATTAATTGTTTTACTTTATTTACTGTGGTTTTATTTTCTCTAGTGAAAGCTATTTAGCCTTAGGAACACTTCCATCTATAGCAGTCCCTCCAAAATACACTGTAGAGACAGTTTGTGGGAGGTAAATTCTCTCAGCTTTTGCTTCTCTGGAAATTGTTTCATCCCTCCATCAAATTTAAATGATAATCTTGCCTGATAAAGTATTCTTGGTTTGCAGCCCTTCTGCTTCTTTGCATTAAATATATTATGCCACTCCCTTCTGGCCTGTCAAGTTTCTGCTGAGAAGTCTGATGATAGCCTGATGGGCTTTCCGTTGTATGTGATCTTATTTCTCTCTCTGGCTGCCTTTAATACTCTGTCCTTTTCTTTGATCTTTGCCATTTTAATCACTATTATGTCTTGGTGTTGTCTTCCTTGGGTCCCTTGTGTGGGGAGATCTGTGCACCTCCATGGCCTAAGAGACTATCTCCTTCCCCAGATTGGGGAGGTTTTCAGCAATTATCTCCTGAAAGACACTTTCTATCCCTTTTTCTCTCTCTTCTTCTTCTGGTACCCCTATAATATGAATATTGTTCTGTTTGGATTGGTCACACAGTTCTCTCAATATTCTTTCATTCCTGGAGATCCTTTTTTCTCTCTGTTCCTCAGCTTCTTTCTGTTCCTCTTCTCTAATTTCTATTCCATTTACCATCTCTTCTACTACATCTAATGTGCTTTTAAATCCCTCCATTGTATGTTTCATTTCAGATATGGAATTTCTTAATGATTGAATCTCTGTCCTAAATTCATCCCTGACTTCTAGAATATTTTTCTATACCTCCATGAGAATGTTTATGATTTTTATTTTGAGCTCTCAGGAAGATTGGTGAGTTCTGTTTCACTTGGTCCTTTTTCTGGTGTTTGTGATATTTTGGGTTGAACCAGGTTCCTTTGACATTTCATATTTGTATGTGGTGCCCTCTTGTGCCCAGAAGCTCTAGTCTCTGGAGGTGCTCAGCCCCTGGAGTGATGCTGGGGGTCGTAGGTGAGTGGTGCTGTTGCCTAGGGGGAAGAAAGAGCTGTTTCCTGCTTCCTGGCTGCAGGGCCTCTCTCCACTGTCAGAAGCCATGGGCCGAGCACACAGGTGTAAGTCTCTGTGCTTTGCGTTTGTAGCTGTGGTAGATGGGGCCTCCCTCTGGCTGGCCTGACGCCAGGGCAGGGACTGCTGGTTTTCGAGCCAGTGCCAGCAGGCCAGGAGGAAGGTGCAGCAGGCTGCGTATCACAGTGGGGTCCTTGGTTTTGAGCAGTCAGCCAGGGGATTGGAGCACCTGAAGCTCCTGAATGTTCCCAACCTGCTGGGCAGAGTGCACCCAGACAATTTTGTCCATCTATCCTTTTTCCTGAGCAGCAAGCTCTGTACAATCCTTGCCCCTTTAGCAGCCCTCTCACTGTTAGGAAGTCTCTCAGACTGCCTGTCTTTCTTTTGTCCCAGAGGGGCCAGATGTGGATCCCTATTTTCCACAAATGGCAGGAATCTCAGTCTCTCCCCAAGTATTCTGCCTGTCTTAGCTTTCCAACTGCACTAATCTCCAGAGCACCATGCAATGTAGGTTTGTGCTCCCAAAGCAGATCTCCAGGGCTGGATGTTCAGCAGTCCTAGGCTTCCACCCCCTTCCTGCTCCGTTTCTATTCCTCCTGCTCATGAGCTGGGGTAGGGTAGGGCTTGGGTCCCGCTGGATCAGGCTTTGGTATGTTAACCTGTTTCATGGGGTCTGCTCTTTTTCTAGGTGTATGCAGTCTGGTGCAGCCTTCTTTCCTGTTGCTCTTTTAGGGATCAGTTGTACTAAGTATATTTTCATATTATATGTGGTTTGGGGAGGAGTTTTCTGTCTCACCTCTCACACCATCTTTAATCCTCTTCTGAAGCCAGACTCTTAAGCACATGTTTTGTTCCTACAGATAAATGTCTTTGGTAATGTATGTCACTGGCTTATACAAACGTTTCCCATTTAAAATCTATCCTTCCATAAAACTGGCATATTGTTTAAGGCTGTTATAATAAAACATTTTATTTATTTATTCCCTAGGTTTCGGCTTCTGTGTACTTGTTATGATTTGCTTTATAAGTGATTTCTTTATTTACCTTTTTATTTTCAATAATAAGACTCACAAGAGGTTGCCAAAATAGTACAGAAAGTTTCCATATATTCTTCATCTCGTTTAATCATTCATTACATTTTACACAATTATAATACAATATCAAAACCAGGAAATTGACATTGGAGCAATGTGTGTGTATACAATTCTACTTTATTTGATCATATGTGTAGATTTGCGTAACCATCACCACAGTCAAGATATGGAAATATTCCATCTCCAGAAAGCTACCCCTTTATCTTCATGCCCACCACCTACCCTCACCATCATAATGCCTGACATATACTAATTTGTTCTCTAACATTTGGTCATTTTGAGAATTTTATATAAATGGAATCATAAGTATGTGACTTTTTCCAATATTTTTTTCACTTAACATAATGACTTTTAGATCCATTCAAGTTGATATATATATATCAATTGTCTGTTCTTTTTTTATTACTGAGAAATATTCCATGCTATAAATATACTACAGTTTGTTTATCTATTTGATGATGGAGGGACATTTTGGTTATTTCTAGTTTGGGGTTATTACAAATAAAATTGTTGTGAGCATTTGAGTACAGCCTTTGTGTAAAAATAAATTTTCATTTCTCTAAGATAAATGCCCAAGAGAGTGATTGCTGGGTCATACAGTAAGTGTATGTTTAGTTTTTAAAGAAACTGACAAATGATTTTTTCAGAGTGTTTATACCATTTTGCATTCCCACCAGCAATGTATGAGAGATCCAGTTTCTCTGCATCCTTCCCAGCACTGGCATTGTCATTGTTTTTTATTTCATTTTTATTTTATTCTCATAGGTTCATAGTGATATCTTACTATCATTTTATTTGAATTTCTCTATGGCTAATTATGGTCAACATCTTTGCATGTTTATTTGCCATCCCTAAATCTTCACTGAAATGTCTCTTCATGTCTTTTGCCCAATTTGTAATTGCTTTGTTTTTTTTCTGTTGTTTTGCAAGTTCTTTACATATTCTAGTTACAAGTTCTTTGTCACACATGTAGTTTGCAAATATTCTATATTAGTCTATGGCTTGTCTTTTTATCTTATTCATAAAATTTTTCACAGAGCAAAAACTTAATTTTGATGATGTCCAATACACCAAATTTTTTTTCTTTTATGGATTGTGCTTTTGTTCTTATGCCTAACAGCTCCAAGGTCCTAGGTCACAAAGATTTTCTCTTAGGTTATCTTTTAAAATTTTTATAGTTACATTTGATATTCAAGTCCATGATCCATTTTGAAGTAATTTTTGAATATAGTGTGAGGTTCATGTTGAGGTTAACTTTTTAAATTGGCTATCCAGTTATGGCTCCATTGAATTGCTTCTGTACTATAGTAAAAAAAATGAGTATGCCATACTTGTATTGGCCTTGTTCTGGATCTCTGTTCTGATTCATTGATCTATGCGTCTGTTCCTGTGCCATACCATATATTGCCTTGATTACTATAGCTCTATAGTATGTTTAAAAATGAGGTAGAGCCTCCTACTTTATTATTTTTTTCAATATTGTTGTTTCTTTGCCTTTCCTTATACATTTTATAATGTTTGCCTATATCTAAAAAAAATTTCCTGGGATGCTGATAGGAATTATATTAGACTTGTATATCAATTTGCAGAGAACTGACATCTTTACTGTGTTGAGTGTTCCAACCCATGAACAGGTTATATCTGTCCAGTTACTTAGATCTTCTTTTATTTCTTCTATTAGCATTGTGTCATTTCCAGCAAAGAAGTCCTGTGCATGTTTAATTAAAATTATAACTATTTCATTTTTTTGAATGACTGGTAATAGTGTTATATTTAAAATTTTGGTTTCTATGTGTTCATTGCTGTCTATAGTCATGTAATTAATTGATTGCTGAATAATTATCTTGCACCCTGCGATATTGCTGGATCTACTGATTAAGTTCTGAACGGCTTTTTGGCTTTTTAGTCAGTTTCTTGGGATTTTCTTTGTGGACCATTTTATTATCTGCAAATAGGGACAGTGGTATTTCTTCCTTTCCACTCCATATGTCTTTTATTTATTTTTCTTCCATTACTGTTCTGGCTAGGATTTCGAGTACTGTGTTGAATAGCAGTGGTGAGAGCTGAACTTTTACCTTCTTCCCAATCTTAGTGGGGAAGCAGCCAGTCTTTCATCATTAAGTATGATGTTACCTCTAATTTTTTTGGTAGATATTCTCTTTAAAGTTGAGGCAATTTCCCCATAATTCCTAATTTTCTGAAAGCTTTTACTGTGAATGTTGAATTTTGTTAAACAGCTTTCTCTATAATGGTTGATATGACCATGTGATTTTTGTTATTTAGTCCATTAATATGTGGATTATATGATTAGTTTTCAAATATTGAATCAGCCTTGCATCCTGGGAATAATCCCACCTGGTCATAGTGTATAAATTTGTTTATATATTGCTGAATTCTATTTGCTAATATTTTGTTAAGGATTTTTCTGTTTGTATTCATGAATGATATTGGCTTGTTATTTAATTTTTTGGTACTGTGTATGATTTTGGTATCAATGAAATGTTGGCCTTATAATAAGAATTGGGAAGTATTCCCTCCTCTTCTATTTTCTGGAAGAGATTGCATAATATTGGTATTAATTCTCCTTTAGGTGATTGGTAGAATTCTCCAGTGTTACCATATGGGGCTGGAGATTTCTTTTTTGGGAGTTATAAAAGTACAGATTCAATTTCCTTAATAGTTACAGGGCTTCTCAAATTATTTCATATTTTGTGTTTTTCAAGGAATTGTTCCAATTTATCTAAATTGTAAAATTTATATATATAGATTTGTTTGTGGTATTCCCTTATTATCCTCTTGGTGTCTGTAGAGTCTCTAGTGATATCCCCTGAATCATTCTGATATTAATAATCTGTGTCTTCTCCCTTTTTTTGTCAGTCTTACTAGTTTTGTCTATTTCATTGATCTTTCCAAAGAACCAGCTCTTTATTTCATTGATTTTCTCTATTGATTTTTAGTTTTTAATCTCATTGATTTCTTTTTTTAATTAATTTTTTTATTGAGGTGTAGTTGATATACAATACTATATTGGTTTCAAGTATAAAACATAGTGATTCAACAGTTACCTACATTATTAAATGCTCATTCCAACTAGTGTAGTTATTATCTGTCAACATAGAAAGATGTTAGAGAACTATTGACTATATTCTCTATGCTGTACTTTCATCCCTCTGACTAATTTATATTATGATTGAGATTTTGTGCCTCTTTATCCCCTTCACCTATTTTCACCCACCCATCCTATCCCCTCCCCTATGGTAATCACCAGTCACTTCTCAGTGTCTATGACTCTATTGCTTTCTTGTTTGTTTCATTTTTAGATTCCACATATAAGTGAATTCATATGGTATTTTTCTTTCCCTGCCTGGCTTATTTCACTTAGCATAATATCATCTACATCCATCCATGTTGTTGCAAATAGCAGGATTGGTGGAAATGTAAATTGGTGTAGCCACTATGGAAAGCAGTATGGAGGTTCCTCAGAAAACTAAAACTAGAAATACCATACAACCCAGTAATTCCACTTCTAGGAATGTATCTGAAGAAAACAAAAGCTCTGATTCAAAAGATATATGCCCTCCTACATTTATTACTACATTATTTACAATAGCCAAGATATGGAAGCCACCAAAATACCCATCAGTAGGTGAATGGATAAAGAAGAAGTGGTACAGATATACAGAATAATGGAATATTGTTCAGGCATCTTTATTATTACCTCCTTCTGCTTGTTTTGGGTTTATTTTGCTCTTCTTTTTCTATATTTATAAGGTATAAAATTAGATTTTTAAAATTTGAGGCCATTCCCATTTTCTAAGGTAAGAATTTTTAGTGCTATAATTTCCCACTCAGCAGTGGTTTAGCTGCATGTCACATGTTTTTTTATGGTAAAAAATGTGTAACGTGAGATCTACCCTCTTAACAAATTTTTAAGTACATTACACTATTGTTAACTATAGGCACAATGTCATATAGTAGATCTTTAGAACTTTTTCATTTGTATAGCTGAAATTCTATACACATTGAACAGTAACTGTGCATTTCTCCCTCCTCCCAGCCCTTGGGAATCACCATTTTACTCTCTGTTCCTATGAGTGTGACTGCTCTAGATACCTCATATAAGTGGAATGATGCAGTATTTGATCTTCTGCTGGTTTATTTTACTTAGCATAGTGTCCTCAAGGTCCATCCTTGTTGTAGCATAAAACAGGACTTCCTTTTTATATGGTAGACCAATATTCTACTGTATGTATGTACCACCTTTTCTTTATCCATTCATCCATCAATGAACAGATTATTTCTACCTCTTGGCTATTGTGAATAATGTTGCAATGAAAAAATGTCTCTTTAAGATCCTGATTTCAATTCTTTTGGATAAATATGCAGAAATGAGATTGCTGGATCATATGGTAGTTCTGTTGTTAATTTTTTGAGGAACTGCCATGCCCTTTTCCATGGCAGCTGTAGCATTTGTTCATTCCCACCAATAATGCACAAGGCTTCTAGTTTCTCCACATCCTCACCAACACTTACTATTTTCTATTTTATTTTATAATAGCCATCCTAACAAGTGTGAAGTGATACCTCATTGTGGTTTTGATTTGCATTTCTCTGATGCTTAGTGATGTTGAGCACCTTTTTGTATACCTGTTAGCCATTTGTATGTCTTCTTTGGATAAATGTTTATTCAAGTCCTTTGCCAATTTTTAAGGTTATTATTATTCTTTGATATTAAATTGTAGGAGTTCCTTACATATTTTGGATATTAATCTATTATCAAATATATGGTTTGCAAATATTTTCTTCTATCCCACCATAAGTTGCCTTTTCAGTCCCCTGTTTTTTCTGTTCTGTGAAGAAGATTTTTAGTTTGATGTAGTCCCACCTGTCTGATTCTGCTTTGGTTTCCTGTGCCTTTAGGGTCATATCCAGGAAGTCATTTCCAAGACCAATGTCATGAAGCTTTCCTGCCTGTTTTCTTTTAGGCATTTTATAGTTTCAGGTCTTATGTTGAAGGCTTTAATATTGAATTGATTTTTGTGTATGGTGTGAGACAAGGGTCCAATTTCATTCTTTTGCATGTGGATATCCAGTTTACCCAAAACCATTTGTTGAAGAGGCTGTCCTTTCCCCATTCACACACGTGGCACTTTTGTCAATGATCATTTGACTGTGTATGTGTGGGTTTATTTCTGGGCACCATGTTTTATTCCATTAGTCTATTTAATGTCTTTATGCCAGTGTCATGGTTTTGATTACTGTAATTATGCAATATATTTTGAAATTAGGAAGTGTGAGGTTTCTAGCTTTGTTCTTTCTCAAATTCTTTTGGCTATTTGGGATCCTTTGTGGCTCCATATGAATTTTAGGATTGTTTTTTTCTATTTCTGTAAAATACGCCTTTGGGATTTTGATAGGGATCTCATTTAATGTGTAGATTTAGTTGGACATTTGAACAATATTGTCTTCCAATCCCTGAGCACAGGATGTCTTTCCATTTACTTGTGCCTATAAATTCCTTTCAACAGTGTTTTATAATTTTCAGTGTTCAAGTCTTTTACCTCCTTGGATAAGTTTATTCCTAAGTATTTTATTATTTTTGATGCTATTTTAAATGGAATTGTTTCCTAAATTTACTTTTCAGATAATTTATTTTTAGTATATAGAAATACAACTGATTTTTGTATGTTGATTTTGTATCCTGTGAACACTAAATATTAAGAGCATATGCTGATTCATTTATTAGATCTAACAATTTTTTGTGGAGTTTTTAGGCTTTTCTACATATAAGGCTATGTCATATATGAACAGAGCTAATTTTACTTCTTCCCTTTTGAATTGAATGCCTTTTATTTCTTTTTCTTGCCTAATTGCTCTGGCTAGGACTTCCCATACTATATTGAATTGAAGTGGTTAGAGGGGACATCCTGGTCTTATTCCTGATATTAGAGGAAATCATTTAGATACTCATCAATGAGGGTGGTGTTATCTGTGGACTTCTTATATCTGGCCTTTATTATGTTGAGGTAATTTCCTTTTATTCTTCATTTTGTTTAGAATGCTCAACTTTTCAATATGGAAAGATGTTTAATTTTGTCAAATGCTTTTTCTGCATCTATTGAGATGATCATATGACTTTCCTCCCTTTATTCTGTTAATTGGTGTATCACATTGATTGATTTGCATATATTGAGCCATCCTTGCATCCCAGGGATAAATCCCACTTCATCAAGGTGTATGGTCCTTTTAATGTGCTGTTGAATTTGGTTTACTAGTATTTTGTCGAAGATTTTTGCACCTATTTTCATCAGGGTTATTGGCCTGTAGTTTTCTGGTAGTATCTTTTTCTGTCTTTGATATCAGGGTAATGTAGCCTCACAAAATGAGTTTGGAAGTGTTCTCTCCCTTTTGGTTTTTTGAAAGAGTTTGAGAAGTATTGGCTTTTAAAGCTCTTCTTAAGAAAAGAATAAAATTAATTATTTAAATTAAGAATTAAACAATGAATTTAAAGTTACTTCTTTAAAAGAGTTAATTCTTCTTTAAATGTTTGATAGAATTCACCAGTGAATCCATCTAATTCTGGAATTTTCTTTGTTACGAGGCTTTTGATTAATGATTCAGTCTCCTTACTAGTTATAGTTTTGTTCAGATTTTCTACTTTTTCGTGATTCAGTCCTGGTAAGTTGTATATTTCGAGGAATTTATTCATTTCTTCTAGCTTATGCAATTTGTTGGTATATAATTACTCCTGGTAATCTCTTACAATCCTCTCAATTTCTGTGGCATCAGTTATAATATGTCCTCTTCATTTCTGATTTTATGTATCTTAGTATTCTCTTTTTTAAGCTACTGTAAGTAAAGGTTTCTCAATTTTGTTGATCTTTCAAGAAAAGCATTAGAATCATTGTTTTCTATTCTACATTTTGTTTATTTCTGTTCTAATCTTAATTATCTCCTTCCTTCTGCTAATTTTGGATTTAAATCTTTTTTCTTTTGCTAGTTCCTGGAGGTAGAGTGTTAGATTGTTCATTTCATAACTATTATTTTTTAATGTAGGCATTTATCACTATAAGCTTTCCTTTCAGTATTGCTATTGCTGCATTCTGTAAGTTTTGGTGTGTTGTGCTTTTGTTTTCATTTGTCTCAATATATTGTTCTAATTTCCCTTTTGATTTCCTCTGTGGCTCATTGGTTGTTCAAGAGTGTATTCTTGAATTTTCACATATTTGTGGATTTCCCAATTTTTCTTCTGCCATTAGTTTCTAGCTTTCTGGTTAGAAAATATAGTTGGTATGATCTCAATCTTTTAAAATTTATTAAGACTTGTTTTGTGACCAAACATGTGATCTATCCTGGAGAATGTTGTGTGTGCACTTGAGAAGAATATGTATCCTGCTGCTATTGGGTGGAATGTTGTATGTATGTCTGTTAGGCCCATTTGGTCTATAGTATTACTGAAGTCTTTTTTTTCCTTATTGATCTTCTGTATGAATGCTTTATCCATTATTGAAGGTAAGATGTTGAAATCCCCTACAATTATTGTATTGCTGACTGTATCTCCCTTCAGTTTTGTCAGTGTTCACTTCATATATTTGAGTTCTCTGATATTGAGTGCTTTATAATTGTAATAAATTCTTGGTGAATCGACCCATTAATCACTATATGATGTCTTTGTCTAACAGTTTTCAACTTAAAGTCTATTTTGTCTGATAGAAATATAGCTCCCCCTACCCTCTTTTGGTTATATTTTTCATGGAATACCACTTTCCAACCTTTAACATTCAGCTATGTATGTCTAAATATAAAGTGAGTCTATTGTAGACAGCATATAGTTGGCTTTTGTTTATTATCTGTCAGCCAATCTATGTCTTTTCATTGGTGAATTTAATCCATTTTCAGTTAAAGTAATTATGATAGGGAAGAATTACTATTGCTGTTTTATTAATTCTTTTTGTCCTTATTTTCCTCCATTGCTGCCTTCCTTTCTTTCATTGACTTTTTGTTTAGTGACATGCTTTGATTCCTTTCTCATTTTCTATTGTGTGTCTTCTATAGGTATTTTCTTTGTGGTTACCATGGACTTATGTCAAATATATCTATAGTCATCTATTAAAACTGATAATAACTTCAATCACATACAAATACTTTTCACTTTTCCTTCCCCCATCACACCTTATGTTACTGATGTCACAAATTACATATTTTTATATTGTGTATGCATTAACATATTTGTATAGTTATAGTCATTTTTTATACCTTTGTGTTTTAACAATACCACAATTAAAATGTTTTATATACCACTGTTACAGTATTGAGTTCAGTATTTGTCTTTGATTGTTTTCTGTCTAGTAGACTTACCAGTTTCTGAGAGGAGGGGTTGTTGAAATTTCCAAGTACAGTTGTTGATTTGTCATGTCTTTTTTCAGCTCTGTGAGTTTTTGTTTCATGTATTTTAAGGCAGCCTGTTTGGTACACACACATTTTAGATTGCTATGTCTTCTTGGTGGATTAAAACATTTATCATTAAGTGATTTTCCTCTATTCCTGGCAGTTTTCTTTTTTTCTGAAGTTTACTTTATCTGATATAAATATAACCACTATTGCTTTTTTTAATTAATGTTTGCTTGGTATATCTCTTTCTACTCTTATATTTTTGATCTACCTACATTATTAAATTTGAATTGAGTTACTTGTTTTTTAATGTAATTTTTTCCAGTTTTATTGAGATATAGCTGACATATAACATTGTATAAGTTTAAGATGTACAACATAATGATGTGATATATTTATATATGTAAAATGATGACAAAAGTTTAGTTAACATCCATTACCTCACATAGTTATGCATTTTTCCCTTGTGATTAGAACTTTTAAGATCTACACTCTTAGCAACTTTCAAATATACAATACAATACAGTATTGTTAACTACAGTCATCATATTGTACTTTACATCCCCATCATTTATTTATCTTATAACTGGAAGTTTGTACCTTTTGACCTCCTCTACCCAATCCCCCCACCCCAATCCCTACTTTAGTAACCACCAATCTGATCTGTTTCTATGAGTTTAAATTTTTAGATTTCACATATAAGAGATTCACATATGAGATCTGAATTGGGTTAATTTTGACAGCATATGATTTGTTCATGTTTTTATCTACTCTGCCAATGTTTGTCAGTGGTGACAGTCTCTTAGTTTTCCTTCATCTTGAACATCTTGATTTCCAGGGTATTTTTGCTGGATATAGAATTCTGGGTTGACAGTTCTTTTCTCTCAGCACTTGAAAAATGTGCTATTTCCTTTTGGATTCCATGGTTTCTGATGAGAAATCTGCTCTCATTCAAATTGTTTCTCCCCTATTATCATTTATCATTTCTTACTGCTTTCAAGACTTTTTCTTTTTCTTTAGTTTTTAGGAATTTGATTATGATGTGTCTTCATGTGGATTTATTTGGATTTATTTTATTTGAGGTTTGCTCAGTTTCTTCATCTCCATAGGTTTATGTGTTTTGCCAAGTTTTCAAACTATTCAGCCATTATTCATTTTTTAAAGGACTTAATTTTTTAGAAAAGTTTTAGGTTCATCAGCTATTATTTTTTGGAATACTTCTTTAGCCCCCACTGTTTTTCCTCTCCTTCTGGAACTCTGGTGACATGAATGTTTAACACATTGTTATGGTTTTATATATCCCTGAAGCTCTGTTCCCTTTTTTTGTTGTTGCTGTTAAGTTTCTTCTCTCTTTTGTTAAGATTGGGTTATTTCTATTGTTCTATCATCAATTTCACTGACTCTTTCTTGTATTGTCTTCATTTCAATGTTAAGCCCATCCAGTGAGGTTTTAATTTTGGTTATTTTATTTTTAGATCTAAAGCATTCATTTACTTCTTTATAGCTTCTATTTCTTTGCTGAGATTCTATTAAAAATTTTTTTCAAGCATGTTTGTAAATTCTTGCTGAAGCATTTTTATGATGGCTACTTTGAAATCTTTCTTGGATAATTCCAATATATGTGTTATCTCAGTGTTGGTTTCTGTTGATTTTCTTTTCTCACTCAACACTAGGTGTTCCTTGTTCTTTGAATCATGAGTGATTTTCTGTTGTATCCTGGACGTTTTGGGTATTATGTTATGAGACTCTGGGTCATAATTCAAACTTATTTTTAGCAGGTGTGCTCTGAGACTGCTCTGGTAGGGGAATGATTTCATTACTACAAGGTTGGGGTAGAAGTCAAGATTTCCCACTCACCATCCATTGATACTAGGGTAGGAGTTGGACCATGTCATTATTACTGGGAAGGGGTGGAATTTCAGGCTCTCCACTGGGCCTCTGCTAACACTTCCCCTGCTCAGTAGGCTCAAAAAAGACTTCTTAATTGGGACTCAGTGCCTGAAGGGAATGCTTCTCAAGGGTCTTGAGAGCTTCAGGATTTAGCCTCACTAGTTTGTTTTGTTTATTTATTTGCTGTGGGACTAAGAATAAAATCTCCAGGAATAAGAACCACTGGGGCCCTTAAAACTAAATCACCCTAATTTTTCCTTCTGTCAAGTTCCACTTACACTGAATAGCTTTCCAATCAGGGGTTTCCTGATGGGTCCACTGGAAAGAATAATTGGTGACAGGAAAATATGGGGGCAAATACAGCCTTATGTCACTCTCACTCTCTCTCATCAGAAAAACAAACTTAAAAAGGTGATACAAGAAGAGATATCTTCCATTTGGTACCCTGACAAGGAGTTCAGAGTGAGGAGTATTTTTAAATTTTGCTATAGTGGTAATGATGGAATTTAGAGGGTAGAAATGGGAGCAGCCTTCAGGTGAAGTTATTGTGAAATTCATAATGAGAAGGGAACTATGGCATGGGTGTTGCAGAAGCAGTTCAAGGTTCTAGAAGTATGAACTGGATATTGCATAGCTAGAGATACATTTAAAAGTCATAACTGGGAAAAGCAAGGAAGGCAATTATTAATTGTACTTCCTTCTACACATCTACTTTTGGTATTAATGGAATTGTTTCAATTTTTTAGATAGAATTTGAGTGTTCTTGTTGATCCTGACTCTGGAGAGATGTAAGATATGTGAAACCAAAGTACAAGCTTTGAAATTTAAATACATCTTCTATCGTCCACACCCAGGCACAAGTTTTAATTAAACACTTAGCTTTAGGGATATTAGCACTTCTTTAAAGTTTACCAAGCACTTGCACATCCATTCTCTCATTTGGTCCTCACTATAGCCCTGTTGTGAAGGTATTATCTCCATTTATGGATAAGGAAAGCAAATTTTAGCTTATAACAGTGGCCCAAGGTGATTTGGCTGGTAAAAGAACAGAAATAGAACCCAGCTCTTCTAATTCACAGCCCAGTGTTCTCTTCAGCATGCTACTGTAACTACATTTCTCTGTAACTACTATGCTTTCTGTCATTAAGATTTGGAGAACAAATTCAATATATTTCTCTGATCAAGACCAGCTAATAATGCTCTAATAGAAGAGAATAATTAATAAATTTGTGAATTTGCAATCAAAGTGAGCCTGTAAAAATAGGTAGCATTTTGGAATGCTATAAATTGAAAAATCCAACAAATCAGCCTTATATCTAAATAATATCTGAAGCCCCAAACTACTTGCACTTTGGATTTGATGGGTGTGTGTATAAGTACTTGAGATAAATTCAGAGCTATATCTCTACTCCTGATAAAGGAATATTTTGTTGTTAGCATAATTTTGATCTGTATTTCCAATCTGTACCAGAAATAAATCCAACGTAGTGACTTACCTTTTTATTTTTTCTTGAATTGAGGTATTTCTTACAGACAGTAAAGAGGACAAATCTTAAATATATAGCTCAATGAAATTTTATGTATGTGTAACCTCCACCTAAATCAAGATACAGAACATTTTTGGCCCCCCAGAAGGTTCCCTCTTGTCTCTTCCTGTCATCACCCCCTCCCAAGGGTAACAACTATTCTGACTGCTATAATTATAGATTAGTTTTGCCTGATTTCAAACTTATATAAATAGTCATATTGTGTGTAGTACTTTATGTCTGGCTTTTTTTTTTAACATAACATCTGTGAGATTCATCCATGTTCAGTGTATAGTATTAGTTCTTTTTGGTTGTACCATTTCCATGTATGATTCACCACAATTTATCCATTCCCCTTGTCTTAGTTCAGGCTGCTGTAACAAAATCCCATAGACCAGGTGGCTTAAACAACAATTTATGTCTCACAGAAGCCCAGGATTATGGCACTGGTAGATTCAGTATCTGGTAAGGTCCCTCTTCCTGGTTTGCAGATGTCCACTTTCTTGCTGTGTCTTCACATGATGGAGAGAGCTCATCTCTCTGCTGTCTTTTTTTATAAGGACAGTAGTCCCATTCGTGAGGACTCAACTCTTGTTACCTAATTACCATCCAAAGACCCCACCTCTAAATGCCATCACATTGGGGATTAAGGCTTCAACATTCAGTCCAATGCACCCCTGTTGACAGACATTTGGGTTGTTTCTATGTCTTGGATATTATGGATAAAGCTGCTATGAACATATCTTTTGATGGACATCAGCACTCATTTTTCTTGAATATAAACCTAGGAGTGGAATCACTAAGGTGGGTGTAATAAAGACATTTTAAATCTAGAATTAATTTAATGTGGAATAATTTAACTTAGTATGAATAAAAACTGTTGGCTAAACACCTTCTAAGAAAACCCACGTTATGAAAAGCCACTCTTGGAGATGAAAATGGATCTGTGTTTTGCTTAGCCAGTCAAGATTCTCGGCCTGTCAGATGTTAGAGAGTATTTTTGCTGTGGTTGGTGGGTGGGGTTTTTCATGTTTGTGGGTGGGTTGATATTTATTTTCCTGATATCTGGTACAAAGAAAGCACATCAAGGATGAGGAGCCATTTTATTGCAAGCTGTATCCTTTTTGGATGGGGTCAAATTGTGTTTCTTGGGCAACTGTCTCAAATGATCATAACATAATGTCGGAAAATCAAGTTCACTTTACAGAAATTTGCCTTAGGATTAACTTGGAATACATCTTTTGTTTTGAAAATGAAGGCACATGTATAATTTTATGTAATCCCAAAACTAAACTCTGGCAGTATAATTTTATATTACATAGCAGATAAAGTATTTTTAAACATCATATGTCTTCTGGCAACATTTACTAATGAAGTGTGATGTTGGAAGGGTATGGGGGAAATTCCTGTGGTCTGGTAAGTGGGTGAGGTGGTTGTAAACAGAGGAGGAAGCTGGGAAAGTGCTCCAAATGAAGAGTACTGTTCCAGGAAAGGACTCAGAGTTTCTCCCTTTGTGCTGTACTACTGAGCGTGCTACAAGACAGAGACCCATCTAAACCCCTCCCTTGACAAGGATGGTCCCTTCAGTTCTTTGTTTTTTTTTTTTTTAGGAGAGCTAGGTACAGGCTTTTACTTAGAAATAAAGTGAGAGGAAAGAGCTCCTGGTTTACGCCAGGAGGAGACAGGACAAGAGAGCCCCTCTTTGGGTTTTTTAAAGAGAATTTAATTTGATAATGAGTGTCCCCAAAACACCAGGATGTGCATTACTTGCAATTGCTTGTTGCACTGCTTCTATTCTGCAAATAGTGGAGTACCTAAACTTCTTCCTGGGTGTATCTGAAATCCTTCAGGGGCCCTGGGAAGCCTAGGTTAAGTCCAAAAGCCTTGCCAAGACTTCCAATGCTGGCATCTCCTAGGTCTGCCTGCCTCTCCAGCTGCAACCCTTGACAGTCTCTATGTGGCACCATTGCTCCCGATTCTCTCATCCCTTGGTGCTTTGGTACAAGCTTCCCCTTGCTTAACTCTCATCATTTAAGGCTAAGTCCTGCCATCACCTTTCTTCCCAAAGTCTCCTCTGTGCCCAGGACTGACTTAGATGACCCCCTGCTGTGCTCCCTCACCCCCGTGCAGACACTGACGATACTGTATCAAAACGAGCTCTCCTTCTCTCTCTCTTCCCATTAGACTTGACATTGCTTCAAGATAAGTTGCTTGTTCCCAGGGCCTACCACAATGTCAGTTGTATGATAGACACTTCGTAAAGGATTGTTAAATTGATGTTTCAGTATACATGTAAACCAGCTTTTTGACTTGAGTCAGCATGCCCATTCATTCAGTAAGCATTTGATGGACCTTAGGAGATGACTTATTGCAAGGCACTATGATCAGAACTAGGGGATTCAGAGATAAATCCCATGCGGACTGAGACAGGAGTTCATTCCAATAGCAGAGAGATGACGTGCTTACAAATAACAATAAAGTACAAAGTGCTCAGTGCCATGAAAGAGATATAAGTACAGGAATATAGAGGCTTAAAAGAAGCAAGTACTTCGTGGTGGGACAATTGAGGAAAAAGTGTTCATAGAAAAATCACATTTGTGGTAAGTTCAAGTTGGACATGAATGAGCAAATAGCCTCCAGTTCACCATGTGGTTAATTTTGGCTGAACGGAGTAGATCTCATGAAGAAGTAATGAGCAGTGGCAAACAACTAGATATGTAGGAAATGGCCATATTGAAGAGGACCTTAAATGTCAGACTGATGAGTATGTATTTGATTCCTATCAGAGCAATCTTGGAAGCCCACAGAAGTTTTTGAGCAGCTTATTGACACAGGAGGAAAGATCCTTTAAGATTAGTCTGGCAGTGGCGTATTTTAGTATTTTCTTAGTAAATCATTATTAACTAATTAATTGCTAAGCTGAACATTAGTTTTACTAAATAGTGTGGAAAGACTCCAGGGCCTTTAGCTCCTTGACCTTTTTGTACTAGTCCTTTCTCACTGGAAATCTAGATGAGGTACAAAAATAGTATGACCAATTAGTTCTGAGAAGTACAAATTGAAATTCACAGAGGAAAGAAACACAACTAAGACAGAAATGGGTCATAAAAATGCATAGACATATAAAAGTGTTGTTTCCTTAGGAACCATGTCCAGAACATTGTCTTGAACTGTCTGGAAAAATCTGGACACAGTATATGAATTATATTGTTAATGTTTACTCCTTTGGGGAAGTTTAGATCACTTCCAGTTAAAAATAACTGCAGTGTTCCTCAGAGTCTATACTCTTACTCTCCCCTATAAACAGTGGGTACTGCATGGTCAGTTTGGTTTACAGTATTTTATGTAACCAGGGCATCTGGTTTCTTGCGACCTTCAACACTTCATGCCTGGATTATTACAACTTTCTCATTGGTCTCCCTGTCTCTGGTGTCTCAAATCCAGCTTTTATCATAGGTACAGCAAGGTATCGTGGGAACAACGCTGGATGGAGAGTAAAATTAACTAGGCTTCAATCGTGGTTACACAGCTTTCTAACTATATTACCCTGGGCACGTCATGTTACCTCTCAGGGACTCAGTTCTTTCAGCTCTAAAATGGAAATAATGATCCTTGGCCTGGCTATCTCCAGGATCAGGTGAAAGTGCTCTGAAAACTGTCAATGGCTTTACCATGACCTGGGCTCTACTAGACTGGCTTTCTACTCTATAATCCATTCCCAAGTCACTTCGATAATCTCATTTATCAGTATTCTCCAGAACCTACCCCATTCTCTGATACACGCATACTTACGGTGTTCCCTCATCTGGAATATTCTCTTGTCTTATCTCTGCTCATCCAAACCCACACAGTAATTTAAAGACCACTTCAAATCCTACATATTCTCTGAAATCTTCCCTGATGAATCCAATGCTCATTAATTTTTCCATTTTATGGATTTTGACAGCATTTAGTTATTACCAACACTTGCCTATGCATTGCCTTTTATTATTAGCTCTTTCATTTACATAAGGCTTATGTTTTTAACAAGAATATGATTTTATGATGCCTTAGATTGTTCATTTGACATTTAGTGAGTATTTACAAGGATGTTTTCTCTGTATTCCTTACAGAACCAAGTTTGGAGTTTAATAGATAATTGCTGGCTCATTTATGTAGAAATTAGCATACAGACTCTCTTAAGAGAGAGATGAGTGAGCCCATCTTCTGTTCCTAGAGCTTGGAATATCCCTCCTAACAACCTGTCCTATCTCCACCTCCTATAGAACCATAGAAAGACACTGTTAGAATAAGACTGTTCAATAAAACTTCCTGTGATGACGGAACTATTCCATAGCTGCACTGTCCAGTGTGGTAATCACTAGCCACATGTGACTACTGGATGCTTGAAATGTAGCTAGTGCAACTGAGTAACTTAATCTTTAGTTTTATTTTGGTATCATTAATATACAATTACATGAGCAACATTGTGGTTACTAGATTCCCCCCATTATCAAGTCCCCACCACATACCCCATTATAGTCACTGTCCATCAGTGTAGTAAGATGCTATAGAATCACTACTTGTCTTCTCTGTGCTATACTGCCTACTCTGTGCCCCCCTCCGACATTATGTGTACTAATCGTAATGCCCCTTATTCCCCTTCCCCTCCCACCAACCCTCCCCAGTCCCTTTCCCTTTGGCAACTATTAGTCCATTCTCGGGTTCTGTGAGTCTGCTGCTGTTTTGTTCCTTCAGTTTTTGCTTTGTTCTTATGCTCCACAGATGAGTGAAATCATTTGGTACTTGTCTTTCCCTGCCTGGTTTATTTCACTGAGCATAATACCCTCCAGCTCCATCCATGTTGTTGCAAATGGTAGGATTTGTTTTCTTCTTATGGCTGAATAATATTCCATTGTATATATGTACCACCTCTTCTTTATCCATTCCTCTACTGATGGACACTTAGGTTGCTTCCATTTCTTGGCTATTGTAAATAGTGCTGAAATAAACATAGGGGTGCATCTGTCTTTTTGAAACTGGGCTGCTGCATTCTTAGGGTAAATTCCTATGAGTGGGACTCCTGGGTCAAATGGTATTTCTATTTTTAGTTTTTGAGGAACCTCCATACTGCTATCCACAATGGTTGAACAAATTTACATTCCCACCATCAGTGTAGGAGGGTTCCCCTTTCTCCACATCCTCCCCAACATTTGTTGTTGTTTGTCTTTTGGATGGTGGCCATCCTTACTGGTGTGAGGTGATATCTCATTGTGGTTTTAATTTGCATTTCTCTGATGATTAGCGATGTGGAGCATCTTTTCATGTGCCTGTTGGCCATCTGAATTTCTTTTTTGGAGAAGTGTCTGTTCACATCCTCTGCCCATTTTTTAATTGGATTATTTGCTTTCTGTTTGCTGAGGTGCATGATCTCCTTGTATATTTTGGATGTCAACTCCTTATTGGATATGTCATTTATGAATATATTCTCCCATACTGTAGGATGCCTTTTTGTTCTACTGATGGTGTCCTTTGCTGTACAGAAGTATTTTAGTTTGATATAGTCCCACTTGTTCATTTTTGCTTTTGTTTCCCTTGACCGAGGACGTGTGTTCAGGACAATGTTGCTCATGTCTACATTCAAGATATTTTTGCCTATGTTTTTTTCTAAGAGTTTTACGGTTTCTTGACTTACATTCAGGTCTTTGATCTGTTTTGAGTTTACTTTTGTATATGGGGTTTGACAGTAATCCAGTTTCATTCTCTTACATGTAGCTGTCCTGTTTTGCCAACACCGTCTGTTGAAGAGGCTGTCATTTCCCCATTGTATATCCACGGCTCCTTTATCGTATATTAATTGACCATATATGCTTGGGTTAATATCTGGACTCTCTATTCTGTTCCACTGGTCTATGGGTCTGTTCTTGTGCCAATGTCAAACTGTCTTGATTATTGTGGTTTTGTAGTAGAGCTTGAAGTTGGGAAGCAGGATGCCCCCTGCCTTATTCTTACTTTTAGGGATTGCTTTGGATATTCAGTGTCTTTTGTGGTTCCATATGAATTTTAGAACTAATTGTTCCAGTTTGTTGAAGAATGCTGTCAGTATTTTGATAGGGATTGCATTGAATCTGTAGATTGCTTTAGGCAGGATGGCCGTTTTGACAATATTAATTCTTCCTAGCCAAGAGCATGGGATGAATTTCCATTTATTAGTGTCCTCTTTAATTTCTCTTAAGAGTGTCTTGTAGTTTTCAGGGTATAGGTCTTTCACTTCCTTGGTTAGGTTTATTCCTAGGTATTTATTCTTTTTGATGAGATTGTGAATGGAATTGTTTTCCTGATTTCTCTTTCTCCTATTTCATCGTTAGTGTATAGGAATGCAACAGATTTCTGTGTATTAATTTTGTATCCTGCAACTTTGCTGATTTCAAATATTAGTTCTAGTAGTTTTTGAGTGGATTCTTTAGGGTTTTTTATGTACACAATCATGTCATCTGCAAACAGGGACAGTTTGACTTCTTCCTTACCAATCTGGATGCCTTTTATTTCTTTGTTTTGTCTGATTGCCGTGGCTAGACCTCCAGTACTATGTTGAATAAAAGAGGCGAGAGTGGGCATCTTTGTCTTGTTCCTAATCTAAGAGGAAAAGCTTTCAATTTCTCACTGTTTAGTATGATGTTGGCTGTGGGTTCATCATATATGGCCTTTATTATGTTGAGATACTTGCCTTTTATACCCACTTTGTTGAGAGATTTTATCATGATTGGATGTTGAATTTTGTCAAATGCTTTTTCGGCATCTATGGAGATGATCATGTGGCTTCTGTCCTTTTTGTTGATGTGGTGCATGATGTTGATGGATTTTTGAATGTTGTACAATCCTTACATTCCTGGAATGAATCCCACTTGATCATGGTTTATGATCCTCTTGACGTATTTTTGAATTTGGTTTGCTAATATTTTGTTGAGTATTTTTGCATCTATGTTCATCAGGGATATTGGCCTGTAGTTTTCTTTTTTTGTGGTGTGTTTGCCTGGTTTTGGTATTAGAGTGATGCTGGCTTCATAGAATGAGTTTGGAAGTATTCCCTCCTCTTCTGTTTTTTGGAAAACTTTAAGAAGAATAGGTATTATGTCTTCTCTAAATGTCTGATAAAATTCAGTGGTGAATCCATCTGGTCTGGGGTTTTGTTCTTGGGTAGTTTTTGTATTACCAATTCAATTGCATTGCTGGTAATTGGTCTGTTTAGATTTTGTTTCTTCTTGGGTCAGTCTTGGACAGTTGTATTTTTCGAGAAAGTTGTCCATTTCTTCTAGGATATACAGTGTGTTAGCATATACTTTTTCATAGTATTCTCTAATAATTCTTTGTATTTCTGTGGTGTCCTTTGTGATTTTTCCTTTCTCATTTCTGATTCTGTTTATGTGTGTAAATTCTCTTTTTTTCTTAATAAGTCTGGCTAGGCATTTACTATTTTGTTTATTTTCTCAAAGAACCAGCTCTTGGTTTCATTAATTTTCTTCCTTTGTTTTATTCTTCACAATTTTATTTATTTCTTCTCTGATCTTTATTATGTCCCTCCTTCTGCTGACTTTGGGCCTCATTTGTTCTTTTTCCAGTTTCAATAATTGTGAATTTAGACTATCCATTTGAGATTATTCTTCCTTCTTTAAATAGACCTGGATTGCTATATACTTTCCTATTAGAACTGCCTTTGCTGCGTCCCACAGAAGTTGGGGCATTGAGCTGTTCTTTTCCTTCATCTCCATATATTGTTTGATCTCTGTTTTAATTTGGCCATTGATCCATTGATTATTTAGGAGCATGTTGTTAAGCCTCCATGTGTTTGTGACCCTTTTTGTTTTCTTTGTACAATTTATTTCTAATTTTATACCTTTGTGACCTGAGAAGTTGGTTGGTAGAATTTCAATCTTTTTGAATTTACTGAGGTTCTTTTTGTGGCCTAGTATGTGGTCTATTTGGGAAAATGTTCCATGTGCACTTGAGAAGAATGTGTATCCTGCTGGTTTTGGGTGGAATGTTCTATAGATGTCTGTTAGGTCCATCTGTTCTAATGTGTTGTTCTGTGCCTCTGTGTCCTTACTTATTTTCTGTCTGGTTGATCTGTCCTTTGGAGTGCGTGGTGTGTTGAAGTCTCCTAAAATGAATATATTGCATTCTATTTCCTCCTTTAATTCTGTTAGTATTTGTTTCACATATGTCGGTGCTCCTGTGTTGTGTGCATATGTATTTATAATGGTTATAGCCTCTTGTTGGACTGCCCCCTTTATCATTATGTAATGTCCTTCTTTATATCTTGCTACTTTCTTCGTTTTGAAGTATATTTTGTCTGATACAAGTACTGCAGCACCTGCTTTTTTATCCCTATTGTTTGTGAGAAATATCTTTTCCATCCCTTCACTTTTAGTCTGTGTATGTCTTTGGGTTTGAAGTGAGTCTCTTGTAGGCAGCATATAGATGGGTCTTGCTTCTTCATTTTATTTTAGTTTTTATTTTATTTTATTTTTTATTAAGGTATTATTGATATACACTCTTATGAAGGTTTCACATGAAAAAACAATGTGGTTACTACATTTACCCATATTATCAAGTCTGTATTCATACCCAATTCAGTCACTGTCCATCAGTGTAGTAATATGACACAGATTCACTGTTTGACTTCTCTGTGCTACACTGTTTTCCTCATGATTCCCCACACCATGTGTACTAAACATAATACCGCACAATCCCCTTCTCCCACCCCCCCCACCCACCCTCCCACACCCGTCCCCTTTGGTAACCACTAGTTCCTTCTGGGTCTTGCTTTTTTATCCATTCCGTAACTCTGTTTCTTTTGGTTGGTGCATTCAGTCCACTTACATTTAGGGTGATTATTGATAGATATGTACTTATTGCCATTGCAGGCTTTGGATTCGTGTTTACCAAAGTTTTGAGGGTAGCTTCTTTCCTATCTAACCATCTAACTTAACTCACTTATTATGCTATTATAAACACAGTCTGATGATTCTTTATTTCTCTCCCTTCTTTTTCTTCCTCCTCTACTCTTTATATGTTAGGTGTTTTATTCTGTACTCTTTTTGTTTCCCTTGACTGATATTGTGGGTAGTTGATTTAATTTTGCATTTAGTCAGTATTTATTTGCTCTACTTCGTTTGCTGTGGTTTTATTTTCTCTGGTGACAGCTATTTAGCCTTAGGCATACTTCCATCTAGACTGTAGAGATGATTTTTGGGAGGTAAATTCCCTCAACTTTTGTTTATCTGGGAATTGTTTAATCCCTCCTTCAAATTTAAATGATAATCTTGCTGGATACAGTATTATTGGATCAAGGCCCTTCTGTTTCATTGCACTGAATATATCATGCCATTCCCTTCTGGCCTGTAAGGTTTCTACTGAGAAGTCTGATGATAGCCTGATGGGTTTTCTTTGTAGGTGATCTTTTTTCTCTCTCTGGCTGCTTTTAATACTCTGTCCTGGTCTTTGATCTTTGCCATTTTAATTATTATATGTCTTGGTGTTGTCCTCCTTGGGTCCCTTGTGTTGGGAGATCTGTGGACTTCCATGGCCTGGGAGACTATTTCCTTCCCCAGATTGGGGAAGTTTTCAGCAATTATTTATTCAAAGACACTTTCTATCCCTTTTTCACTCTTCTTCTTCTTCTGGCTCCCATATTATGTGAATATTGTTCCATTTGGATTGGTCACAAAGTTCTCTTAATATTTGTTCATTCCTAGAGATCCTTTTATCTCTCTCAGCCTCAGCTTCTCTGTATTCCTGTTCTCTGATTTCTATTCCATTAACAGTCTCTTCTACCTCATCCAGTCTGCTCTTAAATCCTTCCATTGTTTGTTTCATTTCTGTTATCTCCCTCCTGAATTCATCCCTTAACTCTTGAATATTTCTCTATAGCTCCATCAGCATGCTTATGACTTTTATTTTGAATTCTTTTTACAGGAAGATTGCTCATTTCAGTCTCACCAGGCCCTCTCTCTGATGTTTGAGGGATTTTGGATTGAACAAGGTTCTTCTGCCTTTTCATGGCAGTGGGAGTGGTCCCTGGTGAGTGGCGCGTGTGTCAGCTGGGAGAACAAAGCCCCTTCCTGCTTGCCGGTTGCCTTGCCTGTCTCTGGTGTCTGTGCCAGTTAACCGCACACAGGGAGCAGCCTCTGGGTTAATCCGCTAGGCTGCCATGGACAGGGCGGCCCTCGGGACGGCCTAGGGCAGTGGCGGGGTTTGCAAGCGAGCGGCACTTGTTCTGCTGTGAGAACAAAGCCCCTTCATGCCTCCCAGTCTTCGTGCCCCTCTCAGGAGCAGCCTCTGGGTTAATGCCTTAAGCTACCATGGGTGGGGCGGCCCTCGGGATGGCCCAGGGCACTGCCACTGCCAGAGGTCACAGGCGAGCGACCTGTGTTCTGCCATGAGAACAAAGCCCCTTTGTGTCTCCCAGTCTCTGCGACCATGTCCACTGTCTGTGCCAGTCAACCGTGTGCAGGGAGCAGCCTCTGGGTCTGGGCTGGTTATCCCATGCAGGGAGAAGCCTCTGTGTTAAGCTGTGTGGTTGCGGTAGGCAGGGCTGTTCCCCGGCTGGTGTGCAGCAATAGTGCGGACAGCCATTTTGCTTGCAGGTGCCAGTGGGGAGGAAGGAGCGGCAGGCTGCTTATCACTGTGATGGGTCTCGGAGCTGCATTGCCAACCTGGGGGTTAGGGCACCTGAAGTTCCTGAAAGTTCCCAGCCTGCTGGGCTGTGCCAGGATGATTTGTCCACCTGTTAAACCCTTGTCCCTTTAAGACTTTTAAAGTGCCTGCTTTTTTTTTGTCCCAGGGCAGCCGGCTGTGGGAACCTGTTCGAAGGCTTAGTCTTGGATTTTGCTTTTCCGCTCCTCTAATATCCAGAGTACCATGCAATGTGTGTCTGTGCTCCCAGGACAGATTACTAGGGCTGGTTATTTAGCAGTCGTGTGCTTCCACACCCTCCCCATTCTGATTCTTTTCCTCCCAACGGTGAGCTGGTGTGGGGGGAGTGCTCGGGTCCCACCAGGTCTCGGCTTTGTATCTTACCTTTTTCCGTGAGATGTTGAGTTCTCGCAGATGTAGCCTGGCTTGTGTACTCTATCTTCTGGTCACTCTTTTAGGAGTAGTTGTATTTGCTGTATTTTCAAAATATATATTGTTTTGGGAGGAGATTTCTGCCACCCTATTCATGCCACCATCTTTTCCTCCTCATCTTTAGTTTTATTTAAATATAAACACCTCAGTGTAGCTAGTGGCTACTGTATTGGACAGCTTAGGTCTAGATGAGTGTCTTTACAACATTTTTGATCCAACAATACAATGAGAAATAAATTTTATATTGCAACCCAGTTTATATACACACAAAAGTTTTGTGAAACAATGCTCATCCTTATTATACATTGTAATATTTTCTGTCCTGTTCAATTTAAATTTTTTAAAATGCTGATTGAAGCCCACTGTGTAGATTTCACAGTCCACTGATGAATTATGATATGCTGTTTGAAAACACACTGTTCATTTTATATATGGAGAATCAAAGGCCCAAAGAAGTACAGTAAATTCTCCAAGGTCACATAGCTAGTTAGTGGCAGGGTGGGACTAGAACCTAAATTTTAGGGTTCCTAGGCTAGAGATATTTCCAAGAGATATGAAGAGTGATTTCTCATTCTCTTCACCATGCCAAAAAGTCTTCCCACAATTTTCTTTTCTTTTCAATGATGGAGAAAAATAATTTTACGCACTCTTCATTTTGACTAATACTGTTATGGTGTGTTGCTTCCGACAGGAACCACAGACTCTGTATTTGAGTATTGCTGCATTTTGGTTTGGATACTGTCCAAAATCAGAGATACAATACCATAGAGGCTTACTTTGGACCCAGTGCATTACTTGGCAGTGGCACTAATGTGAAACTGTCCTCCTTAGGAATGCAACCCCACTTTCCACTAGCAGGTTGAGACTTAAGAACAATAAAACCTGTTGATGAAGAATCGAGGTGATTCTCACCTCAGTTTGTAGAATAGTTGCCACAGCTCTTGAATTATTAAGCCAATCAAATATTTTTCTCCATCCATCCATACTGTGCCACCCTCTCTGTATGCCTTATCAACAAATATAACCTTTATAAAAGCAGCATCTTTTTATTCTTCTAAAAACTATATTTCCAAGAAGAACAGAATTACCTTATCAAAAGCAAAAAGAGGCAGCAATTTAGAGGTAGCCTGTGTGTTAGATGCATTCCGGACCAGTTTATGCATGGAATCCCGTTTCCTCATGGACGTTTCCAAGTGACTTTCAGTCAGCAGACAGCAGGTGGTAATTTGTCCCTAAGTGAGAATGACAAGAAAAATACACTTTAAAAGACAATACACAGGGACTTCTGGGAAGATGGTGGTGTGAGCAGGGCGGCAGAAATCTCCTCCCAAAACCATATATATTTATGAAAATACAACAAATACAACTATTCCTAAGAGACCAGAAGATACAGAACAATAGCCAGGCTACAGCTACACCTGTGAGAACTCAGCAACTCATGAAGCGGGTAAGATACAAATCCGCAACCCGGCAGGACCCGAGCACTCCCGCACCCCAGTGCACCGGCGGGAGGAAAAGATTCAGAGTGGGGAGGGAGTGGAAGAAAAGTGTTAAAGAGACAAGGGCCCAACAGCGGAACAAAATTTTCCCAGCGCACTCAGCCCAGCAGGCTGGGAGTCTTGGGGAATTTCAGATCCCTTGGCCGGCGGCTGGGCAAAGCAGCCATGCTGAGGCTTCCCACAGAGATCAGCAGCCCGCCATTCATTCCCTCCCTGGCCGGGGCCGCAGAGGGATCCACCACTGCTGCAGAACAGTGGAGGGGCAGCCTCGCCCACAGCAACCTCACAGAATCTACTCCGGTGGGCACCCAGCTAAGCAGGAAGAGCCCCAGAACCAGGTCCAGAAGGCACCAAGGGGACCAGAATGCACCCAGCATAACTACAAATACCCTCAGTGCAATAGGCTAGGCTGAGGGTGAACCCGCACACAGGCAGTTCGGGGGATTATCCCAGAAACAGCCTCCCGGTGTGCAGGAAAACAGCTCAGGCCCGGGAGAAGGGCAAGGAGAACAACAAGCAGGAAGGGACTTTGTTCTCCCAGCTAACACACGTGGTGCCTACCAGCGACCACTTCTATCGCCATGAAAAGACAGAGGAATATGGTCCAGACTAAGATCAGTCAGACAACCACTGAGAGGGGACCTGATGGGATGGACATGCACAATCTTCCTCAAAAGGAATTCAGAATAAAAGGTATAACCATGCTGATGGATCACAGGGAAATATGCAAGAGCTAAGGGAGGAAGTGAGGGAAGTGAGGAAAGACAATGCAGAAATGAGACAAGCGATCGACGGGCTTAGCAGCAGAATGGACGAGATGCAAGAGGCTGTTAATGGAATAGAAATCAGAGAACAGGAATACAGAGAAGCTGAAGCAGAGAGAGATAAAAGGATCTCTAGGAATGAAAGAATATTCAGAGAACTGTGTGACCAATCCAGACGGAAAAATATTCGCATTATAGGAGTACCAGAAGAAGAAGAGAGAGAAAAAGGGATAGAAAGTGCCTTTGAAGAAATGATTGCTGAAAACTTCCCCAAGCTGGGGAAGGAAATAGTCTCTCAGACCATGGAAGCCCACAGATCTCCCAACACAAGGGACCCAAGGAAGACAACACCAAGACACATAATAATTAAAATGGCAAACATCAAAAATAAGGACAGAGTATTAAAGGCAGGTAGAGAGAGAAAAAGATCACCTACAAAGGAAAACCCATCAGACTATCATCAGACTTCTCAACAGAAACCTTACAGGCCAGAAGAGAATGGCATGATATATTTAATGTAATGAAACAGAAGGGCCTCAGACCAAGAATATTGTATCCAGCCCGATTATCATTTAAATTTGAGGGAGGGATTAAACAATTCCAAGACAAGTGAAAGCTGGGGGAGTTTGCCTCCCATAAACCACCTCTACAGGATATCTTAAAGGAACTGCCCTAGATGGAAGCACTCCTAAGGCTAAAAGGATGTCACCAGAGAAAATAAAATCATAGCAAAGAAAGCAGACCATCCAAATACTAACTAAAGGCAAAGAATAAAACACCTAGTATATAAAGAATGGAGGAGGAAGAATAAGAAGGGAGAGAAATAAAGAATCATCAGACTGTGTTTATAATAACTTAACAAGTAAGGTAAGTTAGACTGCTAGATAGTAAAGAAGCTACCCTTGAAACTTTGGTAACCACGAATCTAAAGCCAGCAATGGCAATAAGTACATATCTATCGATAATCACCCTAAATGTAAATGGATTGAATGCACCAATCAAAAGACACAGAGTAATAGAATGGATAAAAAAGCAAGATCCATCTATATGCTGCTTACAAGAGACTCACCTCAAACCCAAAGATATACACAGACTAAAGGTGAAGAGATGGAAAAAGATATTTCATGCAAACAACAAAGAGAAAAAAGCAGGTGTTGCAGTACTTGTATCAGACAAAACAGACTTCAAAACGAAGAAGGTAGCAAGAGATAAAGAAGGACATTACATAATGATAAAGGGGTCAGTCCAACAAGAGGATATAACCATTTTAAATATATATGTACCCAACACAGGAGCACCAACATATGTGAGACAAATACTAACAGAATTAAAGGGGGAAATAGAAAGCAATGCATTCAATTAGGCGACTTCAACACACCACTCACTCCAAAGGACAGATCAACCAGACAGAAAATATGTAAAGACACAGAGGCACTGAACAACGCACTAGAACAGATGGACCTAACAGACATCTACAAAACTCTGCACCCAGAAGCAGCAGGAACACATTCTTCTCAAGTGCACATGGAACATTTTCCAGAATAGACCACATACTAGGCCACAAAAAGAACCTCAGTAAAGTCAAAAATATTGAAATTCTACCAACCAACTTCTCAGATCACAAAGGTGTAAAACTAGAAATAAATTGTACAAAGAAAACAAAAAGGCTCACAAATACATGGAGGCTTAATAACATGCTCCTAAATAATCAATGGATAAATGACCAAATAAAAACAGAGATCAAACAATATATGGAGGCAAATGACAACAATAACACAAAGCCACAACTTCTGTGGGATGCAGCAAAGTCAGTTCTAAGAGGAAAGTATCTTGCAATCCAGGCCATTTAAAGAAGGAAGAACAATCCCAAATGAATAGTTTAAAGACACAATTACAGAAATTGGAAAAAGAAGAACAAATGAGGCCCAAAGTCACCAGAAGGAGGGACATAATAAAGGTCAGGGGAGAAATAAATAAAATTGAGAAGAATAAAACAATAGAAAAAATGAATGAAATGCAAATTAAAACCACAATGAGACATCACCTCACACCAGTAAGGATGGCCAACATCCAAAACACAAACAACAACAAATGTTGGTAAGGATGTGGAGAAAAGGGAACCCTCCTACACTGCTGGTGGGAATGCAAATTAGTTCAACCATTGTGGAGAGCAGTATGGAGGTTCCTCAAAAAACTCAAAATAGAAATACCATTTGACCCAGGAGTCCCACTCCTAGGAATTTACCCTAAGAATGCAGCAGCCCAGTTTCAAAAAGACAGATGCACCCCTATGTTTGTTGCAGCACTATTTACAGTAGCCAAGAAATGGAAGCAACCTAAGTATCCATCAGTAGATGAATGGATAAAGAAGATGTGGTATATATACACATTATTCAGCCATAAGAAGAAAGCAAATCCTACCATTTGCAACATGGATGGAACTAGAGGCTATTATGCTCAGTGAAATAAGCCAAGCGGAAAAAGACAAGTATCAAATGATTTCACTCATATGTGGAGCATAAGAGCAAAGAAAAAAACTGAAAGAAAAAAAACAGCAGCAGACTCACAGAACCCAAGAACGGACTAACAGTTACCAAAGGGAAAGGGACTGGGGAGGATGGATGGGAAGGGAGGGACAAGGGGGGAAAAGGGGCATTGCGATTAGCAGACATAATGTTGGGGGGGGCTCAGGGAGGGCTGTACAACTCAGGGAAGACAAGTAGTGATTCTATAGCATCTCACTACGCTTATGGACAGTAACTGTAATGGGGTTTGTGGGGGGGACCTGATGAAGTGGGCAGTTTAATAACCATAATATTGCACATGTAATTGTAGATTAATGATAGCAAAATAAAACAAAAGGCAATACGGTTTTCAAAAGCAGCACTTTCAAAGAACCAGAAAGAGTCCAATTTTACATTACATTTGATTCTTACCACTATTGTCAGCAGGATGAAATGATTAAAATTTTTAAGAAATGTATTTTGTGGAGCCAAGTCATCTATGGCCTGACAGATTTTTGTAGCTGAAAATTATAGGGTCTTACCACTTAACAGTGGTCCTTTGCCAACTGGACTGGTTATACCTTTGCTGACTTGCCTTGAAATTTGGCAGGTGCAGCCTTCTGTGCTCTTCTACCACCAGTACCTGTCAGTTAAATAGAATCTCATCAAGTCATCAGGTCTCATCAAGAATAATAACTCTTTGGGTAAGATTCTTTGGTGTAAATAACGGACTAATAGTTACCAAAGGGAAAGGGACTGGGGAGGGTGGGTGGGAAGGGAGGAACAAGGGGGAAAAAGGGGCATTACGATTAGCAGATGTAATGTTAGGGGGGCACGGGAAGGGCTGTACAACCCAGAGAAGACAAGTAGTGACTGTATAGCATCTCACTATGCTGATGGACAGTGACTGTAATGGGGTTGGTGGGGGGGACCTGATGAAGATGGTAGTGTAATCACCATAATATTACTCATTTAATTGTTGATTAATGATATCAAAATAAACTTAAAAAAAAGATTCTTTGGTGTAAGTCTAAAATCAACAACATTCTCTTAGGTTGTCAGAGTTTATACTGGGTCTATGGAGAAATCATTCATGCGTTTCACATTACTTGACAACCCCGCATCACTAGGGTGTGACTTGCTGAATTAATTCAAGAAAACTTGCAGTCTGGAACCCGAAAATCCCCCTTGAAATGTTAAGAATTGTTGTCCAGTTACCTATTTTCTTATTTCCTGATTGTCAGAAAACCAAGGAGGAAGAAAAACGAAGGTGGGGCAGGTCCTGCGCACAGGTGAGAAGAGACTGGAAAGACCAGGACACTAAGGAGACGCAGAAGGAAGGGGGTGAGGGCGCGTTTTAGGCTGAGCTTTGTTCTGGATTCCTCCTACCTTCCTAGACTCTGCTAATCAACCTGCTATCTATCATGCCCCTCTTCACAATCCCTGTGCAGGTTGACTTCCTCTTCACTTTTTTTTTTTTTTAACTTCTTCCTTTGTCAGCTAAACTCATGAGTCCAACATGTTCTGGCTAGACCAACCCCCCTCCCCCAACACACACACCATATTTTTCTGCTACCATTTCATCACCTGTACCTGAAAACTGCAAGTTATTTTTGACTCTCTCTCTCATTCTCCCCAGCCCCACTGCACACTCAGTCACTTGCCAAATCCTTTTGCTGTTCCCTCAACCAGGAATTTCCTCCCTTCCCCCTTACCACTTATATCTAATTTCTATTAAGGCTCAGCTCCAATGCCACCTCTTCTAGGTGGTGGAAGGCCCATTCGCCTCCATTTGGAATTAATCACTTGCTACCTTCCACATCACTTTCCTTTTTTTATTGAATTGTATTTCACATGCAATATTCTATTAGTTTCAGGTGTACAAAAGTGGTTTATATTTTTATACATTATGAAATGGTCACCTCAATAGGTCTGGTTACCATCTGTCACTATACAAAGCTACTATAATATTTTTGACTATATTCCCTATGTCGTACATTACATCACTTTCCTTTTTTATACTACTTACCATTGTTAGTTTTTTCCATATGTATCCTCTCCACTGGATTAAAACCTTTTGGAGGATGGAGGCCACATTTCAGTGATCTTCTATCCCCTGTGCTTAGCACATAGTAGGTAATCTGTAAAAGTTTATGGAATGAATTTGTTGATGAATATTCAGCCCTTACCATACCTGTCTTCTATGGACATTTTCTTATATTTTTGGAGCTGTGACCTGACAGTGTGTTAAATATGTATGTATTACTGAGAAGACTGTTTTGGTACCAGCAGTATCCTGGCGTGCTTTTAGAATTGGGTGACCTACAAGGAAGATCATCTTCTGGCCCTGAGATTCTGTGGCCTTTTGATTTCCCTTCAGAGAGTTTGTGTTGTTTGTGGGGCACAAGGCCCTGGGAATCCAGGAGCCTTGATGTACACGTTTCTTTGTTAAGCCCTATCAGAAAATGTGTTGTTCAAAGCGATTTTCTTCATTTGCTTGCAGTTTTACAAAATAACCCTTGGAAATATAGTCAGTCACTGGAAAGCATATAATTAACGTAAGCCACGAGCAAAAATGGCAGAGTGAGGAGTTCTGAAAATTATGTATCCATGATAGCAGTTTTTGAAAACCTGGCAAAAATGATTACAATCCATTCTTCAGAGTTCTTGAAATTAACTAGCAGCCCGCAACAAGAAAAATGGCTGCATTTGGTAAGAATAGTGAGCTTTGTGGTGTTTTCGCTTGCCCTGTCCTCCTTGCTCTCCAGCCCGACAGTAGCCTTGAAAATCCAGTCTGCAAACACAGGGAAAGCCAGCAGCCTACAGCCACTGGAGAGCACAGAATGGCTTGGAGTTCCTGTAAAGCCTCATTTCTAAAGAACTGTCATTATTTGATCTGTCTGGTGGTTCCCCAGAAGACCCCACTTGCAAGACTGTATTTATTTGCCCTGACTTGGAGCAGAAAGCCTTTCCCCAGCTCCCTTTTTGCAAACCATTAGAGGTAATTGATTAATTTCACAGCTGCTTGAAGCAGTAGATAACCAAAAGTCATCAAAGGAAAAGCTGAGGAATAACATGTCCATTGAGGCTTTGAAAATTTCAGGTATGTTCCTAGGAATCTAGAAGACCACATGCATGCTTGGGGCTATTTGCATTCTCAGGGCTGTATGCATGCTCAGGAAAGGCCCGAGAAGACTCTGAACTTTCACTCTGGCTAATCTTGAGCTCTTTACAAGCAGAAATAGAAGATTAAGGTAGCGTTCTCAACCACATGGCCTAGGGTTGAAGGCATGCCCTAACATGTACACAGAGCCCCTTGGCCAAGACGGAGAATTTTTGGTTCCAGGAATTTAAGGAAATTTTTGTTCAAATTCTTAGCTGACCACTAAGTTAACCAACCTAGCAGAGACTTCAGTGCAATAATTATTAAAGTAAAATGGAACACAGTGAAGTCTGTTGTCCATCAGACCTTGGAGAAGCTAATTCTTGGTCCACCAAACTACAGTATTTGTAGCTCTGCCTGTGTAGTCCCTATCTTTTCAAACAGGCTGAAAGGACAGGGAACACAAATGGGCTGATGTCTTGTTTGTTAATTTTAAGACAAGCCAAAAGTAGTTAATGAAAAAAATTTTTTTTAAGAGTTGCTGTATACATCGTGGAGAATATCATCAATGGTTCTGTAACATCTTCCTATGTTTAGACCAATAGTAACCGCATTAGTGGGGGTGAGGATTTAATAATATGGATAACTGTTGAACCACTTTATTGTATACCTGAAACCAGTATAAGATTGTATATCACCTATACTTCAATTAAAAAAAGGGTTGCTATAGTTAAAAAGTGATTTTGTTGGAAATGTGATTTCATTTCTGCACCTCAAACACATCCCAGTTTGCTTCTCATTGCTCTGAGTTCTCCCTGTGGAAGACCTATTTCCCTTTCCTCCCCAGACTCCTTTACATACACTATCCCCATGTTACTGCCCTTTGCCTCTGTCAGTCTCATCTTCTTTTCTGACTTTTATTTCTTTCATCCATGTAGCTTTGACTCAGGCTGGCTTGGGCCTGATACACTGTATTCTGGGAGTCTATCTTCTAAGAGGAGAATCAGGAAGAACAGAGACTGTAATGACCTTCTGCTGGCCTGAGAGGGGCTGAAGAGCAAGAGGAAACTCTTTGGCTACCATTTTGGTCAGAGCCGTCCCAAATGAAGCAGCGGAGTTCTCAACTGGCTTTAAGGGGCTGTACTGATTTGACCAGATAGCTAGGCAGTGACTCACTGAGACAGGGTTGGTGACAGAGAAATGTTTTTTTCAGCAGTACTAAAAAAGACCCAAGGCTTATATGCATACATGCTGTCCATTCATCCAGTGCTACCCTTCCTCACCCCTACCGGAGGAATGCCAGAGAGGCTGCCCCTTTCTCACACTCCTTTCAGTCTACTTATTTTCTGTCTTTCTTTCTAGGTTACATTGGTTGTTCATTTTAACCTGATTTCTCTTGCCTATGAGGGGTAGAGAATAGGGTGGGAAGGTACACAGTGTGATTTACACCACCTCAGTCCCCCACCTCCTGGGGATGGCCTGACCTGGGTGGTCATTTTTAGCCTGGTATTTCCTGGGCAAGGGCCAGAGGCTAAGGCCAGTGGCAGAAAGGCTAAGATGGCATAGGCTCCCGGGCAAATTTGGCTGTGATGAGTTGTTACTGGAGAACAAAATGACTGTCTCGTTTCTAAATTCCTTGGTTTTAAAATACTGCTGAGACTATTAACTCAGTGATTAAAACATTTGAGGAGAAAAGTGACTTAAATCCCTGAAAGATTGGACTTCTGTAATATCTCTCAAGAAGACAGTATCTCTGGGTAGCTGTTTTTCTAAAATTATAACTTCAAACAATTATAATTTCAGTTTGTACAAATTACACAAAGTATAACTTTATCCTCCAACCAAGTATTTTTATGATCAGATCTCACTCATTTATATTTAGGAACATTTATTTCTATGAAAATAGCATGGTCTTGCCTTAAAAAACAAAGCCAAAAGAAAACAATTAGTCCTTTCAAGTGAGTTCAACATATCCCACAATGCCATTTTTACAGGAAAACTATTCCTAAGGGGCTCTTAGCTACTGCTTTGGGAGAGTCCCTGCAGCTACTTGTAGCTGCACAAAAAGGCCCCTCCTCCCTCGGAGCTCCTCTCCCCACAGGGGCTGGGGCGACTCCAAGGGCTGAGA
>JAVSCE010020976.1:0-181822 GCA_032199065.1 Smutsia gigantea
TCTTGCTTTTTTATCCATTCTGTTCTCTGTGTCTTTTGATTGGTGCATTCAGTCCATTTACATTTAGGGTATTATTGAAAGATATGTACTTATTGCCATTGCTGGCTTTAGATTCGTGGTTACCAAGGGTTCAAGGGTTGCTTCTTTACTATCTAACAATCTAACTTAACTTTCTTGTTAAGTTATTGTAAACACAGTCTGATCTTTCTTTCTTTCTCTCCCTTCTTATTCCTCCTCCTCCATTCTTTCTATAATAGGTGTTTTATTCTTTGCCTTTAGTTGGTATTTGGATGGTCTGCTTTCTTTGCTATGATTTTTTTTTCCTCTGGTGACATCTTTTTAGCCTTAGGTGTGCTTCCATCTAGAGTAGTCCATTTAAGATATCCTGTAGTGGTGGTTTATGAGACGCAAATTCTCTTAACTTTCGTTTATCTGGAAATTGTTTAATCCCTCCATCATATTTAAATGATAATCGTGCTGGATATAATATTCTTGGTTCGAGGCCCTTCTGTTTCATTACGTTAAATATATCATGCCATTCTCTTCTGGCCTGTAAGGTTTCTGTTGAGAAGTCTGATGATAGTCTGATGGGTTTTCCTTTGTAGGTGATCTTTTTTCTCTCTCTAGCTGCCTTTAATACCCTGTCTTTATCTTTGATCTTTGCCATCTTAATTATTATGTGTCTTGGTGTTGTCTTCCTTGGGTCCCTTGTGTTGGGAGATCTATGAGCTTCGGTGGACTGCGAGACTACTTCCTTCCCCAGCGAGGGAAAGTTTTCAGCAATTATTTCTTCAAAGACACTTTCTATCCCTTTTTCTCTCTCTTCTTCCTCTGGTACTCCTATAATGCGAATATTGTTCCGTTTGGATTGGTCACACAGTTCTCTTAATATTCTTTCATTCCTAGAAATCCTTTTATCTCTCTCTGCCTCAGCTGCTCTGTACTCCTGTTCTCTGTTTTCTATTCCATTAACAGTCTCTTGCATCTCATCCATTCTGCTGTTAAGCCCGTCGATCGCTTGTCTGATTTCTGTATTGTCTTTCCTCAGTTCCCTCACTTCCTCCCTCAGCTCTTGCACATTTCTCTGTAGGTCCATCAGCATGGTTATGACTTTTATTCTAAATTCTTTTTCAGGGAGGCTGTGCATTTCCATCCCTTCAGACTCCCTCTCTGGGGTTGTCTGGTTGATTTTGGTCTGAACCATATTCCTCTGTCTTTTCATGGCTGTATAATTTGGTCACTGACAGTTGCCACGTATGTCAGCTGGGCTCTTTAAGACTTTAAAAAGAGAAGAAAAAAAAGAGAAAAAAAAAGGAGAAAAAAGAAAAAAAGAAAGAAAGAAAAAAAAAGGAAATAAAGAAGGAAAAGAAAAAACAAAAACAAAACAAAAAACAAAACAAAACAAAAAACAACAACAACAAAAAAATGCCCACCGGACGTAGATTCTGTGGGAATGCTCTAGGTGGCGCTATTGCCCTACTATTCCACAGCTGTGTCTGTGCCGCTCCGCAGGGCCCTTTTTCGCTCTGGCAGGGGTGGGAACGAATAGGAGGCTGTTGATCTCAGTGAGAAGTGTTAAGTATGGCTACGCTTCCTCAGTCGCCAGCTAAGGCGTCTGAAACTCCCCAGGACTCCCCGCCTGCTGGGCTGAGTGTGCTGGGGCGATCCGGCTCCTCCGCTGGGCTCCTGTCTCTTTAAGACCGCTGAGGAAAGCGCGCACTTTTTTTTTTCTTTCCCGTAGCCGGCTGCAAGCCCCCTGGCGCATTCCCCGCTCAGATCCTGCCCCTCTGTCTCTCCAATCTCCGCTGCACTGCGCAATGTGGGTCAGCGCTCCCCGCGCAGATCACCGGGGCTGGCTACTTCACGGAGTGTGCTTCCACTCCCTCCCGGCTCTGAATCCTCTCCTCCCGCCGGTGCGCTGGGGTGGGGGAGGGCTCGGGTCCCGCCGGGTCGCGGCTCCGGATCTTACCCGCCTCTTGGGGTGCCGAGTCCTCTCGGGTGTAGCTGCACGCTGTGCGCTTTCCTGTGTATTCTCGTCTCTCTTTTAGGAATAGATGTATTTGCTGTGTTTTCGTAGATAAATATAGTGTTGGGAGGAGATTTCTGCCGCCCTGCTCACACCACCATCTTCCCGGAAGTCTGTCTGCCAAAGCCTACTTTATCATTTTATAAGGTAGAGGAGAATGCTAAGACAGGAAAAGGACAAGGAATACAGTTCTTAAAATTTTTTTAACCTGTTTAAAATTATAAAAATGCTTCTATTATTTGAAGTGTAGAAGATATTTTGTATTAATTTATTTTTTCACATCCATATTACCTTATTATTACCCTTTAAAAGATAAGGAAATAGAAATTTTTAGAGGTTAAATTAAAATATCCCAAATCAATGGCCAACAGGCGCATGAAAAGATGCTCCACATCACTAGCCATCAGAGAAATGCAAATTAAAACCACAATGAGATATCATCTCACACCAGTTAGGATGTCTGCCATCCAAAAGACAAACAACAACAAATGTTGGCGAGGATGTGGAGAAAGGGGAACCCTCCTACACTGCTGGTGGGAATGTAAATTAGTACACCCATTGTGGAAAGCAGTATGGAGGTTCCTCAAAAAACTCAAAATAGAAATACCATTTGACCCAGGAATTCCACTCCTAGGAATTTACCCTAAGAATGCAGCAACCCAGTTTGAAAAAGATATATTCACCCCTATGTTTATAGCAGCACTATTTACAATAGCCAAGAAATGGAAGCAACCTAAGTGTCCATCTGTAGATGAATGGATAAAGCAAATGTGGTACACATACACAAAGGAATATATCTCAGCCATAGAAGTAAACAAATTCTACCATTTGCAACAACATGGATGGAGCTAGAGGGTATTATGCTCAGTGAAATAAGCCAGGTGGAGAAAGACAAGTACCAAATGATTTCACTCATTTGTGGAGTGTAAGAACAAAGAAAAAACTGAAGGAACAAAACAGCAGCAGTTTCACAGAACCCAAGAATGGACTAACAGATAGCAAAGGGAAAGGGATTAGGGAATGTGGGTGGGAAGGGAGGGATAAGAGGGAAAAAGGGCTATAACAATTAGCACAGATAATGTAGCAGGGGTGGGGGTGGAGTAGAGGGATAGGGGAAGGCAGTATAACACAGAGAAGACAAGTAGTGATTCTATAATATCCTTCTACACTGATGGATAGTGACTGCAATGGGGGTATGTGGTGGGGACTTGATAATAGGGGAAGTCTAATAACCATAATGTTGCTCATGTAATTGTATATTAATAATAGCAAAATTAAAAATAAATAAATAAATAAATAAATGTATGTACTATTCAAAAAAATATCAGTAGATGGGCATGGTAATAAATGCGTACTTGATCTGTATAAGCATAGGTGTTCTAGGGAAAAATATATCCCAAATCACCCAGTAATTAATTTAGCTGGAATTCAAATGGAAGCCTGACACAGAGTCAGTGATAATGACTCTAAGCTATACTCTTGCTTCCAATAGGAAGTGAGTATTAAATTTAATCACAGGAGAGTAGCAGTCACTGTCAAAGGTCATGAATGCAAATATTTAACCAGATCTTGGTATTCAATCAATTAATGACTTTGACGTTGTATTCACTGGTTAGGCTAAAATATTTTAGTAGAGGAAGAGGTACTAAGTCAACTATAATGACACTAAGTATATATAGATTGAGGAATAAGGTAAAGGAAATTATAGAGGGTAGAGCAACAGAATCAGAAATGACAGGATCTAGATATTGGGATGAAAGGCTGTTGTAAACTCAGTAGAAAGGAAAAAGGGAGTTACAAGACCAAATAAGAAAACCTAATTGTTGTGGTAGCATACAAGAAAGAACATTTCTGTGCTAGTGAAATCTCAACAGGATCAGTCATTTTTCAGACACATTTATAAGTCAAAGAACTATAGAAATGCATGAAGGATACATTAGATAGTTAAAAATAAAAATCTCCCTCATTTAAAAACTCCAAATGCTACAGTTTCATTGAATGTCCCAAGGTGAAAACTGTCTCCATAGTGCATATTTGAATCAAAACCTAACCATTAGTTTATACAGACAGCAGTTTGATAATGTCAGCAATGTTAACGGATGCTAACTTTGTCCATTTGGTATAACCAGTTTGAATTTCTTCCTCTTTTTTGTTGTTTGTTTGTTTGTTGAATGTTTCTTTTACAAGCATGTAAGTTCCAGGAGGGTGTTATGATATTTTCCCTAGCAAAAAGATAATATTTTGCACATACTACTCATTTAATAAACATCTGTTGAATTATGAATCAGTCCAAATTCTCATGGTTAAACCAAGACACAAAGACTAATCACTTGCTCTCCTCCTTTATGTTTTGCAAGGCCAAAATAACTGGAAAAGAAGTCGAACAGTAAACAGCTTTTTTTTCTGGCTGGGAGCAGGGTACAGAAAGTATACTACAGAGTCATTTTATTTTAAGTCTTACAGGAAGGTGAATAGCAAGACTAAGTCTAAAGTAAAAATGTGGAAAAGGAAAAAAGTAATTATGTCACCTTTCATATCCTTTTTGTAATGGAGTCAATATTTGAATCTGAATCAAAATGTCTGTGTCTGTTTCACATTAACTGAATTTTTTTTCTTTTTACATTTTGACCATATTTACCCATTTCTCACACTCTCAGTCTCCCAGATCTGGCAACCACCACTCTTTTCTATCAGGGAGCTTGTTTATATTTTTTTTACCCTTATTTGTTTTTTAAGATTCTGCACATAAGAGAGCTCATACAGCATTTGTTTTTCTCTGCCTGATTTATTTCACTTAGCATAACACCTTGCAGTCCATTCATGTTTTTATATTCTTTTTTATGGCTTAATAATATTCTATGTATATAAATAAATATATAATTTTATGCACCACATTTTCTTTATTCATTCATCCATCAATAGATGTTAGGTTGCTTACATATCTTGGCTGTTGTCAATATGCTGCAATGAACATGAGGACACATACATCTTTTTGTGTTTTCATTTTCTTCAGATAAATACTGAAAACTGGAATTGCTGGTTGTTCTATATGGTAGTTCCATTTTTAATTCTTTGAAGAACTTCTGTAGTGTTTTACATGGTGGCTGTACCATTTTTCATTTCCACCAACTGCACAAGGGCTCCCTTTTCTCTACCACCTTGCCAGCATTTGCTATCCTATGTCATCTCAATGATAGCCATTCTAACAGGGGGGAGTAATAGCTCATTGTAATTTTAATTTGCATTCCACTGATGATTAATGATTTTGAGCATCTTTTCAGGTACCTGCTGGCCATTGTAAATCCCACTCTTCTGAAACCAAATGTAATGGTGTATTTTTTTCCTACATATATATATATATATATAACAATAACAATACCATACACAGTAGTAATAGTATTATAACTCCATTCAGATTCCCAGACCCGACTCCAATGTGTGTAAGTATGTGGGAGGGGGTCTTCCCACATATAACTAGCAGGGCATCCAACAGGGCAACTCGATTCTGATGCTATCTGCCCAGAGACAGCACCAAATTCCCAGGTTAAGGGCTCCATCCTACAAGACTTCCCTCCAGTCCCCACTCCAGATGCCGATTGCAAGCTCCAGGCACTTCCCTGTGCTTCTGACCTACTGACTATAGATTGAGGTTCCCACGATGTCCCCCTTAGGTTTGATTAATTTGCTACAGTGGCTCACAGAACTCAGAAAACACTTAGGCTTACTAGTTTAATAAAGGATTAATAAGATTCAAGTTAACAGCTCTATGAAGAGAAACATAGGGCAAAGTCCCAAATAAAAGAGCTTCTGTCCTCGTGGAGCTTGGGGTCTGGCTCAGTGGCACGTGGAGGTGTTCTGGTTCCCCAAGTATAGAAGCTCTTCCTGACTGAGGAGCAGGATTCAACCGAGCAGAGCAGAGAGCAATAAACTCTTCTAAGGGGTTTTTGTGAGGGCCTCATTGCATAGTCATGATTGACTAAATTATTGGCCATTGGCTGACTCAACCTCCAGCCCCTGCCCTTGGGTGGGAGTTCAAAAGTCTCTCATTAACATGACAAAACACCTGTTTCACCTTAAAGACTCCACATTGTTTTCAGGAACTGTGCATGAAGACCAAATATATCTGGGAAATATATATTTGGTCATCTGAATGACCAAGTATGTATTTCTTATGATTCATTACATCCCAGTCATGTTTAGTTTAAAAGGGAATAATGTGTCATTCTAGCTTTTTAGTATTTGGGGGAATATTCAGAATTTCACTTACCTAAGGAAAGTTAGTATAATTGTTAGGCTAATATGTTTTGGAATGTTTGATGTTACTTAATATGAAAGAACATTCAGAAATGTAAAGACTTATCAATGATTCTTAGACAAATTACCATAGTACCTGTAACAAGGGGAAATGGAAGCCATGTTATGAAGGATAAAATAAAATTCAGTAAAATTACTCACTCTACAATAGTTAAAATTGTCACATACTGGTATTCAGAGTTTTTCAAGTCAATCCACATTCTCTTCCAATTTCTACTCTAATTATTATATTTAATTTGTTTTACTGATACTGCTCACATCTCTCAAAACATTTATGATTTGCCTAATATGTTATGCATCTTTAGTAAAAATAAAAAATTTTAAATGTTAAAAACCCTTTTACTATTATTTCATTATCTAATCAGATAATTCTATTCACAAATATGTACAATGAAGTTAACTATTTCTATTATTTATAACAAGGTAATGGAAAGAATACAAATATTCAACAAATATGAAATAAATTGACAATATATTGGTGTATTGATAGTATAGAATCATACCCAGTTATTAAAGTGTCATTTATTAAGGAATAACACATCTGGCACTTCTGAGTTACTTGAGGTGAAGGTTCAAGTTTTTGACAAAATTGGTGGGCTGTGTGTGATGTTTCCTTTTGTGGCTCCAAAGCATTATTGCAGATCTCATCCAGAAGTCCCTAATCTCCTTTTTAATCACTTACCAAATCATTAATTTACTGCATTCTCAACCCTCTGAGCCAGTATGCTAAATGTCTACAATGGCCTAGATTTTTGAAATAGGAAGTCCTGTTTAGAAATTATCTGTACCTGAGTTCTCATCAACTGCCAGCTTTTCTTTTGATGCCCTGATATCATGAGGAAAAAAAAGACTAAAACCTAACAAAGCCCCTCCTCTGCCCCACCTCCCTTCCCCACCTCCCCCCCACACACTCCAGGCTAATTTCCTAGGAAGAGAGAATAATATCTTTTATTCCTTCCTAAATAATCTGTATCTGGATGGAGTGGTATGATAAAACTAAATTTCCAATAGATATTACATTAAATATTAAAACAAAAAATCATCTCATTAAAGCACTTATCAACTCAGATGCTGTTTATATCATTGCAATGATTAATATATTCTGTCTAAGGTCAAACAAACAGTTGTGAGCTACTACTAGAACTGAGACCCTCTGATATTCATTCCAGTATACTTTTTATTATACAAATATTGATAAATACTTAAATGTCCTCAGAGTCACTTTTCTCCTTTGGCTTTATGATTGAAATTTAAATATATAGACTGACATGCAGGGTATAGTTTTATTTCTCTGATCCTAAGTTTCTGAGGAAAAATTTGAGGGGAGGAGGGATGGGGACACCATCTCATTAACTGAGTATATTAATTCATTGTACTCTTTTAGTACCAAGGGTTGGAAGGTAACACCACTTAGTCACATTGGGTGTAGGAGGAATCAGAAGTAGCAATTTGTACGAAACTCCTCCTGATCTTAATACCCACCCTCTGACAAAGCTATTCTACTACCAGTGAAACAGAGCAAATAGTGAGTCACTGGATCAGTTTTTCAACATGACTTTCTATTTATGTAAGTTTTTGAAAATCAATTATAAGCATATATATTCTTAGGATATGTTTCTTTTTATATTTACATGGAGTAAAGATCAGTGACATATTTTTGTGCAAAAAAACATTGTAATGAAACCTTATGATAAGATTTTGATGAAAGGATTTAGACTATTTCAATTGAACTATTGCATAAAATATTCCACTCAGTATAAACAGGTATATTAGCATCAATATCACGAATATAGATAATCATAAGCAAATGTGAAACTGACAGCCATATTCAGCGGTTGTTAAATTATCTTCACAAAAAAGCTGAATTGAGAAGTGTGGGAAAGTGTTGATAGCCTTATATGAAACAACAAAGGAATTTCAATTTAGTCCAAAGGAACAGCCTGCTTTGAGATAAAGACAATGTTAAATCCGTCGATCATTTTACCTTGAAAAGTTTTCTAAATGTGTATTTCCTCAGCCTTTACAGTGAAAGACTTAAGGTGTAGGCTTAATGAAGGACATACTCTCAATCTATGTCACTTTTTATTTCTTGAATTTAGTATATTACCCAGTGATTCCCTTCTGTCTCCTTTCCAGCCAAATGAGGAAATCAATTTCATTTTTTTTCACACTGAAAAAACCTACAGGTTTTCAGCAGAGATGGCAAAATTGTGGAAGAACATGGACTTTGGAGTGAATCAAACTAAATGGATACTGGTCTTGACAGTGATAAACTGTGAACTTGGAAAGTTATTTACCTTTGACTCAGTTTTCTCATGTGTAGAGTGCAGTCATACATACTTAATATACATTGAAAAACAATGTTTATTGAGATATAAAAGACCTACAGAAAATTCCTAAATCATAAATATGTTTGGTTCATTCAATATTCATAATGTGAAATCATTCATATAACCATTACTCAGATGAAGAAATAGAATATTAGCAGCATCCTAGGGGTCACCTCAAGTCCCTGACAAGTCATTATCCCCTTCCTTCCAAAGTGTAGTTACTAAGATGGCTTGCAACACATTAGATTAAATTTTTCCCAACTTTGAACTTTATATATAGAAATCATAGAGTAGGTGGATTTTCACATCAGACTTCTTGCTTAACATTACCTTTAATTAATATGGCTTAGTACGTCAATGAATTTGAACTCCTACTTTGTTTTCCTTCTGCAAGCATGTCTTGGCTATTTCTGGCCATCTGCTTTCTCATATAATTTCCGGAAATATGTTTTAATTCCACTTGAAACAACTAATATTTTTATTAAGTTTGCACTGAATCTGTAGATCAACTCAGCTGACATTTTTAAATGTTAACTTCTGATCCATGAATGTGGTATATTCTTCCATTAAATTAGATTTCCCATAAAGGTACTCTTTGATTCCTATTCTCTCTCAGTTGAAGAATAATATACCATAATATTTATATTGTATATATTAGAGTATATAATATAAATTATTTTTCATTAGTGACCGGATATTCCTGTGGCCTTCCTAATCTATACCTGTGCATTTTCTGTTAATACATATTCTTATTTTATCTATGAATAAAGGCATTTTACTTAATTATTTTAAATTTTTATAACTTTTCTTTCTTCTCCATATCTTATTCAACTGGTCCAGTTCTCTAGTACAGTGTTGAATGCAAGTTGTAATAGTAGGCATTGGCTTGTCATTCTGAATCTCCAGCTTTCAGTATTTCACTTTTCAGTATGAAGCTTGCTGGAGACGATTTATACCTTCATCTTGTAAAGTGGTTACCTTTTTCTAACTTTCTGAGTCTTCTTATCACCTCTTTCATACAATGAATATAGATAACATTAGTTGATATGAATATTGAACCAAAATTTTAGTCCTGAAATAAATGCACATGCATTTGTTAATAAGTCTTATTTTAATAAATGACTAGATATAGGTGCACATATTTTCTTTAGGCTATTTGTATCAATATTCAAAGAGATAACCACCTTCAATTTCCCTTTTTTGTAATAGTCCTGTTAAATTCTGTTATGTAGGTCATGAGACTTCATGAAAAATTAGGCAGCATTTACATAATAGTGACATAACTTACTCTGTAATTACATGGAAGAATTAGCTATTAAGACATATGGCCATGGAGTTTTCACTTTCTATAGTAGATTTGAGATAATTCTCAGAAAATTTATATTTTATATTTCTTTTGTTTCACAGGTTGTGCTTTTCTAGTAATTTGTATGCTTCACTAACTTTCAAATTATTGTTAGTAATATGTAGCAATATCAAATTTTTATTTCTGATATTGATTTTTGTGCCTTCTATATGTTTGTCCTGACCAGGTTCACCAGTGGTTTTATTAATTACCGTAGTCTCTTCAGAAACCCAACTTTTAAATCTTTTCTCTATTGCACGTCTGCACCATATCACATTAATTTCTTCTCCTACATTTATTAATTTACTCATTTTGTTTCTGTGGATTTAATTTTTTAAACTTCAAGAACTAGATATTTAGATCATTAATTTTCAGGCTTTATTTATTTTCTTGCACATGCATTTAAATTTAAAAATCCTTCTCCATGTATGGCTTTGGATCTTCCTACAAGCATTGTACAGCATATCTTAATTATCATTCAGTCAAAATATTTTTGAATTTTGATTTATTTTTATGGGACATTTTAGGTATATTGATTATTTTCCAGAGAAGATTTACTCATTGCATTTTTAAAAATTCATTTCTATCTCAGTCCCACTATGTTTAGAGAACATATATTCAAAGATACAAGTATTTAAAAATTTGTTCATATTGTTTTATGGACCAACATATGGTCAGTCTTGGTAAATACTTGCTATAACCTTGACAATAATTATCATTTGGTCATTGAGGGAACATTGTTTTGTTTTTATTTCCTGTATATATATATATTTTACCTTTGCTCTATCAGTTACTATATATGTTTATTAAAATTTTGCAATATGATTGTGGGTTTCTTTTATCAATTCTATGATACTGAGAGCTCTTTAACTAATACTTCCACTATATTTAGAGTACTGCAACTCATATTGTCCTTTTTTCTATGACCAAAGACTATTACTCCTTGTTTTTTATTTGACAAACATTGTAAATCACACAATGCATATGTTAATATTCTTTTATTGGTCAGTATTCATTTAAACTTATATAATTGCTTTTTTAAAATTTAATTTTTCACTTTAATTTCATTTTCATTTTATTGAATTTGTGTTCAGAGTGAATGAACCTTTCTTATCTCCACAAAACATATGTTCGTGTGTTTTAGAATATAATTTTGAGGAAGATAAATTTATTTCTTCCTTATGTTTCAAGATATTTTATCTGAATACCAAATGTTGGCAGTTCTAAATCAGCAATTATTTTCTTTCAGCATATTAATGATGGCATTCAGTTGTTTTTAGACCTTCATTACATCTGTTCAAAAGTTAAGGAATAACCTATATGTGGCTTATTTAAATCTTAAGTGTATTTCTCTCCATTTGCCTTTACAACTTTTTCTTTAACTATACTTTTTCATAGTTTGTTATGAGTTTCATGGGACTTCCTTATTTGCAGATCCTTCAAATATCATCTGCATCTTTCAGTGACAGCGTTGGTTTTCATTAATTCTATAAAATTATAACAAATAGGACCTTCTTAAAGAATTTAGAGAAATAAAATAAGTTTGTGTGTATAAATTCTAAGCACAATGTCTACTGTAAAACAAATAATTAAGCAGTATTTTTTGTCATTATTTTGATCAAAACATTACTTAAAATTTAATTGAGAAACAAATTACTTAAAAATTATGTTCTACTGGGTGTTATTACAGATATACTGATTTTTTTAGACATTTATTATAAAAATCATTTTTACCCCAAAATTTTAAAGAGTTATTGATATGTCCTTGAGATAGTGAGATTATATACTTGTGAGAGAAAAACAATAGGTATAAGATGAAAAACACTGCATAATAAGAAACAGTAATACCGAAGGCAAATCCAGAATTCCCATAAATTTAATAAGATATATAGGGTTTTTTAATCATTACTGATATTAAAATGTCATTTCTCTTTAACAATAAAAAATGTCATTTTACTGAAGGCAGCAAAATATATATATTTTAAAATAACACTGAATTTAAAAATCAACATGCCTTTTAAAAATATTTCCAAAATGTTATTTTAAAACAAGACAAAAAATCTCTCTATATATTAGGGTTATGAATAATTATTTATGTGTTAAATATATACTTCTTGAGTTTAAAATATCAAAGACATTAAGGAGAATGGAATAAGGTGAATACAGTGAGTCTGGTTAATTGCCAATGGAGTTCAGTATTTTGTAGTTTTGAAAATGATGTGATGACTACTTATTAAATTGGTGCTTTTAAAACTACTAGTAGAAATTATAAGGTATAATTCTGTGGATAAACAAGTGAAAGAAAGCATGTAAATGTGATGAAGAAATTAAAACTTTTTGACTTTCAATAGTTTTTTACAAGATTAATCAGTTTAACTTATCATTTAATCAATATATACAATGAAAATGCAAAATATTTATTTTAAGTGTTCTTTATAGTAATTTAGTAATCTAATGATAATCAGATAACAGGTAAGTTATTAAGAAATATTACATAACACCCAATATTATGAATAATGCTTAAAAATACAAAAGCAAAATATTTTCTGCCATTGAAGAGGGAAAGAAAGGGAAGGAGAGGAAGAGAGAGATTGGAATAAAAGGAGCAGTGGGGGGGAAGTAAGGGAAGATGATTTCAAGAACTACTTTAATATCTCTGACTCACAATACCAAATAGGATCTTTGCACATTGAGAAAGAAAATAAAACAAAACAAAACAAAAAAATACTGCTAATGACAGAATCATAGTGGGCTAAATAAGAACAGATGTTAGCAAAATTTTGTCCTCATTGAAAAAAAAAGTAAAAGCAAATATGTTTATCCTTATTTGGTAATATAAATATTTCAAATACATGCTATTCTCTTTTATTTTGAAAATCTGAATCCCTTTTTCTTTATCTTTTCACAGCCTTCCTCCTACAATGACTCTATATTTATTGTTACTCCTACATCATAAACTGTGCTCGCTTCCAAAGTATGTTTCTTTCCCATTTGTTTCAGCTCCTCATGCTGTTTGTCAGTCATAAATTTCTTTTTCCTTCATACATACAAAGAAATCACTCAGGGAAAGTACATTACCATACTCTCTAAAATATTTTTGGGTGAGAAAATAGCCAACTATATTTCTTAATAGCAATTTTCAAAATAATATGTTGTTCCCTTAAAAATAAATACATTCAAGGTCTTGCACATAGAACATTTAGATTAAAGATTGTTTTGTTTTAATTTGGCCAGCAAATTATGTGTGTGTCCCTCTTATTTTCAATAGCAGTATACTTTGGAGATGACTCTAAAGTAGAAAGAATGAACACCAGTTACCATTTAGCTCCAGCAATGACATTTTTACCAGTATCAATGCATGGGTGGAGGCAGAAATACCTTGAGAGTATTTAGGTCTAATATGCCAGGAACATTCACAACAAATGATCAATGTAAAAAAATGATTGTTATCATTATGTCCAGAATTGTACCAATAATTACATAATACGTTCATTGGTCATCCTAAATTAAATTGTGGTGAATGCACCTAGTCACCTGTTTTCTTATTATTTTGAGTGGATTGCTGGGCAGCAATTAAGCCAATAGCCATAATCAGTTCATATATAGGTGAACTGATTGGAAGAAGACATAGAATTAATATCACCTAAAATGATATCAAAGATATGTCACTTAATGAAGAATGCTCATAAAGACTTATGTGATAAATTCACATTCATCAAATGTAACAATTATTTAGGTAATGGAACATCTTCAGATTTTAAAGCATTCTTGCATCTTTTCATGTAATATGCAAACCTTTGCTTAAATCTACTTTAAAAAACAAGTGAAAAATAAAAATGGTCATCATATTTAGCAAAGTTAAAATTAGAAGTATAATAATATAATTGAAGTTAGTATAAATTAAGAATTTACATGTTTTTTTAAGGTTCTGAAATATTGTTTGAACTCATAATACTTGGCTTATAGTTCATTGATTTCACTATTTTGAATAGTTTTGTCTCCCTTTAACAATTTCCTTGGTAGTTTGGATATTTTACACAATTTCCCTATTAAAATGAAAAATGGGACTCCCATATGAGCTAACAATATACTTTGGGCTATTTATTTTTCTGAAAAAACAAAATAACAATTTGAAGAGACATATGCACCCTATTTTCACTGTAGCATTGTTTAAAATACCCATGAAATAAAATCTAAGTGTCCATTGATAGAAAAATCAATGGATAGAATGGAAAAATAAGATGTGGCATGTATATATATGTTATATGTAATATAGATCATATATATATATATATATATATATATATATATATATATATATATGATATATAAATGTGCTGTAAAATAAAAAGGAATGAAACCTTGCCATTAGCAAAAACATGTATAGACCTAGAAGGTATTATGCTAAGAGAAATAAGTCAGACAGAGAGAGACAAATACTGTATGATCTCACCTATCTATGGAGAGTAGAAAACAAAAGAAATGAATAAGCAAAACAAGACAGAAACCAGACGTATACATACAGGATACTAATTGTTGATTCCCAGATAGGGAAGGGTTTGGGTGGGGAGCGAAGTAGGTGAAAAGGATTAAGTGGTACAAACTTCCAGTTATTTATAAAATAAATAAGTCATGAGGATGTAAGATACAGCATAGAGAACATAGTCAATGATATTGCAGTAGCTTTGTGTGGTGACAGATGGTAACTAGACTTATCATGGGGATCATTTTGAAATGTATAAAAATACTGAATCACTATGATCTACCCCTGCCACTAATAGGATATTGTATGTTGATTATACTTCAGTTAAAAAAAGATCAAACCTTTCCATGTGGAGCCAGTGGTCCTTATTTAATATTTTATTTCAGTATGTGGAGGCATTTAACTATATTTCTGTGTATGTGTGTGTATTTTTAAAGCAACTTTATCTTCCTTTTAGATCTTTTAAATAATTTCTTCTCACCCAATTTCTCTTTTCTGTCTACCAACAATTCCTGTTAATTAGATAGTGGACTACCCATCCTATTCTTTGGATTTTTCCTTTTCTCTTATATGTTTTTTTGTTGTTGTTATTGTTAGCTTCTTTCTTTTTGGGATGGAGGTCATCTCCACTTATGAAAAAGCATTGAATATATCTTCCAAAGTGATATGGATTTTTTTAAACAATCAACTTTTAATTACTAATAGTGTTTAGTTTTTGTTTTGTCTCTATTATCTCACTTCTTTTATGTATGGATATATCATTACAAAATCTTTATGGTGATTCAATTAGAGTTTATTAAAATAATGAATTATTTTAAAAACAGAAATATAGTTAAATGTCTCCACATGTATTTTTCTTGATAATTATTTTTTGTGTTTAATATTTTCTTCAAATAAGTCTTCAGTTTTGGTGATACATTCATATTGAATAAAGCATTAATAGGAAAACTGACTGAGAATTATGGTAGCAGTATTTTGATATGCCAAAATGTATTGTAGAATGACCAAAAGGTAATTAATGTTTATTTGGTAGAGGAGGAAAGAAGTAAATGCTAGGTTAAGCTTAGTATTATTTGTGTTATTTCTCTTATCAGAAAAAATGTGTTCAATCTATTTTGAAAAGAAACTCAAGGTAAGGATAATCTGGTATGAGGAATGATGTTGTATATGTTATGATACATCAGTTCATGGCCATAGGCCCACTGACACGCTTTTTGCTATGAAGTATGTCCCTGGTGTAAGGCTACTTTATAAAGAGCCCACATCAGTCAATCATACACTCAGCCCTTAGAAATAGCACTGGTTACTTTATGAAGAGCCCATAACAGTAAATCAGACATTTTGAGCCCTGTAAATAGCACTGGTATAGGACTTCAGTCTAAAAAGCAAATCCTCATCAGGAATATCTGTCAATCCTAGTCAAAATGTTGATGTTTTTTCTATATTTGAATAGTCTATCATAATAAATTTGCCACCAAGTGACTAATAATTCTCTTAAAGGCACTGTATAATACTGATGTCATAGCTTCAGTCTCTCCTTCTGAAAGTTTGAGTATTTGGCAGTGGCAGTGACCAGAATAGCCTTGCGGAATGAAATCCCTTAGGCCCACATATGGCCACCACCTGTACCACAATGGTAATTCCTTCTTTCAGAGGAATATTGCATAAAATCTTCAGGGTCATCTATGACAGTGTCTGGGTAAGTCATTTGGGGCATATAGTTCACTAATGTTCTTCTGCAGTAAATGCTTATTTGTAGTAAATGCTCTTGATTCAAAAGCTACTCCCTGTATTACCATTATTACAGGTCTACAATATACCTCTTCCTCAGATCTCTGAATATTTATCTCTCAATTTCTCTCATTCCTGATCACTTGCCAATAATCCAAACCATTTGGATAATCCCATATTTCCATGTATATCTTTACTTTGATGAACCTTTAAACATAAAATAGATAATCACATATACTTCAAAGCAATCAAAAATATTTTAGGGCCATATATGAGTGGGACTATAGACATTTTTTCCTGACTAGTATAATAAAGGTAATGTAGTCCTCCTGAACAAGGATTAGATTTGCTAGTAGTCGGTTATAAGATTTATCTTCCCTAACCTCAGACTTCCTCACTGTAACAAAAAATTCACAGTATTCACAATATCCACTTGGCCTGCCTCCATATCACTACCAAGAGGTTTTGGGGTAGACAAGGGCAATTGTTGTTTACCTGAAGTTCAATCTTCTCTCTGTGCTGTTTTAAAATTCTTCATCCCTGAACCCAGAGTCTTTTATCTTCTGTCAGAATCTATGAAATTGTGATAGGCTCATATGTTAACTTCAAAAAAAGGATAAAACCCCATTTAGCCTATCCAAAGTATTTATGCTTTGTATACATGTCCCTGGCCTAGAAACAAATCTGATTATGCTATGGAAATGCATTGGAAATGTTTTTAATAAGTGCTATGGATAATGTACTAACAGTGGTTTCCAAAGGATCTTGGCCTATATTTTATCTCTGTCCCTAATTAGGTACTTCAACTCTCCTACAGAGTTTTCTCATCTACAATATGAGGATAAAATAACTATTTTCTGTGTTCTGCAAAGAATTTATTGAAAGAGATAAAATGTGTCAACTTTTGATCTGATGAAGAATATACATAGATTCTAAATATCTCAATTAGTGGTATCATGGTTGTTTTGATAACAAATGACAAATTTCAAGGAATTGTAGTTAACCATAGTATCTTGAGAAGTCATAATCTAATTTTTTTGCAAGATTTTTATTTAAAAATATGAAGAAAACAGAACACTAAATGAAAGAAAATTTGTATGTATTGAAGTTAGTTCAAAGATAATTAATTATAGTATTTACTACAAAAATTTCCCCAATCCTTGCCGCATTTAAATGTAGTTGGAATGTTAAATATTGTGATGGTCTTAGGTGTGTGTTTACTAACTGAATAATTTACATTAACAACAAAAAATGGAAATTAATTTTTTTCAAGGGCAAGTAAAACTACAATAAGATGGTTCCCCTAAAAATAATATGGAAAAAAGGAACATAATTATACAGACCTGAGTTGTAGCTAAAATGTCAAGTAAGAAATAAGCAGTTCCTTAAAGAATGGGTCAGTGTTTATAAGCCTAATTAGTCATTGAAGCATCTACACATATAAGGCAGATATTAATTTAAATGTAGGCAAATTATAGAGATATCAAATTTTGAAAATTATATGACTCTCGTGTTAAAATTCAAATATTTATTAAGGCCTGGATATTGAAATTTTGAGATTAGATTCCCGCGAGTAAAGGGTATTTTGTATTATAACAGAAAATTTTAAACTTTACTGAACATTGTGATCCTGGAAAACTGAAGGTTAAGAAATTCCCTCACCCTTTGTGTTGCAGAAAAGAGCTTACTACAAATGACCATTCCTTTGTGATTTAGATAAGATTCACTGAGATTGATTCAAGATTGCAGCGTGAGAGGTGAGATAGAGAACTCCTCCCCAAATCCCATAGTACGAAAATGTAGTTAATACAACTAATCCTAAAACAGCAACAGGAAAGAAGTCTACCTCATGAACAGAGCAGACCTCACGAAAAAGGGTAATGTACCATAGCCTTGATATGGCAAACTCAAGCCCTTCCCCCACCCTAGCTCACTGGTGGGAGGAAGAAAAATGGAGTGGGGTGAGGGTGAAAGCCTAAGACTGCTGAACACCCAGCCATGGAGATATGCTTTGGAGCACAAACCTACAACATGTGGTGCTTTAGAGGTTGGTGGGGTTGGGGAGCTGGGACAGGTGAAGTGTTTGAGAGACTGAGATTCTGGCCATTTGTGGAGGACAGGGATCCACATCCAGCTGTTGTGGAAAAAAGGAAATGTGGGCAGTCTGAGAAGCTTCCTAACAGTGAGAGGGCTGCTGAAGGGGTGAGAATTGCATGGAGCTTGCTGCGTGGGAGAAGGGAAAGGTGGACAAGACTGTCTAGGCGCACTCTGCCCAGCAGGTTGGGAACTTTGAGGAGCTTCAGACACTCCATCCCACAGCTGGTTACTCAGCTATGAAGCACCCCACTGTCACATGCAGCCTGCTGCACCTTCCTCCTGGCCTGCCAGTACCGGTTCACAAACTGGCAGTCACTGCACTGGTGTCAGGCCAGCCAGAGGGAGGCCCTGCATACAACAGCTAGAGACAAAAAGCACAGTGGCTTACACCTGTGGGCTCAGCTCACTGGCTCTGACACTGGAGAAAGGCACTGCAATAAGGAAGCAGGAAACAGCTCTTTCCTCACCCCAGGCATCAGTGCGACTCCCCTGTGACCACCAACCTCACTCCAGGTGCTGAGCAGCTCCAGAGACTAGAGCTTCTGGGCACTAGAGGGCGCCACATAGAAATATGAACCATCAAATGAACCTGGTGCAGACCAAAATATCACAAACCCCAGAAAAAGGGCAAAATGAAACTGAACTCACCAATCTTCCTGAGAGAGAGTTCAAAATAAAAATCATAAACATACTCATGGAGGTAAAGAAAAATATTCAAGAATTCAGGAATGAATTTAAGATAGAGATTCAATCATTAAGAAATTCCATATCTAAAATTAAACATAAAATGGAGGGATTTAAAAGCAGATTAGATGTAGTAGAAGAGACAGTAAATGGAACAGAAATTAGAGAAGAGGAATACAAATAATTGGACGCACAGAGAGAAAAAAGAATCTCTAAGAATGAAAGAATATTGAGAGAATTGTGTGACAATCCAAACAGAATAATATTCACATAATAGGCATACCAGAAGAAGAGAAAAAGGGACAGAAAGTGTCACTGAGGAGGTAATTGCTGAAAAATTCCCCAATCTGGGGAAGGAGATAGTCTCTCAGGCCATGGAGGTGACAGATCTACCAACAAAAGGGACCCAAGGAAGACAACATCAAGACACATAATAATTAAAATGGCAAAAATCAAGGTTAAAAATGGACTTTTAAAAGAGAAAAAATATCACATACAAAGGAAAACCCATCAGGCTATCATCAGAATTATCAACAGAACCCTAACAGGCAAGAAGGGAGTGGCATGATATATTTAATGCAAAGAAAATGAAGGGCCTCGAACAAAGAATACCTGGCAAGGTTATCATTTAAATTACAAGGAAGAATAAACAATTTTCAGATAAGCAAAAGCTGAGAGATTTTACCTTCCACATACCACCTCTACAGTGCATTTTGGAGGGACTGCTATAGATGGAAGTATTCCTAAGGCTAAATAGCTTTCAGCAGGGGAAATAAAACCTCTGCAAAGTAGAATAATTTATTACTAAGCAGATGTGAAATCAAATCAACTACCCCCAAAGTCAATCAAGGGATAGACAATGAGTACAGAATATGATACCTAATATATAAAGAATGGAGGAGGAAGAAAAAGGAAGAAAAATAAAATAGAACCTTTAAGTTGTGTTTCTAGTAGTATACCAAATGAATTAAATTAGACTGTTAGATAGTAAGCGAATTACACTTGAGCCTTTAGTAACCACCAATCTAAAGACAGCAATGCCAATAAGTACATAGCTATCCATAATCACCCAAAATGAAATGGTCTGAATGCACCAATCAAAAGACATAGGGTCACTGAATGGATCAAAAAACAACACCTGTCTTTAATATGCCTACAATAGACTCACTACAAACCCAAAGACATACACAGACTGAAAGTAAAGGATGGAAAAAGATATTTCATGCAACTAATAGGGAGAAAAAAGCAGGAGTTGCAGTACTTGTATCAGACAAAATAGACTTCAAAACAAAGAAAGTCACAAGAGACAAGGACATTACAAAATGATAAAGGGGTCAGTCCAACAAGAGGATATAACAATTGTAAATATTTATCCACCCAACATAAGATGACCTACATATGTGAAACAAATACTAGCAGAATTAAAATGGGAAAATAGAATGCAATGCATTCATTTTAGGAGACTTCAACACACCACTCACTCCAAACGACAGATCAACCAGCCAGAAAATAAATAAAGAGACAGAGGCAATGAAGTACATATTAGAACATATGGATCTAACAGATATCTACAAAACACTCCATCCAAAACCAAGAGGATACACATTCTTCTCAAGTGCACATGGAACATTTTCAAGAATAGATCATATACTAGGCCACAAAAAGAGCCTCAGTAAATTCAAAATGATTGAAATTGTACCAACCAGCTTCTCAGATCATGTAGGTATGAAACTAAAAATAAATTACACAAAGAGAAAAAAGCCCACAAACACATGGAGGCTTAATAACATGCTTCTAAATAATCAATGAATCATTGACCAAATAAAAACAGAGATCAAGCAACATATGGAGACAAATGACAACAATAATTCAGCAGTGCAAAATATATGGGATGCAGCTAAGGCTGTGTTAAGAGGGAAATAAATTGCAATACAGGCCTACATCAGGAAGGAAGAACAATCCCAAATGAACAGTCTAAACTCACAATTAATGAAACTAGAAATGAAAGAACAAATGGGGCCCAAAGTCAGTAGAAGGAGGGACACAGTAAAGATTAGAGCAGAAATAAATTAAATTGAGAAGAATAAAAAAAAAAACAATCAATGAAAGCAGGAGCTGGTTCTTTGAGAAAATAAACAAAATAGATAAACCCCTAGCCAAACTTATCAAGAAAAAAAGAGTCTACGTACATAAACAGAACAAGATATGGGAACGGAAAAATCACTACAGACACAACAGAAATACAAAGAATTATGAGACAATAGTATGAAAAATTATATGCTAACAAACTGGATAACCTAGAAGAAATGGACAATTTTCTAGAAAAATACAACCTAACAAGGTTCACCCAGGAAGAAATAGAAAATCTGAATAGACCTATTACCAGCAGCAAAATTGAATTAGCAATCAATAAACTACCTAAGAACAAAACACCTTGTCTAGATGGTTTCACTGCTGAATTTTATCAAACATTTAGTGAAGACATAATACCCATCCTCCTTAAAGTTTTCCAAAAAGTAGAAGAGGAGAAAATACTCCCAAACTCATTATCTGAGGCCAACATCACTCTAATACCAAAACCAGGCAAAGACCCCACAAAAAAAGAAAATTGCAGACCAATATCCCTGAAGAACACAGATGCAAAAATACTCAACAAAATATTAGCAAACTGAATTCAAAACTACGTAAAAAGATCATCCATCATGATCAAGTGGGATTCATCCCAGGGATGCAAGGATGGTACAACATTCGGAAATCTATCAAGAACATCCACCACATCAACAAAAGGAAGGACAAAAACCATGTGATCACCTCCATAGATGCTGAGAAAGCATTCTGGAAAATTCAACACCCATTCATGATAAAATCTCTCAAAAAATGGGTATAGAGGGCAAGTACCTCAACATAATAAAGGCCATATATGACAAACTAACAGCCAACACTATACTTAACAGCAAGAAGCTGAAAGCTTTTCCTTTAAGATCAGGAACAAAACAAGGATGCCCACTTTCCCTACTTTTATTCAATATACTTCTGGAGATCCTAGTCATGGCAATCAGACAGCACAAAGAAATAAAATGCATCCAGATTCACAAGGAAGAAGTTAAACTGTCCCTGTTTGCAGATGACATGATATTGTACATAAAAATTCCTAATGAATCCACTCCAAAACTACAAGACCTAATATCTGAATTCAGCAAAGCTGTGGGATACAAAATTAATACACCTGTCCATTGCATTCCTATACACTAATGATTAACTAGCAGAAAGAGAAATCAGGAAACAATTCCATTCACCATTGTGTTAAAAATAATAAAATACGTAGGAATAAACCTAACCAAGGAAGTGAAAGACCTATACTCTGAAAACTACAAGACCGTCATGAGAGAATTAAAGAAGATACCAATAAATGGAAACACATCCCATGCTCTTGGATAGGAAGAATTAATATTTTCAAAATGGCCATCCTGCTTAAAGTAATTTACAGATTCAATGAAATTCCTATCAAAATACCAACAGCATTCTTCAATGAACTAGAGCAAATAGTTCTAAAATTCATATGGAACCACGAATGACCCCAAATAGCCAAAGCAATCCTGAGAAGAAAGAATAAAGCTGTGGGGATTACCCTCCCTGACTTAAACCTCTACTACAAACCCACAGTAATCAAGACAACTTGGTACTGGCACAAGAATAGACCCATAGACCGATGGAACAGACTAAAGAGCCCAGATATAAACCCAAGCATATATGGTCAATTTACATACGATAAAGGAACCATGGATATACAATGGGGAAATGATAGTCTCTTCAACAGCTGATGTTGACAAAACTGGACAGCTGTGTGTAAGAAAATAAAACAGGATTACTGTTTAACCCCATACACAAAACTAAACTCATAATGGATTAAAGACATGAATGTAAGTCATGAAATGATAAAATTCTTAGAAGAAAACATAGGCAAAAAATCTCTTGAATATAAACATGAGCAACTTTTTCCTGAACACATCTCCTCAGGCAAGGGAAACAAAATAAAAAATGAACAAATAGGACTATATCATGCTAAAAAGCTTCTGTGCAGCAAAGGACAGTATCAGCAGAACAAAAAGGCATCCTACATTATGGGAGAATATATCTGTCAAGGGGTTAACATCCAAAATATATAAAGAACTCATACACCTCAATACCCCAAAAGCAAATAACCCTATTAAAAAATGGGTGGAGGATATGAACAGACAATTTTTCAAAGAAGAAATTCAGATGGCAACCGGCACATGAAAAGATGCTCCACATAGGTAATTATCAGGGAAATGCAAATTAAAACCAGCATGAGATATCACCTCATGCCACTTACATGCCACTCCAACATAGAAAAGAATAGGAACAACAAATGCTGGCAAGGATGCAGAGAAAGGGGAACCCTCCTGCACTGCTGATGGGAATGTAAACTTGTTCAACCATTGTGGAAAGCAGTATGGAGGTTCCTAAAAAAACTAAAAAGAGAAAAACCATTTAACCCAGGAATTCCACTCATAGGAATTTACCCTAAGAATGTAGTTTCCCAGTCTCAAAAAGACATATGCACCCCTACATTTATCACAGCACTATTTACAATAGCCAAGAATTGGAAGCAACCTAAGTGTCCATCAGTAGATGAGTGGATAAAGAAGATGTGGTTCATATACAAAATGGAGTATTATTCAGACATAAGAAGAAAACAAATCCTACCATTTGCAACAACATGGATGGAGCCAGAGGGTGTTATCCTCACTGAAATAAGCTTGGCATGATCTAATATGACCAAATGGTCCTGCCAGATGGAATAAGTCTAATGCTATTTGCATATAGACATCAAAGAGTGGAAATACAGAGCCAATATATCTTTCTTTCTGTGGCCATTTTTCCAGAAGTATCTGGATTGATGACTTCAGTTAAGAAAACAAGCTGAGACAGCCCCTGGAATGGTCAGTCTTGGTCAGTAATTAGATAACTCTCTTTGGTAGAGAAATGACGTCTGTTCACTTTAACAGAGGAATGGGAGATTCCTTGAAATAGAGAAATCAGTATTGATATAGATACATAACATAAATACATTACTATATAATAGAACTTAAAGAAAGACAGGAAGAGAGAAAAGATGAGGCATTATCAGCTCATAATTTCCTGAAGCGCAGTCTTCACATAGAGAAGTCAGAGTATACCTGATAAAGACCCCTAAGTACTAAATATTCTGCATGAGAATCTTTCCAGATCTTATCTCCAAACCATTTCCCCCACTCTCTCAGAACTCTATTTTGCTAACCGAAGTCAGCTGAACTATGACTCCAGTCTTCTTCCTCCAGCATCCTGTCCCATGATTAATGCAAAGTAGGTCCTCTTCATACCTTCTGAGCAATGAGGGAGTCTCACAGCAAAACTGAAATTAAATATTGTACCCTGATATGTGTGTGTACACACATGGTCACAAATTATTCCTTTACTTTTATCTCAGAATGAAGTGTTTGAAACAGGTGCCATAACTGACTTTCAGGTTTGACCTCTTTTTAAGACTGGTTATTACTGTATAACAATTAAAATAACCCATATTTATTACTCTGTTTTATAAGGTTTGATCTATATTCCCTAATATACTATAGTGGTGTATTTAAAGGAGTATAAATTAGAAATCCTGGGCTCTATAGATTATGAGGTTTATTCCCCTTTTTTTTAACAATAATGAAATGAGAGGGTGGATGAGGTTATTTTCTTAGAAAATATGAAGTTGCATAAAATTATGTGCTATTATTACTGTTCTGTGTGTAGATACTGACCTCAAAATGTAGTATAAGACCAGTATATGAAAGGATTCATACTAGGATCTAACTGAATAACACATTTTTGGTTTTGATTTTTTTTTAATGCCTTAGCTATTCAAATAAGTGTATTTTTGTTAGTTTATTTGTTAAGTATGCAAACACATAGTCTGACACTTTCTTGGAGTGAACATAAACAAATATTTGATATATTTATTTGAAATCTGTATATGAGACCATTTATATTTCTGGTTAGTTATTGCTTTAAGATGAACTCTGGTGAATAAACAAATCTACCTATATTCTAATTTTTCTTTTTAAAAATACCCACATTAAATAAAAAGGTTAGTAGTAGTAGTATGATCATTACATGAAACCTGAAAAGTGTAACGATAGAATAATGTGAGGCTAGAGCCAACTATAAATATGTTTTAAATACAATAATTAAACAAATGATAGGCATCAATTTAACAGTAGGTGAAAAAAGAACAAGATAATACACTGTAATAATTTTCAGCACTGTGGGTTTATACCACTTTTGTGTATCTATTATGGCAAACGAAAATTTTCCAAGTGTGTAATTCTTAAGCAACAGCTTAGGCACTTCTCCAGGAAGTGAGCTGAGCATATTGTAATGAGTTGTAAAACAGAATCCCTGCTGCAACTAATTTGTACTTAAGACTTCTTTCAGGAAAGAAAACAAAAAGATTCCTCATTGGTAATATAATTGCATCTAAAATTCAGAGATAATTGAATTTCAAAAACAATGTCAATGTCAGGAAGTTACCAGAATGTTTTTCATAATACTATGTTCAACATGATGCACTTTCAGCAAATAACAGAAAATTCCTATTTTGTCCTGATAGTTACTCAAGGGCACATAATGTCACTATTTGAAAATTTGCTTTTCCATATTCTGTTGAAAGATACATAATAACAAAAATCACTGGAACTGGCTCATTAATTACTTTGCATACCTTAGCATTGTGAACAATTAAAAAGGTATGCACAAAATGAAAACCATACTAATAGCACTGTGTTTCTAGAAATAAATAGAGACCCCAAAATGATATGGATTGACTTCAAATTTTTTTCTTTGTAATGACCTTGTTAAATACTACTATAATGTTGGCTTTGTAAAACAAAGTTCTGCTGGGTTTTTTTTAATGTGTTGACAAATTTTCTCTGATCATGGTATTATTTCTTAGTTGTATGTACTAGTTCCCTGGTAAATTCAACAGGACCTGGCCTTCCTTTATGGGAATAATTTTAATTAAAATTTAAATTTATTCATATGGGACTATAACTCTTTTCTATTTTTATTTTTTAAAGACTTTTCCTTTTTATCTAAAATTTTAAATTTGTTATAATGTTCATGAAATATTGCTATGGAAGTCCACTGTCATAAAGTTGTTCATGAAATACTCATCTCGGATTTTGAATGGAATATTAATTATCTGTTTATGATTTCTCACTTAACCACTCTGGTGGAAGAACAGTTTTCATTATTTCAGTGTGCTTTTGGTATTTGTTAAGACTTGTGGACCAGATGAATGATCAATTTGTGAACTAACCCACATAAACTTCAGGTAAACATGTCCCTTGCTCTTTGGGGTGTAATAGTGAATATACATCCTTTAGATCAATTGGATTAATCATGTATTCCAAATCTATGTTTTTTGGTTATCTCTTGATATGTGCTATTACTTATTGAGTGGAATGTATGGTGATCTCACAGTGGTGTGTCTGCATTTGTCTTTCTCCTATTTCTCTCAATTTTTCTTTATATAATTGAGGAATATTATCAGATGAATACTTTTTTAATTTTACATTTTCCTTATCTTTTTTTTTAACGAAGTATCATTGATATACAATCTTATGTTGGTTTCAAATATACAATACAGTGGTTCAATAGTTACACATATTATTAAGTCCTCATTGTTTTAGTGCGGTCACTATCTATCAACAGAGTAGGATGTTACAGAACCTTAACTGTGTTCTCTGAGATGCTACAGTTTTAGAATTATTATATCATTTTGTTGGATTGGATTTTTTCTTATTGCAAAATACACATTTTGTCTCTTACAGCTTTTTGCTTTATAGTATATATTTTTCCAGATATTACTATAGCTATACCAGCACACTTTTGGTTAATTTCATTGCATGTATTTTTGCCATCCTCTCACTTTGAACATTTCTCAGTCCTATATCCGTGCTTCAATATGATATTGCACATACCTTTCTATTTATAGCATCTCATTAAAAATTTATCATCTTCTTGATATTCATTTCTGTTCTTCCTTGGCTTCAAAGTAAGGTTTTGTTTTGTTGATTAATATTTTATTCATTATTGTCATTTTTTAAAAAATCTTATGGGAAAATGGAATTTTCTTCCTTTCTTTCTTTGATTCAATACAATCTGTATCCATGGCTTACTGTTCAATAAAAAAAAAACCCTCTCTCCTCACCAGTGACCTCTGGTTTTTGACTCCAAAGGACACTTTTTAATCCTCATAAAGTTTGACAGTTCACCACTGTTTGAAACAATTATTCTCTTTCCTTCACAAAAAGCTTTCTTCTTTTGGTTTTCCTGACATTTTGACCTCATAAGTTCACTTCAGCGTTTGGGCCACTACTCAATTAACTTTTGACTCTTTACATTTCAGTTTCTCACAGTTCTGCAAGCCTCCTTCATATCAATCAAAACAATCTGTACTTGAGATGATTGTGTTTACTAACCTTATTATATGCTTACTATAACAATAGACTGTAATCACATGGATGGTAAGGGCTTTGGCCGTTTGTACACCATTTTTTATCAGCACCAACTTGATAATATAGTATTACATTTCATGTTGATGACACTCAATTAAATTATTAGACCTTAGATTAGCTAAATAATATGATTGTCATCTAATTATTAAGTGTCAAGTAAGATCCTAAACTTTGTTTTAAATGACATTCTGGACAAACTTAATCTCAAAATCCACTTCCTACAACATCTTGACACTTAATACATAGTACTTAATACTTGATACATATTAGTACAGCCCTGTTAAAACTGAGAACACATAAAAAACCCAGGAAGAAATAAAAAGTGAATAAACAGTTAACCTGAAAAGAAAATGTAAAGAAGTTTTGCATAAAGTATAGAAGGAGAGGAATTGGAGGAAGAGGCACAGTTTTAATTCATTTTTTGCCCCTAAGTTATGTCTTGATTGTAGTTATCAATAATTGAGCAAGGCAATCTGTTTACAAAGCTGCAAGAAGAGGATGGGTATGTTTCAGAATGCTCATATACAGATTATCTCAGATTGGGTGGCAGAATCACTGAATGTCTTTTTAAAGGATTGCCCTATGATGTGAAAAGGAAATATCCAAAGACAGAATGTTGATTCATACTGACAAGCATAGATTTAATTTTAGTTCTTCCTCCTGGCATATTCAAAGGAAAATATGATCCCACTGCTGTTTTTGCTCTTCAACATTCCTCCAAACACATGTTTTGGGAAAATTCAGAAATCAGAAAAAAATCTGTTTGAAAATATTCTGAAGTTATTTAAATTCAAGTATCAGAAGTTAGATTTCAACTCTAAATATAAAAATGAAAATCCTTCAGAAATAACTGTTTAAATTATTGCAAAGAAATAGTCCTTTAACAGAGACATAATAGTAAAAACCATATATATGTCATATGTATTGATAGATGCTCTTTATTCATTTACTTCCACAATTTTTTTCAATTAAATATTCTTCTTTTAGTCCTTTTAGCACTCTCTTCTTTCAGTTTCCCTCTCTCTTACGCTTATACATATATACCTCATGCATTTGCTGTATATATTTAAAGATATTAATTAAGGCTGACTAGTAAGTTCCTTTGTTTAATACCAAACATTATGATACTGTTGTTAATTTTCAGATCATTTACATTTATGACTGCTTATAAAATGCTTAAGAACAGAATTCTCAATTATACTAAATAATGATAATGAGCCATCAAAGTTTACATTGTTCTGGAAATGATACCATCTCTGTTGTCATGAGCCTCCTGTTTATTTAGATAACATTGAGACTTAAATCTGTTTAGAGGTTAATAGTTATACTGAATGCACACACATAGTGTGTTCATTAGTAAAACTAAATGCAATTTTAAAAGCTATCACATAAAATATATTGGCAGAACAACATACGGTAAGGAAAGAAAATCACTGGACTTGTATTGTGAAGAAATATGTTCTATGACCACGTTTGACATTATTTACTGTCATGACCTTTGGTTATTTATTTAACTTCGATATGACAGTCTGCTAAGCTTTGACCTAAACCAGAAAGTGGAACTAATGTGAATGTCTATTGTTTCACAAATCATAAAATGCAGTCATCATAGATTTTGTTCACACTTACACATTCAGAATGGGGACCACTATGCTCTTGAAATTTAATGGTAGCTCAGACAGAATGCTGCCTTGAAAGGGATAACAATTTAAACAGGGGAAATATACAAGTAGAAATATAGGCAGAAGAATGATGATAAAACCTTCAAAAATTAAGGGCCAAAACATACTTCTAATGTGTTAGTGATGTCTCAAATTGAAAGATACTTTAGAGATCTTGCTCAGGAGTCCAACATAAAGTTACTCCAGAAATAGGCATCTTTATCATATGCAGATATTCTGGCCACCTTGCTTTGCTTCTCTGTCCTTTTGCACATAGACCTGAGAATAACCTCTGATTCTAGTGCACTTGAATGCCATTGTTTTCTTTCTCTACCTGATCAACTTCTTTCTCAAGACTTAACTTCTAAATTTTCCATGAATGCAGAGTCCAAGAGGTCTAGTAAATTTAGAACTATAGAACATTAAGTAGTTTCTGAATGTTAAGTAGGCTGAGAAAGAGAAAGTTTAAAGGCCCAGAAAGAGAATATAGCAAAAGATACCTCATGACAGGTTGTGAAGATAAAGGTATCAGCTCATTTTAATATCGGAATTCTTTACAATGTTAACTCCACTTGCATTTCAATAATATGCAGAATTTTGGTACTATATGGGTAGAGGTTTATATATAAAATATATATTTCTTAACACTAAGTGAAAGAGGTATTGCTAAGTGTTAGATAAATTCTCATTTTCTTTTTCTTAAGCTAACAGAAATAACTATTCTCGAGCCTCTCCTGTAGTTAGAGGATCCATATAATTGATGATGGCTCAAAGAATGTGAGCAGAGGGTTTTCAGTCTTTAAACTAGAAGCAAAGGACTTGTGTGACAGGGCCACATAACAGGAGGAACCCAGGATCCTGAGAAACTGCCAGGGCGAGCCAGCTGATGCCTTTTCACTGTCATGTGAGACATAAACTCATACCAAGCCAAATTCCCTCTTCACTTAAAAATATAGACATAATAATGAAAAAGCAAACTATTTAAACACCTAAGAAGTGTAGGTAATGAAAATTAAGACCATGCGGAAAAACTCAATTTGCAATCCTACACTAATAGTGAAGTAATGTCTGTTTAATTACGAACTACACTTTGAAGTGGGGAAAGACATTTTGTGGTTGTTATTTCTTATTTAAAATTTTTAAATAAAATAATACCAGTTTGTCCTCCACTTTTTAAAATTTTAAACTCTGTTTCACTTTTTATTCCCCTGGAGTCCCTCAGGGGAATTCTTTCCACTTTATTATCACCATAAACATCTGGTCTCAGAATAGTGTCTTGTAAAGTAATGTTTGTATGGATATGAGATGGAGTCTGCTTTCACTGAAATAATATAGAGTATCAAATATAAAAAAGGTGGGAAAGACAGAAGATAAAACCCACCTTTAAAATTTTTCTCTTAGTCTCCCTGTTCCCGAACCTCAGATATAAAGCTCCTGAAGTCATTTAAAAAGAAAAACTGAGGGATAATGGCAATATTTTAAGAAAGTAGTAGTAAAAATGTACCATATATCTTGATTTTTCACCTGAAATAGCAGATAAATTGTGAAAATATATTAACAACTGATTATTAAGCATAATTAATGTCATCCGATACACTCTTGTGACATAATCCTAACCCCAAAAAATAAATTATTCAAACCATTTCTACTACGAAATATATGTATTATACAAAACCTATGGTATCTTTTCAATTATTGTCCCTGACTAAAAGACATGTACTTCAAAACCAAAAATCAGAGTATTAACTGTCATTGGAGAAATTAAAGTTTGAAAATATTTGAGAGAGTATTTAGGATCCTACATGTTCAATTAATTACTGTATTATTTTGTATATAGCTCAGTCAATATTTAGTTTCCTTGACTGTCTAGAGTGGTTTGGCAGCACCCAGTGGATTTTATATGAAATCTGAAACAAAATGAATATCTTGTTCTATTTTGTCATTCACAGGCCAAGTAACCTGGAACAATTTAACTCTGTATATCTCATTGTTTTCATATTTTTATATAAAATTTTGTCAATATTAGCAATTGTTCCTGTAAGAGAAGAAAAAAGTCAGTTGATTGATCATAAGCCTACATAACCATTATAGGTATATTTAGCCATTTTAATACAAATATGGCATGATACAGAAGTTATATATGCAACTGACCTCTTTATTATTAGACCTCATTTGGATAATAGCTTACAGTGATTCTTTTTACAAAGACTTGGTAGGTAAATCCCTCTGATTGAATTTAGCAATAATTTATTTTCCCAAAAAAGAATTGGCTGTATACATAATACCTAATTTAATTTTCTGCTAATTAATACAGTGATCTTCATAGTTCCCATGACTTTAATTAGCACATCCTTTCACATTTGTAAAATATTGAATTCATAATGCAATGTCTGGATGATTCTAAACTTATAATATTCTAAATCATGTTTTCCCAAGTTAAAATGGTTTGATTCTGCGTGTGAATTTTATACCTTATGTCAAAGATATTCTAGATCTTGCTTCCAAGGTTAATATAAAGGGGAAAGTGATTCTTCTCAAGTCTGAGGGAGAATTAAGTAAGAGGTTAATGTTTAAATGCAAAAAGAACACTGTGAGTCACTAAAATAGTAAATTATTAAAATAATTGTTACCTATTTTTTTTTTTACCAGTAAGAACACTTACATTTATTAGAACATAGTCTAGGAAATATGTGGTTGATGATTAGTTTTCAAATTTTGGGTTAGTTTTCATTTGAATATCTCCAGATGATTTGCCTTATCTATATTTATTAACTACTAAAACTTATTTTTTTCTGCTTTAGAAAAATAAATGTATCCTTTCTGTTATGTTTTTGCAATTATAAAATTAGGAAACTCAGGATAATGTAAGACAAGTCAAAACACAAGTGTGGGGTAAATGGAAGTTTTCACCAAGAATTTACAGAATTTCTCACCTGGCCTTAGTCAATTTACATACCAATGGATGTTTACTATGGAAGAGCCTCTGGTTAATCCAGGGCAAGTGATGGAGAGAAAATGGCCATTCTCTTCTTCCCTCCATTCCTGGTATGTAATTGGTCTGGTGTTTGCCAGTCACCAGGAACCCACCCACTGAATTCCCCCGGAAGGGGCAAACAGGGGAAGGGAGACAGCATGCAGCAGCCAGAGGACACAGGTGGGTGGAGCCTGGCTAGCAAACCCGAGCAAGCCTTGAGAAATAAAACCCCTTAACCCAACCTGTTGTTTCCTCTTGTCATCCTGCAGTTTCACCGTATTCACAGGGAACTTGCTCTGGGAGGAGAGCCCTCTTACTCCCGGAGATACAAGTTGTAGAAGGGAATGATGAACTGACAAGTAAAATAATAAGAAATAAGTAATTTATCAAGGATCAGCAGAACAGTTGCAAATAAGATAAACAATATGTATTCAAAAATTGGTTTGAAGAAGTTTATTTCAAAGAAGCTTGAAGGAATATGGGTCCTTTCAGTACAGATAAACCAAAAAAAATTGTTATTACTGACTACATAACATATTCGTAGTCCACTTTAACTTTGAGAAATACATTTAAAAACACACACACACAAAAGTTATCTTAAAAGGGAGCACTGTCAAATCACTGTAACTGCTGAAACAAGATTCTTCTGAAAAAAACTGACAGCACAAGTGTATGCAAAAGAGCTAAGAGGTACCTTTCAGACAATCTAGAAATACGCTGCATCTAGTCGGCTAAGGGCAAACCTGTTATTATCATAGCATATGTAATTCATACCAACTTTACAGCCAAGGAAATCTTTCAACAAAAGTAAATTGAAACAAATTCAACTTCTTAATCTGTGCTTCTCAGATGCAATGCAGCAGCACACTTCACTTCCCTCATCTTTTTAGGCTGATGTGCCCCTCTTTCTTCCAATTTTCTTAAATTTGCCCTTCCAGCTCTATCCCATATGCATGCAGTTCTTCTCCATTTCTTTCTGCTTCTCAATTACAAAGGCTCAGATATCCACATTTTACCATTATCGCTTGGGGCAAAGGATGAGGAACAGTCCAGAAATCAGAAGTTCCTTTAGCAAGCAGAACAAATTTATTCAGATATTAGTGAATTAAATCCAGATTTGAGTATTTCCATGCTTTTTTTAGTGTCCAGGAAAATTGTCATAGTTGTATATTTTGAAAAAATGAAGGTAGAATGAGGAGAACAAGACCAGATGCAAAATTACATTCATAGTCGAGGAAAGAGAAGATTTCTGGTGGTGGAGAAAATAAGAAAGAATTGGAAGACAATGTGCAAGACCGTGCTAGTTACTGTGTGGAGTTTAGTAACGGCTGTGGTGACAGTTCCCGAGAACTAGAACTAGAGGATGACTGTGTGTGAAGGAAGAAATTTAGCAATAAATGAATGGAGCAAAGGCTAGAATGGATGTGGGAGAGAGGGAGTTTTAAGATGTAAGATGCTTGATTAAATTTATATGGAAAAGTTCAGGAGAGAGAAACATCAGAGAATTAGAGAAGAAGTAGCTTAAATAGAATCATTACCACAGAAAATGTTATATTTATTTTCAAGGTGAGAAGAGAGTTAAGAGTAAGAGTCAACGGACCAATTTAGGGAATTTGCTTCCTCTCTCTTTCTTCCCGTCTCCCTCCTTCCCTCCTTCTCACTCAACACCAACCCTCTTTTTTTGTCTCTCTCATGCTCTCTTTTGGCTGTTAGCTGTTTTCTATCCAGCCTAGCAAGCTCAATCCATCAATAAGGAAAACAGAAAGAGAGACATACTTGGGAGCCACGACCTGAATACTGGGGCAGTCAGATCAGGAATACAATCAAGGATTTGTGTGAACACAATGCATAAAACATAATGAGGTACTCAGAAAAAAAGAAAATTAAAAACATACTTCAAGTCCTCACAGTTCAAATGTGAAAGCCCAGACAATTATTCCACATCACTGTGGCAATTAAAATAGTTTTATTTTCCCTTTTACTAATACCTCATTTTCATCAGTACAACATATGGGAAAAGAATACCAACATGGAATTTTTGTTATTCTCTGGGAACTGAACAGGTTATGAACTGGTTTTTCTAGTAATAGTAGAGTGATTCTCTTGCTGTCAAAACATCTTTGTTTTGTTTTTTTCCCTCTGGTTGTAGAGACAGCTTTTGCTGAAAGTTATGTTGCTAGTTTTATATTATGTACTGTTTATTTTGTATAAATATACCCTGGAGATCACACTGAGGTTCTTACATCTGTTTTCTATTCATATTAATGTTTCTATGGTAAAAATAAAAACATTCAATTCAGGGGACTTTTGAGGATGAAAGAATACTACTATTGATAATACTAGAAAAATTAGTATCACTTGAGAATCTTCTGGACAAAACGATCTTCATCTTTACAGTAACTAAAGGCATATAATACTTCTAGATCTCAATCAATATTATTTGAACAAATTTGATCCAGGAGCTTTCAAGAAGAGCTACCAGATAAATACAAGAAACCCAATTAAATTTGAACTTCAGATAAACAATAAGTATATTCTTATATGAGTATGCCCCAAATATTGCATGGGTATATTTACACCCCCCAAAAAAAAGAAAAGAAATACTAATTGAATATCTGCAATTCAAACTTAACTGAGTGTCCCATATTTTTATTTGTGAAATCTGGCAGTTTTATTACAAGAAATCTCAAGAAAATAGTTTGCATAGATTTAGTTTGCATTCAGATGAAATGGAAGCAAGATATATTCAATGGCATTTTGACCACCTTTTTTAATGGTTTATATCATGAGTATAGAGAGAACTTACCCAGCAGAAAAGTAAAATTGAAAACTTACAACTGTGGAATTTTCCTCACTGAGAACTTAATTCTTCCATAAGTACTTTACTTGTTTTTTTTATGTATTTCCTGCATTGCTGCATTTTTATTAATTCAAACTATAAGTTAGCTTTTAATTATGACCAAAAACTGGGCAGGGATAGTGAATATTTATATTTGTAAACCATTTTATAGTTATACTCTGGAATATCACATTTTGGGGGAAAAATGTCTAAATTTCCTAGGCACTGATATATTTTCATTATTTGAATTTTTACTTTTCTTAATTATATAGTATAAATTGGATAGGATTAGTAAAATACTAACTGATTGTTTGATCTTAATGTTCTGGAATGTGCCATTACCAAGTAATTTCATTAGGTGTCCTACACTGATCAAACTAACACAGGTTCAGTACCTTCTATAAAGAATATAGGGAACCACTTTTAAAAACTGGAAGAACATTGGTTTTATAAGGTAAAAATAAATACATAAATAACAAAGGTAAAAATAAATACATAAATAACAAAGGTAAAAATAAATACATAAATAACAAAGGACAGAGTCAGGATTTTTGGTATGATACATTTCATCTTGTCCCCCAATTTTTTTAATCTTAAAAGCAATGTGTACATTTGACTAATTCATTAAACTTTCCTGCCCTACTACAGGCCATATGCATTAATCCAGGTGATCCAGATGGTTCAGTAGATTTTTATGGAATGGCCCAGGAATATCCTGTTCTTGCTTTCCCAAGTTGTAGAATTCCTAATTGATCAAACCGCTAAAATCAATTTAGGAAGAACTCAGTCCCATCAAATATACTTTATTCTGTTATCAGAGAAAATCTTTGGTTTTCTGAGTTTGTTTTATGAGAATTAATTTACAAATAACTCTAGATTAGTCATGCAAATCTAAATGGGGAGTGCATAGGCAACTGTATTTATGATAAGGAGAGAAGCCACATCATTCAATTGCTCCTTTACCATTAGACAGAATGTACTAAACTACTGCCTTGAATTTTGAATGAAGTGTGTTAATTTTGCACTTTAATATAATTAAACATGCAAGCACCAATGTATTTAAATTTAGCCAAATTAGAAATTCATTTTATTACAAAAGATTTTTTGATAATGTACTTAATTATTTTGTCTAAGTGCCAAATTATCATGGAGCATCTACAAAGTGCAGATAAGAAGTAATTTTGACCCTTCAGTGTTTTTGTTTTTTAGTTAAGAGCAATTGAAACTAAGTCGTGAAATAGCTCGTACATGAATATACATTGTCATGTGATTAATTTAATCATGATTATCAAAAGGAAGTAGTATTATTTTACAAGGAATCGGACTTCATTTTGTATTCCTAAAATAACCTGGTAGAAATCTTTACCCAAGAGAAAAATTATATTCCTCATGTGTGTAAAACAAGCTGTATTTATGGTGTTTCTTAAAGTAAAAGGTCTATTGAAATATAATGGGTGTGTACATAAATAAGTGAATAAAAGAAAATATTTAACTTGACAAAGATTTCATGTAAGTAGTTCACATAAACGGGCTTCCATATCAAAATACAGTTAGAATAGTTAATAAAGTCACAAAGTTGCAAAACAAAAACACATAGCAAAGAGTATTGCTCCCACTGCTATCTTCACATCACCCTCCCTGGAAAAATAAACACATTTTTTAATGTTTTTCATGTTTTCATGAAAATATATGCACACATACACATGCTGTCTCCTTTCATACGTTAAGTGTAATTTTTTTTTTTACTTTTTAAAATTTTGCTATCAGTTACATGAGCAACATTATGGTTACTAGACTTCCCCTATTATCAAGACGCCACCACATACCCCATTGCAGTCACTATCCATCAGCATAGCAGGATGTTATAGAATCACTACATGTCTTCTCTGTGTTATTCGGCCCTCCCGTGTCACCCCCACCTCACCCTCACCTCGGCTACATTATGTGTGCTAATTGTAATACCCCTTTTTCCCCTTATCTCTCCCTTCCCACCCATCCTCCCCAGTCCCTTTCCCTTTGGTAACTGTTATTCCATTCTTGGGTTCTGTGAGTCTGCTGCTGTTTTGTTCCTTCAGTTTTTTCTATGTTCTTATACTCCACTGATGAGTGCAATCATTTGATACTTGTCTTTCTCAGCCTGGCTTATTTCACTGAGCATAATACCTTCTAGCTCCATTCATGTTGTTGCCAATGGAAGGATTTGTTTTCTTCTTATGGCTGAATAATATTCCATTGTGTATATATCCCACATCTTCTTTATCCATTCATCTACTGATGGACACTTAGGTTGCTTCCATTTCTTGGCTATTGTAAAGAGTGCTATGATAAACATAGGGGTGCATATGTCTTTTTCAAACTGGGCTGCTGCATTTTTAAGGTAAATTTTTAGGAGTGAAATTCCTGGGTTAAATGGTATTTCTATTTTGAGTTTTTTGAGGAACCTCCATACTGCTTTCCACAATGGTTATACTAATTTACATTCCACCAGCAGTGTAGGAGGGTTCCCTTTTCTCCACATCCTCACCAACATTAGTTGTTATTTGTCTTTTGGATGGCGGCCATCCTAACTTGTGTGAAGTGATATCTCATTGTGGTTTTAATTTGCATTTCTCTGATGACTAGTGGTGTGGAGCACCTTTTCATGTGCCTGTTGGCCATCTGAATTTCTTCTTTAGAGAAGCGTCTGTTCAGCTCCTCTGCTCATTTCTTAAGTGGCTTATTTGCTTTTTGTTGAGGTGCATGAGCTCTTTGTATAATTTGGATATCAACCCCTTATTGGATATGTCATTTATGAATACATTCTACAATACTGTAGGATGTCTTTTTGTTCTACTGACGGTATCCTTTGCTGTACAGAAGCTTTTTAGTTTGATATAGTTCCACTTGTTAATTTTTGGTTTGGTTCCCTTGCCTGGGGAGATATGTTCATGAAGAAGTTGCTCATGTTTATGTCCAAGAGATTTTTGCCTATATTTTTTTCTAAGAGTTTTATGGTTTCATGACTTACATTCAAGCCTTTGATCCATTTTGAGTTTACTTTTGTGTATGGGGTTAGACATTAATCCAGTTTCATTGTCTTACATATATTTGTCCAGTTTTGCCAACACCAGCTGTTGAAGAGGCTGTCATTTCCCCATTGTATATCCATGGCTCTTTATCGTATATTAATTGACCATATATGCTAGGGTTTATATGTGGGATCTCTAGTCTATTCCATTGGTCTATGGGTCTGTTCTTGTACCAGTATCAAGTTGTCTTGATTACTGTGGGTGTGTAGTAGAGCTTGAAGTCAGGGAGTGTAATTCCCCCTGCTTTATTCTTCCTTCTCAGGATTGCTTTGGCTATTCGGTGTCTCTTCTGGTTCCATATTAATTTTAGAACTATTTGCTGTAGTTCATTGAAGAATGCTGTAGGTATTTCTATAGGGATTGCATTGAATCTGTAGATTGCTTTAGGCAGGATGGACATTTTGACAATATTAATTCTTCCTAGCCAAGAGCATGGGATGAATTTCCATTTATTAGTGTCCTCTTTAATTTCTCTTAAGAGTTTCTCATAGTTTTCAGGGTATAGGTCTTTCACTTCCTTGGTTAGGTTTATTCCTAGTTATTTTATTCGTTTGGATGCGATTGTGAATGGAATTGTTTTCCTGATTTGCTGCTAGTTCATCGTTAGTGTATAGGAATGCAACAGATTTCTGTGTATTAATTTTGTATCCCGCAACTTTGCTGAATTTAGAAATTAGATCTAATAGTTTTGGAGTGGATTCTTTAGTGTTTTCTATTTACAATATCATGTCATCTGCACACAGGGACAGTTTGAGTTCTTCCTTGCCAATCTGGATGCCTTTTATTTCTTTGTGTTGTCTGATTGCAGTGGCTAGGACCTCCAGAAGTATGTTAAATAAAAGTGGGGAGAGTGGGAATCCTTGTCTTGTTCCCTATCTTAAAGGGAAAGCTTTCAGCTTATCACTGTTAACTATAATGTTGGCTATGGGTTTGTCATATATGGCCTTTATTATGTTGAGGTACTGCCCTCTATACCCATTTGTTGAGAGTTTTTATCATGAATGAATGTTGAATTTTGTCGAATGCTTTTACAGCATCTATGGAGATGATCGTGTGGTCTTTCTCCTTCTTTTTATTGATGTAGTGGATGATGTTGACTGATTTTCGAATGTTGTACAATCCTTGCATCCCTGGGATAAATCCCGCTTGATCATGATCAATGATCTTTTTGATGTATTTTTGAATTCGGTTTGCTAATATTTTGTAGAGTATTTTTGCATCTATGTACATCAGGGATATTGGTCTGTAATTTTATTTTTTTGTGGTGTCTTTGCCTGGTTTTGGTATTAGAGTGATGTTTGCCATGTAGAATGAGGTTGGGAGTATTTCCACCTCTTCTAATTTTTGGAAAACGGTGTTAGGAAATGCTGAAAGATGGGTATTAGGTCTTCACTAAATGGTTGATAAAATTCACCCATGAAACCATCTAGTCCAGGGGTTTTGTTGTTACGTAGTTTTTTGATTACCAATTCAATTTCTTTGCTGGTAATTGGTGTATTCAAATTTTCTGTTTCTTCCTGGGTCAGCCTTGGAAAGTTGTATTTTTCTAGAAAATTGTCCATTTCTTCTAAGTTATCCAGTTTGTTACCATATAATTTTTGATAGTATTTTCTCATAATTCTTTGTATTTCTATGGGGTCCATAATGATTGTTCCTTTCTCATTTCTGATTCTGTTTATGTGTGTAGACTCTTTTTTTTTCTTGATAAGTCTTGCTAGAGGTTTATCTATTTTGTTTATTTTCTCAAACAACCAGCTTCTGCTTTCATTGATTGTTTCTATTGTTTTATTTTTCTCAATTTTATTTATTTCTGCTTTAATCTTTATTATGTCCCTCCTTATACTTTGGGCCTTATTTGTTATTCCTTTTCTAGTTTCATTAATTGTGAGTTTAGACTGTTCATTTGGAATTGTTCTTCTTTCCTGAGGTAGGCCTGTATTGCAATACATTTCCCTCTTAGCACGGCCTTCACTGTATTCCACAGATTTAGTGGTGTTGAATTATTGTTGTCATTTGTCTCCATATATTGCTTGATCTCTGTTTTTATTTGGTCATTGATCCACTGATTATTTAGGAGCATGTTATTAAGCCTCCATGTGTTTGTGGGATTTTTCCTTTTCTTTGTGTAAATTTATTTCTAGTTTCATATCTTTGTGATCTGAGAAGCTGGTTGTTAGAATTTCAATCTTTTTTAATTTAGTGAGGTTCTTTTTGTGGCCTAATATATGAACAATTCTTGAAAGTGTTCCATGTGCACTTGAGAAGAATGTGTATCCTGTTGCTTTTGGATGGAGTATTCTGCAGATGTCCATGAGGTCCATCTGTTCTAATATGTTCTTCAGTGCCTCTGTCTCTTTATTTATTTTCTGTCTGGTTGATCTGTCCTTTGGAGTGGGTGGTGTGTTGAAGTCTCCCAAAATGAATGCATTGCATTGTATTTCCCCCTTTAATTCTGTTAGTATTTGTTTCACATACATAGGTCATCCTGTGTAGGGTGCATAGATATTTATAATAGTTATATCCTCCTGTTGGAATGACTCCTTTATCATTATGTAATGTCCTTTGTCTCTTGTGACTTTCTTTGTTTTGAAGTCTATTTTGTCTGATACAAGTACTGCAACTCCTCCTTTTTTCTCACTATTAGTTGCATGAAATATCTTTTTCCATCCCTTCATTTTCAGTCTGTGTATGTCTTTGGGTTTGATGTGAGCCTCTTGTAGGCAGCATATAGACGGGTTTTTTTTTTTTATCCATTCAGGAACTCTATGTCTTTTGATTGGTGCATTCAGACCATTTACATTTAGGGTGATTATTGATAGGTATGTAATTATTGCCAATGCAGGCTTTAGATTTGTGGTTACCAAATGTTCAAGGGCAATTCCCTTACTATCTAAAAATCTAATTTAACTTACTTCATAGACTATTACAATGTAAACGTTCTTTTTTTTTCCTCCTTTTTCTTCCTCCTCCATTATTTGTGTGTTATGAATCATATTCTGTACTCTTTGTCGTCCCTTGGGTGACTTCTTTTTAGCCTTTGGAATAATTCCATCTATAGGATTCCCTCCAAAATGCACTGTATAGGTAGTTTGTGGGAGGTAAATTCTATCAGCTTTTGCTTATCTGTAAATTGTTAAATCCCTCCTTCAAATTTAAATGATAACCTTGCCGGGTAAAGTATTCCTGGTTCAAGGCTCTACTGCTTCATTTCATTAAATACATCATGCCTCTCCCTTCTGGCCTGTAAGGTTTCTTTTGAGAAATCTGATGATAGCCAGATGGGTTTTCCTTTGTATGTGATCTTTTTTCTCTCTGTAGCTGCTTTTAAAAGTCTGTCTTTATCCTTGATCTTTGACATTTTAGTTATTATATGTCTGGATGTTGTCTTGCTTGGGTCCCTGTGTTTGGAGATCTGTGCACCTCCATGGCTTGAGAGACTATCTCCTTCCCCAGACTGGGGAAATTTTCAGCAATTACCTCCTCAATGACACTTTCTATCCATTTTTCTCTCTCTTCTTCTTCTGGAACCCCTATAATGCAAATATTGTTGCGTTTGGATTGGTCACACAGTTCTCTCAATATTCTTTCATTCTTAGAGATTCTTTTTTCTTTCTGTGCCTCACTTCTTTGTATTCCTCTTCTCTAATTTCTATTCCATTTACTGTCTCTTCTACTACATCTAAACTGCTTTTAAATCCCTCCATTGTATGTTGCATTTCAGATACAGAATTTCTTAATGATTGAATCTCCAACTTAAATTTGTTCCTGAGTTCTTGAATATTTTTCTGTACCTCCATAAGCATGCTTATAATTTTTATTTTGAACTTTCTTTCAGGAAGATTGGTGAGTTCTGTTTCATTTGACCCTCTTTCTGGGGTTTGTGAAATTTTGGTTTGAACCATGTTCTTTTGAGGTTTCGTATTTCTCTGTGGTGCTCACTAGTGCACAGAAACTCCAGTCTCTGGTGCCGCTCAGTCCCTAGAGTGAGGTTGGGGGTCGTAGGGGAGCAGAGCTGGTGCCTTGGGTGAGGAAAGATCTGTTTCCTGATTCCCGTCTGTGTTGCCTGTCTCCAGTGTCAGGGTTAGTGTGCCAAGCACACATGTGTAAACCTCTGTGCTTTGCATCTCTAGCTGTTGTAGGCAGGGCCTCCCTGTGCTGGCTTGACACCTGCACTGTGACTGCCGGTTTGCAAGCAGGTGCCTGTAGGCCGGTAGGAAGGTTTGGTAGGCTGTGTGTCACAGTGGGGGCCTCGGAGCTGAGTAGGAGCCAGGGGCATGGAACACCTGAAGCTACCCAAAGTTCCCAACCAGCTAGGCAGAGCTTGCCCAGGCAACCTTGTACAGCTCTCCCTTCTCCTGTGTAGCAAGCTCCGTGCAAACCCCGCCCCTTCAGTAGCCCTCTGGCTGCTAGGAAGCCTCTCAGACTGCCTGCCTTTCCTCTGACACAGAGCGGTTGTTGTGGATCCCATCCTCCACAAATGGCCTCAATGTCAATTTTTCAAGCACTCCGCCCATCCAAGCTCTCCAACGTCGAGAGCACCACAAACTACCAGATTCTGCTCACAAAGCAGATCTCCAGGGCCAGGTGTTCAGCAGTCCCAGTCTTCCAACCCCTCCCCAGGTCTGTTTCTGTTCCTCCTGCTGGTGAGCTTTGGTGTAAGAAGGCCTCAGGTCCTGCCAGATTAAGGCTTTCCTACATTACCCTGTTTTGTGAGGTGTGCTCTGTTCGTGAGGTCTGTTTGCAGTCTGGTTCAGCCTTCTTTCTTGTTGCTGTTTTAAGGTTAGTTGTATTAATTAACTACATTTTTGTACAATTTGTGGTTTTGGGAGGAGCTCTCCATCTCACCTCTCATGCCACCATCTGCAAGTTCCTCTTTATGGAATTTTTACCCACATTTCATATTTTTGTGTTTTCCTCACTTCCTCTCCTGATGCTCTCTTAAATGTAATTATTTTATTATGCATCTAGGTTTATTTATTTTGATATTATTAATGTACAATTACATGAGCAACATTATGATTACTAGCCTCCCCTCCATTATCAAGTCCCCACCACATACCCCATCACAATCACTGTCCATCAACGTAGTAAGATGCTACAGAACCACTACTTGTCTTCTCCGTGTTATACAGCCTTCACCATGTCACTCTGCACTACATTATGTGTGCTAATCGTAATACCGCCTTTCCCCCCTTATCCCTCCCTTCCCATCCATCCCCCCCAGTCCCTTTCCCTTTGGTAACTGCTAGTCCATTCTTGGGTTCTGTGAGTCTGCTAGTGTTTTATTTCTTCAGTTTTTTCTCTTCTTATACTCCACAGATCATTGAAATCATTTGATACTTGTCTTTCTCTGCCTGGCTTATTTCACTGAGCACAATACCCTCTAGCTCCGTCCATGTTGCTGCAAATGGTAGGATTTGTTTTCTTCTTATGGCTGAACAATATCCCATTGTGTATATGTACTACATCTTTATCCATTCATCCACTGATGGACATTTACGTTGCTTCCATTTCTTGGCTATTGTAAATAGTGCTGTGATAAAAATGAGGGTGCGTATGTCTTTTTCAAACTGAGCTGCTGCATTCTTAGGGTAAATTCCTAGTAGTGGAATTCCTGGGTCAAGCAGTATTTCTATTTTTAATTTTATGAGGAACCTCCATCCTGCTTTCTACAATGGTTGCACTAATTTACATTCCCACCAATAGTGTACAAGGGTTTCCCCTTTTCCACATCCTCGCCAACACCTGCTCTTGTTTGTCTTTTGGATGGTGGCCATTCCAACTGGTGCGAGGCAACATCTCACTGTCGTTCTAATATGCATTTCTCTGATGATTAGCAATGTGGAGCATCATTTCATGTGCCTGTTGACCATCTGAATTTCTTCTTTGGAGAAGTGTTTTTTCATCTCCTCTGCCTATTTTTAATTGGCTTATTTGCTTTTTGTTCATTTAGGTGTGTGAGCTCTTTATATAATTTGGATGTCAACCCCTTGTTGGATATGTCATTATGAATAAAGGTTTTTTTCTTGTTATTTTTTGTTAATGTATTTTGGAAACTTTGGGAAAGGAGGAAAAATCCCTCCCCCTAGAATTATTTTATGAGCTTTTATTACCCTAAGTAGTTTGATGCTGTGATGTAGGTCCCTTTTATCTAAGGGCTTCTCTGATTTTCATTAGTTGCAGAAATTTTTGTCTTATCTCTGCAGATAAATTATGTTTGCTGCATACTTTATATGCATATACATACACATATGTGTGTTGGCTATGTATGTAGTAATGAAGAGTTTTCCTGTTTCCAATAAGTCCTACAAAATTATAACTGCATGATATGTTACTTATTAAAGTAAAAGTGCTCTTTACATTCCATTTAAACTTTGACCAGAATAAGATTAACTATATAAACACTAAGTCCTTTAAAAATATTATGCTAAATGCTCATGATTAGTTGGTAAATATCTAGCATATATTCATACACCTATCAAATGATATGCATGTTTGTCAAAAATAATTTATTTTATTCCAAAATTGTTATTGCCAGTTGTAATTGTTAATTTAATTGCAATCTATTAATATGACTAACTAAGTGTATTGCTAGAAAAAAAATATATTTTAGAAGGACATGATACAAGTCAGTCATAAACACATAAAAAACAAAATATACCACAGTGTATGTATGCATGTCTGTGTGTATATATTTTAAGTAAAATATCTTAGATTTATATTTTAATTAAAAATACTTGGGATTTTTTAAATTAAATTTTATAATTCTGTACTTTGTACCATATGGTCAATCAGCAGTCTCCTAAAATAATAGTCCAAGTGTTCGAACAGAACAGTGTTCAGCATAGAATCAGTTACTTAATGCCAACCTTTCTTTTCTATTTTAGATATTTTTCTAGTAAAGCAATCCTTTTCAGCTCCAGAAAAAAATTAGAATGCTAATAGATTATCATGGCATTTAAAAAATGAAATGTGAGCTAATGGAAGCCCATGACCTACTATGCATATTAACATACAGCATTGGACAATCCCCAAGAAAAATAAATTCCAAAGCACTCTAGAGAAAGAAAACACATTTTATTTTTTTGTCTAACATTTCTGAGAAGATAAGTACAAAAAGCCTTCACTACTACTTTCATAGTAAAATTATTTTACAAAATCATTTGTCCTTAATTTTATATGAAATCAGCCCCATCATATGTATAATATGAAATAATGTATTTGATAGATGGTTGCCTAATATTTGTGACTTATTTATATCCTTTCTCTCTCTTTTTAACAAAATTATTTATCACATTGCCTCTTCCACAGGGAGAGTGACAGATTAGCATAAAGCAGGCCCTTTAAAAGAAATATGATGTTTTTTTCACTTTATTTCTGAATGTATCTAATGCTAAGGAAACAAAACAACAGAATATAATTTCCATGCATCTGCTGCATCTATAATGTCAAGTATAATATGATAATTCCCATTCGTTACCAATTTCATTCCTGCATATGCCTATTTATTTTTGTTTGAATTAACAGCAAATTGGTATATAGAGGTAAAAATAGATATTGGTGCATAATGTAAATATGTTAAAGAAATAGTAATTCAATTTTTAAATTTTAAATTACAATTTTAGGGACTTTAAAATGGTCAATACTCACATATAATATTCTATTTGAAATACATCAAAATACTTAATGTTTAAGTTTCTATTTAGATGACATATTAAAATAAATAAAATCTCTTGATTTATTAGTGATTCATTGTAAAAAGAAGAAAATATCATAGGCATTGCCTCCTACTCATATGAAGTTTCATAAGCATGGTCAAAATAAAGCAAAGCAAAGGAAATAAACAAATTTCAACATTTTGATAGATTTTACCATGTGTTTTGCAATCTAACCATTATGTTTCTATATTTAAATATTTAACTTTAATACTTTGAAATCAGTTGTTTCAATTAATTATTAAAACATATAATAACTAATTACACTGTCCCTCTCCAGTGATAATACTAGAGCAAGATAATAAGAGATTTCCAAGGTAATTCTGTTTTCATCCTTTACTAACCAGTCACTGAATATGTTTCATGAAACTTACCTAATAATTGACACTTTAATTGTTTTTCATTAAGCTTTTATTGGTGGATAGAACAATTCTTTAACTGAACTGTAATGCTGTTTGTAAGAATCTATGTGATAAAAATGACAGAATTAAACAAGAAACTTAGGAAAAATTGAGTGGGACTTCCGATTGCAGCTCTGACATTTAAAGAGTGTGGAAGTCATCATTCATATCCTTACAATGGAAAATGCAAGAAAAAACCTGAAAAATCAATGAATATTTTTATATCTATCAAAAACTAAAGTTGCATGGCAAACTGCTATTCCAAAATCTGGAGAGAGAGATGAATATAGAGACTCACAAGTAAGATTAGTTTACCTTGGACAGGAGCAGCTGGAGTCATAAACCAGTAAGAACACTAAACAATAAGTTGGTGTCTTGCTGGAGGAAGGGTGTTGACTAGCATTAGAGTTAGTGACAGCTCGAGGGCTGCAATCTTGTGAGATCTCCACAACCTTTTTTGCTTTTACTTCAAAGAATGACACTATGTTCTTACATGAAAAGTCAAGCAAAAACCCTCAAAAATCTATCGATATGTAACCATGTTGACAGGACAAGGGGATAGATGAGCATGTGGAAATGCACCCATAGGGCTTTCCATAAGAAAGGCAATCATGGGAGGGCAAAGGAGTTGGCTACAGTTTTATCCATACTGGGGGAAGAGGAATAACCCAATTCTAGCATTCTTTAGACATCTGTTTCACCAAAAGGAGTGGGGGGAGTTGAGAAATCCTGGTCAAGGTCCCAACCCAGAAACATGGGCCCATTAAAATACTGATACTGAGCTATAAGGTAAGGAAACAAGGCTTCACTTCTCTCTGTACCTTACTACCTCATCAACAGAGCTGAAGTATAGTAACAGTTGATTACAGCTGAAAGAATAGCAAGGTGCAGGTATTATTTACATGGAGTTTTTAGGGAAACAGGGGAAATACAAATAAGGGCACTAAAGAAAATAGAAACCTCTGAAATCAAAAGCTACAGCACATATGAGTCATAAACCAACTTCTACCCAGGTTCACATAAACCTTCACACTGAAGAACTATTTATCTCATTCCCTATTAACTAATACATCATGGCCAGTTTTCAATAACAAATTACAAGGTATGTTAAGAGGCAAGTAAAAACACAGCTTGAAGAGACAAAGCAAAAATAAGGACCTGGCTTTTGTAATTATCATATAGGATTTTAAAATAACTCTCATTAATATATCGAGTTCTATAGAAAATAGACAACATATAAAAACAGGTAATGTAAGCAGAGATATGAAAATACTAAGAAAGAATCAAAAGAAAATGCTAGCAAATGAAATCATGGTAACAGGCAGGAGAATGCCTTTGATGGACTTATCAGTAGACTGACTACAGCCAGAGAAAGTATCAGTGAACTTGGAAACATGTTAACAGGAATTTCCCAAACAGAAAAACAAAGAAAAATGAATTAGAAGACAAGACAACAATATCCAAGAACTATGGAGGCATTTAAAAAATTGTAATATATATGTAATTTGACTACCAGAAGGAAAGGAGAAAACAGAGTAAAAGAAATACTGGAAGAATAATAGTAGAGAATTTTACAAAAGTGTGATAGACAAAAACAACAGATTCAGAAAAGTTCAAGAGATCATGAACCAGGATATATATTTAAAAAATATAAACTTAGACATATCATACTGAAGCTGTAGAAAAACAAATACGAAGAAAAATATCCTTAAAACAAGCAGAGAGAGAAAAAAATTGTAATTTGAAAGGAACAAGGATAAGAATTAATCAGACTCCTGGGGAGAAACATGCAAGAAAGAGAAGAAGAGAGTGAAATATTCAAAGAGTTGAAGGGAAAATAATTTTAAAAAATCCCACCAAGACAGAATTTTATAACCAATGACATTATCCTTCAAAAGTGATGAAGGAATACTTTCTCAGACAAGCAAAAATTGAAAGAATTCATTGTCAACAGACTTTCACTGCAAGAAATGTGAATATAAAAGTTCTTCAAGGACAGGGAAAATAATAATACAAAAAAACCCGCTGTGAGATACTTTTTTTACTCGTTGGAAAGTTATAAAAAAGACAATAGAAAAGGTTGAGAGGGATATGGATTAATTGGATCCCTCATCCATTGCTAGTAGGAACTTAATATTGTGTATCTACTTCAAAAACATGTTGCAAGTTCCTGGAAAAGGTAAACATAACATTACAATACAACCAGGAAATTCCATTTATAGTAATGTAACCAAGATAATTGAAGACAGGTTCATGCAAAATCCTATAAACAAATGTTCATAGCAGCATTATGGTAACAAAAAAAGTGGAAAATAAAAGCAAACGTTATAAAGTGATGAATGGATAAAATAACTGTGGTGTAGCTGATAATACAATGGGATGTTAGCCATAAGAAGGAATGATATATATGCTACAGCATAGATGAAACTTGAAAGCATTAAACTAAGTGAAAGAATCCATACTCAAAAGATCACATATTACACAAGTATTTGTAACATTTAGCATAGACAAATTCACAGAGACAGAAAGTAAAGTAGTGGTTTCCAGGAGATGGGGGTTTGGGGATTGACTTCTACAAGGTATGGGATTTCCTTTTTGGTGATAATAATTTCCTATGAATACACAGTGGTGATAAATGCAAAACCTTGTAAATTACTAAATAGATTCTGTTCACTTAAAAAACTGAATATTATGTTATGTGAATTATATCTCAGTAAAAACACACCCGCATGCAATGAGTTACACTATACATCTATTAAAATCCTTAAAAAATAAATTAATAAAATAAACTTACAAAAATTAAATTATGAAATATAAGATGACATTTTATTTTATTGATTACAAATTATCTTCAAAAGTGGGAGTGCTAAGGCAAATTATTTCATTAACACTTTATAAATGTTTCATTAATTATTGAGCATGAAAGGATGGGCCTAAGGAGAATTATTTAGAACAAAGACATCAGTATTTAATTAAATAAAAGATAAAAAAATATTCTCTTCCATATTATCATTGTGTGATTATTAGCCTAAGGGGTCTAATACTCTATATTCAGACAGTAGTTATTCACTTTTTAATGACTAGAAAAAGTTCATTTGCATTATCTGGCAAATCCTGATGGAAAGACAAGCTGCCATTCTAGTTACTGCAAGTTATGTTGTAAAATTAAATCTTCTTGGTAGGCGGTCCATTGAAGAGCACATTAGAGAAAATAAAATACAATGGAAAAAATTTAGTAAATATTCCAGCAATCAAATTTTATCATTCTGCAATTAGAGAGTGGATAATTTCCAAGGCCTTTCTTTGTATAACAAAAATCATTGCTTGTTAGCTCAAAAGATCTACTGTAGCCTAAATTTTTTAAAACAATCTTAATGCTAGGGCTTACTAAAAATGTAATAGTATTTGAACAGTTATTTTGTTATATAACCATGTTGCTTGAAATATAGCATTCATTTTCTGTCCCTAAATTAATTAAAACAATATAAACATCATCAGTATCAGAAGCATATCTAACCAAAAATGGATTTTATTTTCATAGAGCTAATGGAAATATTTATTTTCTAATTCTGATTATCAGATAAATCATTTTAATAATAGTGATAACCCTGTTTGTTTGTTATATATTCATTTGTATTCTTTAGTTCTTTTTAAGCCATACATATCAATGCAATGAAAACCCATATGCAAATTTAATAGAGAGCCATGAAATTAAGCTTAAGATTTATTTGGTAATTATAAAAATTAAAATATAAGAAAGGAGGTTTCAATTCAATAGACATTAAACTTGTAGAAGTCCAAATCTTCATGCTTAATAGTCATAGCTTAGTATAATCACATTATAAACAAAAATTGTTGAGGATGGATGTTTGTAATAATATGTCTCTGCTTCCATAAAGAATCCTTTATTTTATTTCTTGTTCTCAGTTGTCACTGATGATTAAGGAACATAAAATACATCTTACTTTTTATTTAAGGCATTTGTTTTGTAGCTCAGGAAAATGTTAATTTTTTATAAAAAAGGAATTTCCAGTAAGCAAAACACTGTTTTATTTTAACCTGCAGGAAGGGGAGTAATTGGAAGAATAATAATTAATACTTCTCAGTGTAGAAATTACCTTTTTCTTTCTGACTTATCTCACTGTGACTTGACATGGTATTTCTGATTGCTACTTAGCAATATTTATTATTGGTTTGTGGTATTATTATCATTACACTTTTGTTTTAATAAGCCTGTATCAGGAGATTAGTGTGGAGTATATGGTAATGAATAAGTGTCAAAAAGTAGAATTTGAATTGATGTTTTTTTATCTGAGTATATTTGGTAGTATTACTAGGGAAAATATATGCAACAAATTATTTTTATCATGAACATTTTTCATTCAGTTTCCCAGAGTGAACAAAAAAAGTTAAAGTGTATTATCAGAGGAGTAAGCTAAAATAAGAATAGTTAATATAGTTATGTCCAGGAATGTATCTTATTTCTATGAGTAAAGTGAAGAAAATTACCCCTCTATTAACTTGATGGTGACACCAAAAATTCAGTGTGATTTTTTAAAACTTTAAACTTTTAGAGTTTAAAATCTATTGAGATGCAATTGACTAATATTGTGTAAATTTAAGGCATATGCAATGATTTGATGAATATACTCACTGCACATAATCAGAGCATTTGATTTCATAGACCTTTCTATATAGCTTTATTTATTCATTTAACCTTATTTTTATGACTGGCAATAAATTGTTTAAACTTTTTTCAGTATAAATTTGATTCTTACATTATAAAACAATTATTTTTGATTTTTATACGTTTTATAAATAAGTGCTTGTTCTTTTAATAATAGAAATTAAGAAAATTATACACAAATTAGTAAAATAGGTAATGTTTACATTAAAATGTATATTTATCATATGGATAGTTAATAGTTTTTATAATGTGTATAGAATAGATATGGAATAACCTATTGTTCACCTTTAAAACATCCATTCTCTCCTTATCCTATTATAAGTTATGCCTATAACCAGGTTAGATGATATTGCATATTACAGGTATACACATGGGATTTTATATAATGTGCTTCCTTTACTAAAGTAGGTTTCTGAAATGTTAAGTCTAATTTTTAGAAATATTTTTGTTTTCTAGAAAGGATTTAACACAATAATTCACATCACATGAAAGATACTAAGATGATATATATCTTAGTAGAAAAATACTTAACATGCTACAGATCACTCAAATTAGCTTGGAAGAAGAAAAATATTTAAATGTTAGAAAAATATGGCAAAGTAATACAAATAAAATGGATTTTTGTTTTTGCTGTTTTTAAAAGAAAAGTTGCATTAAGGTGCTTTCTTCTGTTGTATGCTGAATTTATTTATTAAATACTTAATGTCTATGCCATGATTAGGTACCACCCCCAACCACTCCCTGTGACCATGCCACTTACACACATAGGCATTAAGACACAAAATCTCCTGGACAATATATTCTGCCACTTTACTGAGGGTTACCCTTAAAAACTATTATTCTATTTAATTAAATAATTTGTTTTGAGTATATACTCAATTTTAGCCACTGAGTTGGGTTTTTGAAATAGAAAAATATGGTAATAACAAATCTGCTATTAAAGAGAATAAAATTTTCTGAGAAAATTTCAGCCTCTTGAATTATAATGGATGCTTTTCCCAGAAAATGAGTTGTGTAGATGATGATGATTTAATGAACTGTAATATATATTTAAATGAGCCTAGAAGATGTTTAATTGACACAGCCATCTTTACCAGTTGAATACCTTTGTCAGACATGATTTGGGACTCCGGATCTTTAATTTGCAGATTGGAGATCAGGAAAGAACTCAGTTATCAAAGCAAACATGCAGTGAAGTGATGAAAGCAGTCATCTCTAAAAAATGAGTATATTAAGATTCTGAAGGAATGGAAAACACTTAGACATGCTGATGTAATCAAATCTACTTGAATTTTCTTTCTATTCAAAATTAACTATCTTTAAAAATAAATGAGAAACAGTATGAAAGTAAATAAGAATAATCTGAAAGCATAACATCCATAAAGTTAATTCATCAAATACAAATATTATTCAAAAAATTAGGAGCATAAATTTTGTAATTAGTAATTTTTACAATGTGCAAAAACAATCAGATAAATAGACCTAGACATATTCAAAAAGTGTACTTAAGCGAATCTAACTGCATATATGAATTCTATGTTTAAAAAATATATCAGGAGCAACTAACTTACAGAGACTAACCTTTCACAAAGAAAAAAGAGATTCTAATCAAGACTTTAATGTATGCCCCATAGAATTTTGACTCAAGACTGCAACATTAACTCATGTAAATATCAGCCTGCTGGCCTAACCCATAGATTTTGGACTTGCCAGCCTGGAAATATATCACATAAGCAAAATCATTAAAATAAAGAAATAGACAAATAAATAAATCTAGAAAGAAAGAACAAAAGAAAGGAGGAAGGAAGATAGGTAGAGAGATAAACAATAACAGTAAGTATAACTATAAATATGCTACTGGTTATTTCTCCAGAGCACTCTGGCTGGTGATTTTTCTGTGTTGACATAACACATAATTACATGAATCTTCTTTTCCTAAAAATAACAGAAAATCATTTATTTACCTCCTCTTCCTATATTTTCATTTAACATCTATTCTTCATTAAACACCTTATAGTTGGCTACATTTGTGAGAAAATTTTGTCTTTTCTCTCAGTTTATTTATACAGTTTAATTTACTTTTATTTTATAACTTTTTTAACTCATTTCTTTCTGAGTTTTTAAATAAATGTATTTTTTTCATAAATGTAAATGCTTATTTAATATTTAATTCAAGTTCTTTGTCAGTGAGTTGATATATTTTGATTTTGATTTTGATTTTGATTTTGGATTTTGGATTTTTTACATTTGGTTCCTGTAAATTTGTGTCAAGTTGTGTGTATTCTCACTAAATTGAGGGCCCCAAGCTATAGCAGTCACTGCTAGTTCTCCTTTGGAGTCTCCAAATTGTCCTAAAACCATCAGGAGCTCATCTATTGCTTCTTGAATCATTGCAATGAGGGGAGGCTACACATCAGGGGAGCCATGTTGCCCCTTACCCAAAGAAAGAAAAAACAGCTCTTTTAGGATTTGGAGGGAGAGTGTAGTTTAGCTGTCATTTAAATGAAACAGTGTTTTGATAGACTCAGGTACAGCAGGGCTGTGAGCAAAGTGGTTAGCCATAGATCTAGACTGCAAATTGGCCCTGGGTCCTGTTTCCTTGGAGACTTTAAAGTCGAGATTGTTGTGGCCAGAAATCTGGGATTTCTGCTAGACTGTACCAAAGTGACTTAGGTCCTTCAGGCCTGAGGGTTGTTCATTCTTACTGATATGACTTCAAAGGGCAGAGTTTATGATAGTCTAGGATTTTAGAAAACAATGTTCCTCAGTGAGTCTGAAAGCAGTAGCCTTTCTCAGAGAAAGAGATCGTTATGACAGTTTATAATTACAGAGTGTTCTTCAGTAAAGTATTGTTTCCTGTCAACTCTGCTGCTAGTGTTCCCTGTGCCTTTTATTTTTAAATGAAATTGTATATATATGTACATATGTGTGTATATGTATGTATGTATATATGGTAGAAAGCTATGTATATAAACAGAACTTTAAGTTATTATGAAGAGAAATATTTAAATTTAACATCAATATGTCATGATATTATAGTGTGGGTAAAATTGTAGTATTTTCAGAATCTCACACCTGGCCTTAGTGCATCTCCATATCAGCAGGTGTTAGCAAGGGGTGGAGAGAAGTAGTCTGTTTCTGTATCAATAGGTGATTATGAAGGGCTGGAGAGCCAGCAGGCACTGGAACCAGAGGTTCGTTTTGCAGCCAGGTTGCTAAAGACACGGGCAAGCAGAAGTCGACGACTGCTTGTAAGCAATAAACAGGTTTCTCCCACTTTACCTCTCCCTTTGACTGATTTCAGCTTCAAAGGTTATTTGCCCCAGGGTGGGAATATATTATTTCCCCCCAGAGTTACAGATAGACAATGACAAGTATACTGAAGGACAAAATTCAGGAAGCATTAGAATGATACTAAGCAAATGGTCTCATCATGAATTTTCCCCCTATATCTTACTAGATATTATAACAAAAATCAAAATCATACCATTATGGTGTCTATTGCTTATGATTTATTGAATATATGTCTAGAAACTATCATAAGTTAAGGTTAGGTTAATGTCAAATCAGGATAAAATAAGAAATCAATTTACTCACATTTAGAGTTCAAAAATTAAAAATCTGACATTTTCAAGTTTTGTAGCAGATGTAGAGCTATTACATATTATATCCATTTCTGATTGGAGTGTAAAATGATGAAAGGATTTTGAAAATTTGTTTTGTATTATTTAAGTTCAAATATTCACATATTGTGTGGCTTCAGATTCTACTTCTAAGAATATGCTGAAAAGAAATTCTCAAATTTAAAAAAGAAAATATGTGAAAGACTTATAACAGTGATATTCACAGTGTTGAAAAAATAAGAGCTTAAATGACAATAATAGATGAGTCATCAGAAAGATTGATATATTCATGTGAGAAATATTATACAACACTGGATTCCTTGCTGTTTTTCACACTAAGGCAGCTTATTTTTGCCTCGGAGCATTTACAACTTCAGATCCCTCTACACAGAATGATGCTCTTCCAGAAACCTGTTTGTGTTAATTCCTTACTTCTTTTAGTTTTCCTTTCTCTTTCATTTCATTAAAGAGGTATCCATAACAATTCTAGTATTTTAACCACTTCAAAATTTTCACTTTTCAGTTTTACTAATTTTATTTATAGGAATTATCTCTACTTTACCTGCATTTTTTAATCATTTGCCATATGGCTGAAGAGGACACATTTCTTTTGTTCATTTCCATATCTCTGGAACAGATAATAATAAAGCAAATGATGTATTCAATACATTTTTGTTGGATAAATGAAATGATTCATGGATGAATAAATTAATTAAATACCTTATATTTTTCATTGTGTAAAGAGGATGACATGGTTTCTATAAAATATAGAAAGGCACAAATAATATATATGATAAATATTAAGTAATGCAAGGAAAACTGGATATTAGAAATTACTGCAAGGAAAGTAAAAACAGAACAACAGAACTTAAATTCACTTTTTTGTTAAGACAAAGCAAAACCATTTAGAAGAAAAACCAAATAAATAGTATGGGAGTTATATATATACACATATATATATACAAATTAAAAAATAGATGATAGGTAGATAAATGAAAGATAAAAAATAGAAAGATGATAGAATGATTTAACTAAAGTAAAAAAGTTGAATGGAAGAGTGTATTAAATATATTGTCTTTCCAAAAGAAATATCAAGAGTATGAGTAATCCACAAAGATATATAGAGTCTTCAGACAGTATATTAAGATAATGATATTTTTTCTTCAAAGTAGTAAACAATATTTTTTGGACATCACTATAAACATTAAGTGTAATGAATTGTTTAATATTTACAGAAAATGTAATAAAAAGGTTTTTTTTCATTAAATATAACTTGCAATGTTTCAATATATAAAAATATAAGAAAATGGCAAATACATACTAGAATACACAGAATGGAAAACATAAATGTCTTATTAGCATATGAAAAAACAAAGTGTCCATACAATTGCATGCAATGCAAAATTTTGTTGAAAGTATATTTTCTCAGTCTGAATGATAAATATCTAAATATTTTATAGAAAACTATGTTTTTGAGAGTCTAAAAGTTAAGGGTTCTTACACAATGTTAGAGACAGGATAGGTTGACGGGATCATTCACATTTTTGAAGGAATAGCATATTAAATAAAATTAAAGAAAAATTCTGTAAGTGCAGACTATATAGATAATAAAAATGAGAGGACATAATGAACCACTTTACCTTAATATTTTAAACAAGCATCTCAAAACAATTTGAGGAAAAAATTCCAATGTTCACTGTAAAACAAGGAACTACTATGAATAATCAAATAATTGTGAAAAAAAGATTCTATAAAGAACATCCCATATTCAAGTCAATTTTATAAGCTAATTTGAGCGAGCATTTGAGATGTAATTATAACAACGTAACTGTTCAAAAGTTATCTTTTTCAATATTAGATTTAAGAAAATTAAATATTAAGGTACATATACTTTTAAGTACTTAGTTGTTATAAACAAATATATTTTTTCATTCTTAAGTGGATACTGTAATTAATCAACCCATCCTGTCTTCACACTCCAAAATGTAGTACATTTGTAAATCAGCACATAATCACAGAAATGATTTCTATAATTAAATGGCAAATTATTTTACAGTAAGAAAAGTTATAAAGAAGATATTTTAAAAATTATTTATTTTATAGACTCCTTATGCTGTATCTTTGTGATATGCCTGACTTGTTAATGTAAACAAAACTTTCATGACAAAGAAAAACAAATAGGCTAAGAAAATCACATTTGTCATTGCTGATCATTTCACTTATAGAACACAGTTTTCTTAAGAGAATTTTAAAACATTAAATTATCCATTATCCTAGTATGATGTTAAATATTAAATACTTAAAATATTTTATATGTATATATAAGATACAAATATATACATACACCACATTTCTATATGAGTAACTTGTTCAGTTTTAACTGTAGAAAAATTAGTTTTATGTTAACAAAATATACTTATTAATATCTCCCTCTGGCTCTTTATTTTTTAGAAATACATCAAGATAAATATGTCAAAATTGATTTCAGATGCCATACATTATATATATCAGTTTTACTTTGTTCTACTTGAAAAAAATTTGGCCTCTCTCATAAAGCACTATCAATCCAGGTGGTTAAATGTAGCTTTTCTATTAAAATTCTTGGGTCCACATTTCGCCTTGACATTTTCTCTCTCTCCTTGATGTGAATTGTAACTGTAACCCAAGAACTATTGGCATGCTTCCCATGTTTGACCCTTGACTCATCCATTGCTGTATGGGAATTAGGTTTCCAAACTATATAAGGTAGGGTCAGACCTGGGCAGGAAAGAACAAATTGGCAAGAACTCCTTTCTAATGAAACTGTATCACCAAACAAGTCTGAAAACAGACGTTACCCTGTGAAAGATAAATGACTCAAATAGCAAGAAAAATAAAACTATTAATCAAATACCTGTAATCTTATCTGGAGCTTCAGTGCTCAGAGACATGACCATGTCTTATCTTCACATATTGTAAGACCTTTATATTTATTTATTTATAAGTTAGTTTCTTTATTGATAGGCTTTTGTTTAATATATGACATGAAATATGTTTTTTTTTCAGGATAACCTAATTTTCCCATATATCCAACTATTGACTATTGAGTATTTCCTAAATTATATTTTAATAAATCTTGCCTTTCAAATGCAGCCCTAATTCTTACTCCAAGTAAACTTTACTCATATAAAAATAGATATACAAATACATACATACAAATATACACATAGACTCACACCATTTTTCAATATGGCCAAATTATATTCACTCTTAAAATCCCAGGGGAAAAAAAATTTCAGAATTTTTTATTTGGATTTTCTTTTAAAATTCACACTTCTAGCCTTCGAGTCTGAGTTGCAATTTTTTTTTTCCTTTTACATGCTCTACTACAATAACCTTCTGAATGTGTTTTTTTGTCCATTTAGTTGTGTTTTCTAAGAGTTTGGCTTTTATCTCTGTATCCTGACAAACTGTGCTTGGTATATATAAGTAACTAGTTATGACCCTTAAGTGTAATGAAAATATATTTCTAAGTATTTTGATGTAAATCTATGTTATAATAGAAGAAGAAAAATATGTTCTCTAATAACATTGGGGGATAGCAAATTAGAGGGTGGATTTTTTTTTTTTGGCTAGGCTAAGGCATTCCAAAACAGGTAAAGTATGATGGGAAATTTTTATGGAAACTAAATTTTTGAATTGCATTTTGAAAAGAAGCTGTATCTATGCAAAAGACATATTTGAAGTAGACCACCAAAAAGATTTGGGAAATTTTAATAAATGAAGTATATATGAAGTTCTGAATTTTGAGATGACACGATTCATTTGAAAATGTGAAGGTAAATTTGAGGACTTAAAGGTATTCAAAGAGTAGTATTTATAAAAATTAATCTACACAACACTAAATTTTGCTGATAAAAGTAAAGAAGGGTGACAATAGTTGGAATGGTGGAATAAGGATCTCCAAAATTTCTTATTTCCATAATAGCAATTATAGAAAAAATTTTCAAAATCAGCTTGTGTCTTTTAACTCTGGAAATTAATCAAAAGCTTACAACAAAAGGAAGATATTTATTTAAAAAAAACATGGCCAGATATTGGTAAGAAGAGTGAGCAGTGAGCTGTCGGTGATGTTTAAACTTGGGTATTCCCATCTCTATCTTCCTAGGTCTGTTGTAGTCTTGAAAAGTAATTCTACAATGACAGAGAAACCAGCAGCCTAGCATTCCCTGAAGGGGTTGCAACGGTGCTGAAGTTCTGCCAAAGCTCCATTTCAAGGGAATTGTCATTATTGGAGTATCTAGGTATTCCATGGACTACCAACTTATCATGCATTTTTTTATTTGGCTTGAGTCAGAGATCACACAAGTAAAGCAGGTTTTTCCTTGAGATAAAAGTAATTAAAATAAAATAAAAATCATTGACAATTGTTGAACATCACAGCTGCCAGAGCCTGCAACATCAGTTGAGACAAGCAGCAAGCTAACCAAAAATCTTGAAAGGAAAAGCTAGGAACTGAGATATCTATAGAGAGCTCTGTAAGCCTCTGATGTGTTCATGGGACTTTAGAAAGCTATGCACAAATATGGGGCTGGGCACAAGCTCCTGGGTGTGAGTATGCTCAGAAATGTGTAGAGAAGGTCTTAAACTCTCAGCTCTGTCTGGCCTTAAGGCTCTGCAAAAGCAGATATTGAAGACTAGGTAAGGATTCTGTGAGTGTGGAAGACATAGCACAATAGGCATGCAAAGCCCCTTGGCAAAGACTGGGAGCCAATTGGTTGCAGACACTTAAGGAAATCTCTGTTTAGTTATTAGCTGACCACTAAGGGAATATAGCACAAACTCGAGTGCCTATGCATGATGACAGATGTAAATATTACAGAATTAGTTGATGAATGTCCCTGCACAAAGAGTTACAACCACAAAATCAACAATAACCACAAACATCAGGGCACCTGGCAATGAACCCTGGGCAGAGGAATCTAATCTGCAGAGTTGTCACATTATACTATTGAAAATCCCCACTTTCAGTAAAAAATTATTAACAGAAAATGGAAATAAGGTTGCCAAAAAAATAAATAGTTGAAAAAAATTTATGACACATGTACAGATAAAAGAAAGTGTGACCCATATACCTGTTGCTGGGGTGGGGGGGGAGTGGGAGTGGGGAAGCAACTGAAACAATCCCTGACCTACAAGACACTAGGCATAAAGAATTAACATATGAAAACAATGACTTACCAAGGAAGACTATCAATAAAGAACTATATATATCATTAAAAAGAACCAAATAGAAAATTTGGTGTTAAAGAGTACAATAGCCAGAAAGAAAAGTTAAATAGAGGAGTTGACAGCAGATTTCAGTAGGCAGAAAAATAATCTGCAAATTTGAAGACAAGTTAATTGCATGTATTCAGTTAAAAAAAACAAAAGAACAAAGAAAAATGAACAGAACCTCATGGTGAGCCTGTGGGACATCATTTTCATCAAGTGTGTGAATATATGCATAGAAGAAAAGAACAGAGAAAGGGCTGGAAAATATTTGAAGATGTATTTGTAAAGATCATGCAAATTTGATTTAAAAAATACACTGGTGTCCATATCCAAGAAGCTCAACAAACTCTGACGGGATGAATTCCATCCATAATTGTAGCAGAGCTCTGTATTTCATTCCTTTTTATATCTGAATAATATGCCATTGTATGGCTATAACACATCATTTATAATTTCATCAAATAATGGACACTAGGGATATTGCCACTTTTTCATTTTGTGAATTCTGCCATTATGAATATTCATGTACAAGTTTTTTGTGTGTGTCAACATGTGTTTTCAATTCTTTTGTATACCTAGAATTGGAATTGTTAAGCAGGGTTTTATAGCAACTCTATGTTTACTTTCTAGGGGTACAGCAGAAGAGTTTTACAAAGAAGCTATGCAATTTTACATGCCCACCAGCAAGAGTTATGAGGGTTTCAGTTTCTACACATCCTAGCCCAAACTGCTCATTTTCCATCTGTTTTATGATAACATTCCTAATGGAAATGAAATACATTGTTGTGGCTTTGATTTCTATTTCCTTTATTACTAATGATGTTGGACATCTTTTCATTTACTTAATGCCCATATGTATATATTTTTGGATAAATTTCTATTTAAATGCTTTGCACATTAAAAAAACTGAATTGCTCTTTTATTGTTGAATCACAAGCATTGTTTTAAAATTCTATGTATAATCTCTTTATCAGAAACATGATTTTCAATTTTTTCCCATTCTTTGGGTTGTGTTTTTCACTTTCTTAATGGTGTCTTTGAAGCACAAAGGTTTTTAATTGATATTTTTTAATCTATTGTTTTTTTTTTCTTTTGTTGCTTGTGATTTTGTTGTAAAGAAGATTTTGCCTAATTCAAAGTAACGAAGCTATAGTCCTATATATTTGTGAATAATTTCTAACAGTCTGTTCTTATACTTAGGCTGGTGATCCATTTTGAGTTAACTTGTGTTATAATGTAAGGAAGGAATTTAACTTCATTATTTTGCATGTGGATATTTGCACAGAATAATTTTTATTTATTTATTTATTTATTTATTTATTTATTTTTATTGTGATAAGGACACTTAGACAATGATATCAAACTAAAAAGTCTCTGCACAGAGCTTATATCTGATAAGTTATATCCCAAATATATAAGGAACTCATACAATTCAAACATTAATAAATAAATACTGAGAAAAAAATAGGTGAAGGACTAGAACGGTCATTTTTCCAAAGAGCACATGTAATGGCCATATGCACCATTTATTGAAAAACTATTCTTCTTCCATTCTGCTGTTTTGACACCCCTTTTTAGAGTCAACTGGCTTTTTAATAATCTTAATTCTTCCATATCATGAATTTGGGATGCCTTTCAATTTATTCACATCTTTAAAAGTTTAAGTGGCTTTTGATTAAATCAATGGGAATTACGCAGTAAGAGCCTAAGGAAATCCTCTCCTACATAAAAGCTGTGAGAACAATGGCAGAAATTGTTAGAATCAGTATACTATGAACTTTATTTTTCTTTTTCCTAATGGAATCCTAATGCATATCCTAGTATTTTGAAATCCATAAAATGAGTATTAGATTGGTATGTATGCACTTGAAGATAATTTCCTTTTTTACATAACAAGCTTAAACATTTTCTTAAATCATGAAAAAGAATAATTTTTGTTGCTACTTAATTATATTTTAGGTAAAATGGAAAATTAAGAAGAGTTACTTTAAAATAAAAATATGCTCAGTATTTTCTAGATCAATGAGGCATGTTAAGGAACTACTATACATTGGTTGTGGAATGAAAAATATAACAAATAAATAAATTATTACATAATTTATTGCCATGTAGCAACGTTTATAAGTGCCCCATATTTCTAGTAAAGACACTCAGTACTAATCAATTAGTGGGAGGGATTTCAATAAGAAGAATATATATGAGAGCCAGAGGAGTTATAGAAGCTGTGTGGAGAATTCTGGGTGTCAACTCAATTTGAAAGAATACTTGTATTAAAGGACTGAAGGTCACATTCAGGGCATAAGTGAGCACGAATACAAGACAGGAGTGACCCTAGACTGAAGTAAAACAATAAAGAGACAAGTCAGACAAGTGGAGGAATCCTTTTGGAAACAGTAAAACCAAATTCTGTTTGGGTTGAAGAGTATCAAATAATGGAGAACTTTGAACTCCTGACAGATGAGTTAATACAGCCAACAAGCTATTGCCAAAGCAAGTTAGTCTTTTCATAACTTTAATTTGTATTAATCTGAATGCAGGTTTAAATCACAGGTCTGACATAAAGTAACTGAATAAATTTGGACAGTTTACCTAACCACAGCACACTTCATAGGAAACATACTAAATCCATGAATATTTTGAGAACATTGAGATAACATAAGTATTCAAGCAGCAAACAACTGGCAGTTATTATTAACATAACTTTTATTCAAAATTCCATCAAACTTGTGTTTTTCAAAGACATTAAAAAAATAATTCCCAAGATTCTCTAGTAGTACTCTTCCCTCTCTCACTCCCTTTCTCCCTCCCTCTTCCTCTGTCTTTATCTTCCCCCATTTCTGACAAGGCTCATCAGAAGGAATCATGTCAATAACTACAAAAACTCTCTTGTGCTGTGTTTGACAATAATATTCAGGTTAACTGTCTTCTAATATTACTGTCACTGATATTTGGCTTCTATGAAAATATTCCAAATTCTTTTCCAACATTGAGGATTTGGTAGATTGATGAAAAGATATAATACTCTTTTTTTTCTGACTCCTTAATATTTCACAAAATGGTAACATCCATACTTAAGAAACCAGCATTTTGGAAGAAATAAAGTACAAATTGACTTTGTCCTAAATCCTAATATTCTATCTTTAATTATAATAAATAATCATAAATGATTCTACTTATTTTTTTTTGTAAACAAGAAAATCTAAGTGGATGGTAAATAGATGTATATAGAATTCACCATGGAATACATATTAAGTTAGATATTTCACTCTTTAGCTGCAAATGCTTTATGTTTTCTTGTACTATGTGGCTGTAGTTATGTGATTTATATAAAATATATAATTCAGAACAATTCAAAACAATGCAAACAAGCAAGAGAAGATTACTTAAAAATATTATAATCAACTCAGATAAAACACCACCAGCATGTCTTCCTATTCTTCTGAATATTTTTCTTGATATTTCCCTATCTCCACACAAACATGTAGAGGGTCATTTATAACTGTGGCAATCTGTAGGGCAATTACTGAGAAGTGAAAGTACACCAAGTATATATGTGTTGTGTATATGTATGCATGTTCGTACGTGTGCAAAATGGTCAAACACTATAGCATAAATAACACAGGAGTCCAGAGGCATAGGAGATATTAAATATATAAATCCTATTTAAATTTAGAAAACTATCTGGGCAACTTTAGTTCTCTACAAGATGTTGAATTGGTGAAAATTATTGGAATTTTTTTTAGACCTTGAAGATCAGTCTGCAGTTCACACTTGGGATTCATGGTTATATATGTGAGAGTACATGTTTCTATGTATCATTTTATGGGCACAGTTTTTCTTTTTCCATCAAAGAATGCAATGATTAAAATATTTTAAATGAAATTTTATATATATTTTGATGTCATGTTTTTATGAAGAAATACTTTTAAATGACAAACGTTTACTTACTGAGACTTATAAGCTATTCCTTAATAATGCTAAGGCATTCATTATTTCAAATAACCTGAAAAATAACCCAGCAGGTTTCAAATGGTATTTTCTAAAACTATAGGTGAAAGTGTGATGCTAAAGGAGATTTTCAGTTTTCTTAGCTAATATAGAAAGTAATGGGAGGGATAATATTTGAAAAAAGCTAAATCTCTGAACTCAAAGTTCATTTAGGTATAGAACCCACATTATTTTAAAGAAATTTAATCAGTGTGAAATTAAGTATGCACACTATTTGATATATCAGTATTTTATGTAATAAACACCATTAATCAAAAGATAATTTGTATTGCTACAATTTATATTCTTTAGAAAGGTATTAGAAGAGATATCTGAGAAAAGGAAAATAATCATTATTTTTTTCAATCACAACCTTCATGTTGATAAAATGGCTTCACAAATGTCAAAGCAATAAATACAATAGGAATTCTGCTTATTATGATAGCAGAATAGACAATTTAGTAGACTAAAAACAACTAAAGAAAGAATTATGATATTGAACATCAGAAGAAAACATTCTGACTTAAGAGAAGACAAAAATAAGGACTGTGCAAAAGAGAAAATAAGAGATTGGAGGACATAGTTTGAAGATCCAATATATGAGAAATTGGTGAAAATACTGCCTAAAAATCTCCCAAAATTCATTAAAGTATTCAGGTGACAGAGTAAAGAATTTACAGTAAAATGTAAACACACATACACATAGATAAACACACAAGTAAGATTGCTTAACACAGAAAAAAGAGAACTTCAACAATAACAACAAAATGAGAAAAACAAGAATCTGAGAGATTTCCTGATGAAATAATGGATTCTAGAATATAAGAAAGTAATATCTGCAAAGAAGTGAAAGAAAATAATTGCCAACGCAGAATCAAATAAAAACTTCATTCCGGAATGAAAATAAAGCAAAGATATTTTGAGACAAAAATTGATTCATACATCACCACTAATTCTGCTCTAAAAATGCAAACTCGTATTTTCAAACAAAAAGAAAATATCAGAAATTTAATCTCAGATGAATTATAAAAGGTAGGAAAATGCACCAAATAGAATATATTTCAGTGAAGAAAATATGTAGGCTAATTTACTTCTGAACATAAACACAGAATCCTGAAAGTAACTGGATGATAATTCATATAAAGAAAGCAAAGAATATAGATAAAATACTATTAACTTGCCAATATGGAATTAATTTTAGTAATTCATAATTTCCTTAATATGTGACATATAAGAATAATTTTCACGTTGACAGAATAAAGGAGAAAATCATGATAAATTCAATAAAGTATAGTTGATTGTAATACTTCTGTATACATTCTTGATAAAAAGCTCCTACCTCGGATCACAGTTAGCTCAATAAACTGACTAAGCATATTTTCTGAAGTATAGTAACATAATAAATAATGTTATAAATAATATGCTGTTAATAATAGAATGACACAAGTATTTCTACTGTCATCTGTTTTATTCCAAGTTATGCAAGAAGTCCTATACCATGAAACAGTCTGTAAGGATTAGAAAAGAAAAACAAAACTTTATTCACAGATGAGTTGTATTTGAAGAAAATACCAAAAATACATATAGACTACAGAATAATTGATTTTTAGCATTGTTTCTGAATATAATGTCATATACAAACTCAATTCCATTTCTATTTATCATCTTCACGTACTAATAAAAAACATTAAAGAAAAAAGATATTCTCAGTCCCTTAATAATAAACTCAAGAAATGCAGGTCAATAGTTTTAATGAGAGAACTATGAAATATTATTATTCATAATATTAAAAAATCTCAATCAGTGAAATGATATGTATTCATAGATCAAAAGAATCAGTATTTAATGATATTAATTTTCCACAAACTGTGCACCTTCTCTCTAGGTATCTATATTCATTTTGAAAATGATAACCATATCATTTTGTTAGTATCAATAGTTCTTTTCCCTTAGCATGCTGATCTTTAAAACTATATGGATATGCAAAGATTTAAATACATCTAAAACTAATCTTGGTGAAAAAACAAAATTAGTGTTATTGCTATAGCAGGTATGAAGTCTTATTATAAAACCTTATTTAATTAAGATGTCCTGATATTTGTCCCAGACTAGATAAATATAACAAACAAAGGAAATTGAGAATGCAAAATCCAAAGCCCACTAATGCTGGCATAGGCCATTATTATAAACACATCCTTGCAAAGCACTGGAGAAAGGGATATTCTTTTCAAAATGCTTGCTAAGTCAATTTGATATTCATACCAGGAAAGAAAAGAATGTGGCCCATATATCACAGGATACATAAAAATGAGCCCAGGAGAATTTCAGATCTAAATGTGAAAATTGAACAATAAAGTTCCTAGAATATAATAAAAACAAAACAAAACTTCATAACTTTGGAAAAAGACTTATTAGCCAGGACATAAAAAATATTAACTGTACAAGAAAAGATTAGTAAATTGTATTACCTTAAATTAAGGTACCATTAAGAGAATGAAAGTCAAATCATAATACAGGATATTGTATTCACCAAATATAAAATTGACACAAAGCATATATCAGAATATAAATAATATCTACAAATCGATAGGGAAAAGATGAAAAACAGAAGTAGAAATATGAGTAAGAAATGTGAACAGGCTTTTGACAACATATATGTCAAGTAGCTGAAAAGAGGGTACTCAATTTCATTGCTGATCAACAAATGCAAATTAAAAGCACAACGTGGTACTGCTACACATTCACCAGAATGGCTGAAATTAAAAAGTTTGATGCATATGTTGATAAGCCTATGAAGTAAAGGGAACTACAGTGCTTTTAAAGGGGGTGTCTGTTGGAATGGTCATTTTGAGAAAAAGACTGGGATAACCTATTAACAATGAAGACATCCCATGTACTCTATCAGACCAATGTTGCTTATACATGCATTCCCCATGGAGATGTGCTCTGAGACACATATATGTCTGTGTTCACAGAAAGAGCATTTGTTACATCCTCAAAGTGGAAATCACTCAAATTACCATTGACTTAGAAAGAATAAAGTGTGATTTACTCTTACTATTGAACAATAATAATAATTAAAATACAGCTACCAAAAAAAGAGGGAGAACAGTCTCACGGACATACATTTAATCAAAAGAGCAAAATACAAATAATCAATTAAATTCGAACTTAAAAAAATTGTAAAAATATTAGTTGCATTTTAGGTGGCAAAATCTTAAAGAAAGTACATTCATTATGATGAATGAGTTAAATATATGATTTAATTTGCAAATGAGGAAGGAGGAATGATAGATGTTTGAGGTGTTCATTCTGTGGTATGTTCTAATCTAGAAACAAATCATTGATCACTACCATAATGCGTTTTGTTGTTCATTGTGTATGCTAAAATGAAATAACAATGTTACAATAATTGAAAGGATAAAATAAAAAGGACCATTAAGGCATATGTATTTCATTTGCATTGTGAAAAAGACAATATTGTCATAAATTAAATTAATGCACTTTAAGTTCTAATAATGGGGGCTTCCATAAACTTATAACTTTGAAAAAAGTTGCTCATTTATATCTTCATCCCTTGTCCAAGTACTAGATTTATTTTCTTAACCTCTATATAATTAATACATTTATAAAAATGTAATCACTTGGATACAACTTTGTGATTTGCTTCTTCTTTTCTTTAATTTTGGTATCATTAATGTACAATTAAATGAGGAACATTAAGGTTACTAGACTCCCCCCATTATTAAGTCCCCACAACATACCCCATTACAGTCACTGTCCATCAGCACAGTGAGATGTTATAGAATCACTACTTGTCCTCTCTGTTATACTGCCTTCCCCATGTTCCCCACTCTACATTGTGCTAATCGTAATGCCCCCTGTCCCCCTTATCCCTCCCTTTCCACCCAACCTCCCCAGTCCCTTTCCCTTTGGTAACTGTTAGTCCATTCTTGGGTTCTGTGATTCTGCTACTGTTTTGTTCCTTCAGTTTTTTCTTTGTTCTTATACTCCACCTATGAGTGAAATCATTTGACACTTGTCTTTCTCCACCTGGCTTATTTCACTGAGCATAATACCCTCTAGCTCCATCCATGTTGTTGCAAATGGTAGGATTTGTTTTCTTCTTATGGCTGAATTCCATTGTGTATATGTACCACCTCTTCTTTATCCATTCATCTACTGATGGAAACTTAGGTTGCTTCCATTTCTTGGCTGTTGTAACTAGTGCTGGGATTAACATAGGGGTGCATATGGCTTTGCTTCTTTTACTCAAGAAATGTCAAAAAGTCATATATTGAATTTAGAAGCATTGCTAAATGTTATCACAATAGATTACAGTGCTCACATCTATTAAGTGTTAATGTAGAAATGGGAAGATAAAATGTCCTTTTAGAAACATTAATATAGGGGAGAAAACATTTTTATCAATAGTCATTGTATTGCTATGACCCTCTTCTTCGTGCAACAACTCAGTCATATGTTAACACTCATTAACACAATTTTGTCAATGCTAGTAACATCATTTTTCCATGCTGGAATGAAAAATTTATCCACTCCACTCAGTTTGGATTCTAGGTGACTAGGTAAAAAGGCTCCTTTATTACTTGGAGATCAACGTGAAATTCTTTTTTTGGAAATTGCTTAAAACTTTCCAGGAAATGGTCATATCAAGGTTGAGCACTGGATATAGCCTCCTGGTGCTCAAAATTCCATGACTGGGAAGAGATCATATCCAAAGTTCCCACTCATTTTGGGGGACTCAGAACCAAATACTTCTCTTGAAATTGATAGTCCTAAGCTAAAATTAACCTTTCAACAATAACCACATTATAAGTATTCCAGAACTACATGTGGCTGGTGGGTACTCCACTGGATAGTGCAAAACTATAGAACATGTCCCTCATCCTTGTCTCCTGGATAGCACCAGTAACAACTACATGCCACACACATGAATTCAGGATAGAATTTTCTTTCCATTTAGTGCTGGTTTGGGCAGAAAAAAAGCTATCTGCCTGTCTAAGGAAAGAGATATTACTAGAAATTCGTCTTGCAACTTGAATCAATAAGACCAAAAATAAACCTTCTTCTGTCCAGAAAAAGCTATTAATGGAAAAGCATATTAAGACTTGTAAATTCAGATACTGTTGAGCAGAGCAATTACTCTTAAGTCACTGCAGTAAACAATGAGGGAGGTCTAGTTGAAACGAACTATTCTCATGTTCTTTTCTGTCAGATTTTCAATTATATTAGCATTAATATTCTAAGTTCAAAGAAATGAATAAGGTTTGGCCTCAGTCACTTGTGGCAATCCAATTTGTTTTTCCCTAAGATTTTGCTAAACTTTATTTACTGTGATTTTTTATTTTGGCAGATGATGTATTTTTCCACAGAGAATATGTTATTTATATTTCAGGAAATTTTTGAAAAATAATTAAGTATGTCAGCAACTTTTTCTAGATAAATGAGCAAGTCAGTATCAGTACAGAAACATAGAGGGCAGCTAACAAATTCCCCAAGGAATTTTTTTTTGTCTGTTTACTTGCTGTTGGCTTGTTCTGTGAAGAAATTAAGTTAGAAATTTTAATTGAAAACATACACAGAAGTAAAATAAAAGTACATAAGATATAATGATTTTGTTCTAAGAAAATGTGGGAGGCTTTCATTATAATGCTAACACAGTATTCAAAGCAATAAAAGAAGACCTAATCATTGATGATATATCTTATCCATGGACAAGAAAAAAGTGAATATTCTTCAATTAAACTATATATTGAATTCATTTCCCATCAAAACCACAAAAGGATTACTCATGAAATAGCCAGAAGTTCATATGAAAATTCATACTATTGGTCACAGGGATAGTAGTACAGTACAGAGAATACAGTCAATGATTCTGTAATATCTTTCTATGTTGACAGATCGTAACCCTTCTAGAGGGAGTGAAGATTTAATGTGAGTAACTGTTGAACCACTGTGTTGTATATTTGAAACCATTAAAAGATTGTATATCAACAAAACTTCAATAAAAATTAAAAATTAAAAAAAGTAGTAGGAAAAAGTTTAGAAAAAGAACCAGAAGCAGAAATTCTACCTGTTCTATAAGATAACAAGATATATTAGAGGTAAATCGTAAGTAATATTGAGAAATATTATTGTGGGAACAATCCAACAGAACATAGAAATACATTAGTAGATTATGAACATAGTTATGCATATGTGGAAAGTTAGTATATGATACAGTTGGCATTTCTCATTGGTAGGGAAATGCAGAACTCCATAAGAAATGTTGGAACACAGGAGCATGCATTGTGAAAATATGAAATTATTTTCTATTTCAAACCATGTGCAAAAATAAATTAATAAATCAATATAATAATTAAAAGAGCTAGATATGAGAAGCAAAACATTATAGTATCAAAATACAGGAAAATATGTTTTACCTCCAAACAAAAAACACTCAGCATTCATTGCCCAAACAGAAAACTGTATGTAATGTGAAAATTTATAATATTAGTAGAGTGAAATAAAGATTTTCTAAAGAACAAAACTCTCCACATAAAGTAATGCCCAAAGTTACAATGAAAGATATTTTTTCCAAGACATGAAATTGTTTTAATGCATAGAAAATATAAAGAATTCCTACACATCCATATGAAAAACGACATAATATAATAGAAAGACGGGCATCACCTCTCTGCAAAGACAATTTACAAAAGAGATAATCTGAAGTCCCTTAATACATTTTTAAAGATATGTAAGATTATCAGTACTCAAGGACATTAAAATAACAGCTTACCATTTTCACAACTCAGTTAAAAAGAATCACTCTGGGGTATGACAATTTGAGATGAACTCTTTGGAGTGTGATGGTGTGCATACATACTTATTTACTCTCACACACTCTTGGTGGGAGTTATAATTGGCATAGTCAGTTTAAAAAGCCATATTGGAGTAAACCCAACTATGATGCTTCTTGAACTGAACAGAGGTACCGTAAAGTAAGGGTTAGGAAAGCCACCCTGATATGCATGTACAACATTGAGGTTTGATGGTTAGGCCTTCTATTGGTAATTAATTAGGAAGACATATTATTAAGCTTTTGGGATTTGACAGCTTGATTTACAGAGCTACAAATGGGAATGGAAAAATATTGGATACTAGATTCTTTACTAGTGGAATGAAGGGTTAGGTTCCTAACTGATTACATTTTGAAAAGAGAGATTTTAATAACAATACTGAATTTCATGTTTCAGGAGTAAGGAAAATGGTTCTATTTAGAAGGAAATACTAGAGTTTAAGAAGGGTTATATTCTTCCTGAACCAGTGAAAGGCTATAATGTTGATTGTCTCTCTCTGTTTGTCTTTCCAGCATGGACCTGAATTTTCATTTTGAAAGATGATAAATTTTCTGTTGGCCATCATAGAAATGAAAAAGTCAGAGCTACAAATAACATATGTTTCTACATATTGTAACCTTTAACATACATAAACTCAAATCATAAAACACGGTCATTCTCTTTGTCTTCAGCAAGAGTTTCAGAAATTATTCTGGTCTGCATATAGGTTTTAACAGTTCCCATTTATGTGAGGAAACATATCATCCATACTACAAAGGAATGTGTCCCAAATGTTAGCTTTTTTCAAATGCAGAACTTTTTTTTGTATTATTGATCTATGTAATTACTAAAATGTACGAAGTATTTCTAAAGATAAATGGTTCAACTCTGTGGCTGTGCTGTCACATTTTTTTCAATATGCTTTAACCTCTTCAGTTCTACTTTTTTTTTTTGGCACTATCACATAAAACACAAAAGTACATTATGAAAAAAACTCAAAGAGAATGTAGCATATAGCCAATTTTGTCTAATGAAAAGAACCCAAAGCCTGCAATTTCTTAGGGAATGCAGCCAAAATGAACCTTCCCAAAGATTTCTTTGTGAGACATGACTTCAGGCAGAGGAAGCTCGCATTTGTGTGCTAGGAGCTGATGATGTGAGAGGTTAAAACCACACACTTTCTGGCCGATGTATTGTGTTTTTCTGTGAACTAATGACTGCACCTTGCCTGGCAGCTTTACTGCTGCTTCTTTTGAAATCAATCCTATCAAAGTAAACTCAGTTTGTTGCCTTAGGAGATTTCCTTCACATATAACCAGGCAAGTCAAGTGAAATCTTTGTGTGTGGTCATTTTTGTAACTAGAGCTTGTGAAAGATTGACATGGGGCTTTCATCAAGCAGGAACATAATCTTTCTTTTAATTCCTTTCAAATTTCATTTTCCCTTCTTTCTTTTCTTCTCTTCCTCCCTTGGTTCCTTTCAATTGTTCTTTCTTTCTTTTCATTATGTTCTCTCTCTCTCTTTTCCTAACATGTCTTAGACTGGAGGCTCAATTTTTTGAAAAAAATAAATTCATATAGGTGTCCAAGAGATCTCTAAAAGGTAAGTATGCCTTTCATCAGAAGTGGTGGAGAACTCTGCTTGCTCTTGGTATTCCTGCTTTTTCTGTAAATCATTGGTTTCCCTATAAATCCGTCCAGAAGTATAGCCTAGAGCTGACCTCAACCTAAAGTAGGGACTATGAATTCATGAATTTAGAATAATCATGTTTCAATTTTTCTAGCATATAACAACAGCAACAAAAAGATAATATGTTGCAATTTTAAACACTTTAAGACCATATAAGAATTGCAAGAATGTTTCCTGTTGCATCACCAATTAAAAAGTGCCAGTTAAATATTTTACATTTGGGACTACTTTAAGGATAAAATGATTCTATAACTTTCAAGTATATAAAGATTCCAAAAATACTAGCTTTGTAAGATATATATATATACTATGTATATCTATAATATATATATAGAATATATCTATCTATCTATATCTATCTATCTATATATATATGAATGTAGGCACTCGTTCATCAGAGTCCATTGGTTGCAATATATACTACCTTAGGGAACTTAAAAATGAAATTATTAGGTGGACACAGAGTAATTCATAGAAGTGAAGGAAAAACGCATGGGTATAAATCAGGGTCAACTTCTGTGATGTCAGGTAGGAACTCATGGTTTGCCGTTTTTGAGCTGATAGCAAAAAATACACAAACACACAAACAGAAAACCTCAGTACTAACTCCTTTCTGTCTGTAAATTTTATTTTACTAAAGATTCAATTACCAGGAAAAATATTAGTCTAGCTTAAAATTCCTTACCCATTACTGATGAAGAACCCCGTCAGAGACAGATTAAATGGAAGTGAGAGCTTTTACCCTAACAGAAGTGTGACAAGCAGTCACCATACAAAGGGTATGATTTTCCCACAAGGAAGATCAACGGATATCCATTGTGTCCACTCATGAACTTCCTGCTATCACATAGGCACACTCATACTTCCATATGTAGAATTGCACACTGTGACTACTAAACATCATATACCATTATTGTAATGTGCAATCTAAGCACAAATGCAACATAAATGGCGAATACTGCTGGGGCAAGGAAGGAGCATCTTTGTAGTGAAAACAGACTGAACACTCCGAAATGAAAAGCAATTTGCCTAAGATTACTCAGCTAATCAGTCGGTGGGCTAATTTCTTAACTTTTTTCATCTTATGCTTGGTGCCTTGTCATTGGAGATATAAATGTAAATAACACACTCATTTTTCCTTTTGTTATTGTTGGAAACAAGAATTTGAAATAGAGACCAAAATTTAGATAGCCTTTAGTATTTTGGGGGAAAACAACAACTTTTGAACATGTTTAAATAGAACTAAAAAGAAGTGAGAGGGATAAAATGAGGAAGAGATCAAAACTACAAGCAAGCTTGAACATTCAGGAGTCTATGAGATGAATTTTATCAGAAAGGATCCACAGTCCTCAAGAGTGGCAGATTCATATTTTATGTCAAGTAAAAATGCATGCATTAGGTAATGAACAAGGATAAATGTCACAAGGATTGAGCCATTCCTGTAATATGAATAGTCAGATAAATTTATGTTCCCAATGAAAATGACTGAAACTGCTGGATTAAAAAAATTTAAAGCATAAACACATACAAGAAACAAACAATAGCAAAAAGATAGCACTTCTAGATTAAAGATCTGACAAGCTAATGCAAACTAATCAATATTCCAAAAATCTAACTAAAGAATATAAAAAAATATAGACTGAATTCTAAACCTGATTTTGAACAGGGAAAGTATAACAAGCTGTCCTGAGCTTTAACATAGGAAGGAAAGGACATAGCCTTTGGTCACTGAGAGCAGAGAATTAAGTAGGAAATCTTGCTTCAGTGAAAATACGACCAAGGGCCTAAATCTTCAATTTAAGAGTAAATCAGAAGTAAAACATTCCCTATTCCCCATTCCCATAGGCCCAGGAAGCGACAAGAAGAATTGCATTATTTAATACTAAGCACAGGAGAAGCAAAAACAAAAATAATGCCTGAGAAGTTATAATGTCTAGCCTGGCTTCAGTCAGATTTGCGGTCCAAATTCACAGTAATTAGGTAAATTCAAAAAGACTCAGTGAATAATTATGTTTAAAAATATCATGATCAAGTGGCCGAGGTGCTGAACAGTAGAGAGACCAAATCGTCTCTTCGCTAATGTACCATCAACATATTCCCAGATTTTATCTTTATGTTACTGTTACATCAGTGTCTCTGAGCAAAGTCTGGGGCTTCGTATTCTGCCATCTTGCTGATGTCACTCTGTTGTTTTTTTTTTTATTGGTGAGCTATTCATCAGTTATTCTGTATAATATTTCATTCTATGAATATCCCCTAAAATGGCTCACTGTGCCAAAATTATGTAAAGATAATATGGTTTATGCTGAACACCTGATTTCTTTATGAGAGACTAGAATTTTGGTATATGTTAGGCAGAGAAGAACTGTACTATCAGTCTCTAATAAAAACTGAAAAAACTTCCCAGGATAATATCTTTATTACAGGTTGTTTGATATTAATTGTTTGTTTTGTATTAATTTATATATCTTTCATATGATTCATTCTCAGTTCATAAACTCTGGGAAGACATATGCCAAGGCAGAATGCTGTGATTTCCAAGAATTTAATTAAATCCATAGGAGATAGTAAGTCTCCCTTGATAGTCACAGTTTTGGGGGGAAATCTTAATAAAAAGTTCTTCTTTGCTCAGCATTGAGATCCCCATCCAAGAATCAGAATAATTTCCACTGACATGAAGGGCCTGGGTAATGAAAATGGGAGGTGGTTAAGAGACTCAGACAAGCACACAAATAATGAGGTTTCCACGAGGAGGCATCTTTTGAATACTAAGAGCTACATTAAACCTGATTTTATCAAACTTAGGCAACTATTTCTGGATTGTCCATTCTCCAAATTATCACAATTTTTTTTAATTTAAAAATTCTTTGTTAAGTCATCCTTGTTTGTTATGAAGTATATTAATCCTGTGAAAATTAGAAAAGTGCTGATTTATTCTCAATGTTTGTTTAAAAGCCATGATGGTAATAAAGACTCAGGAAAACAAGTGATTGGGTAATACAAATAAGAATATGAAAATCTTCAGTCTAGGTCCCATGTCAGGCTATTTAGCATCTGCTATAGTTTCCCTCCACAACAATTGTCCATGCTTGTTTCCAGACAAATGATTAAATATATTATTAAGAATACATATTATTTGGATATGGATCCCCTCACAAATTTCTCCCATCACAAGTGTACTTTATAAATCAATTTTACCACAGAATTCTTAGTTATTTAGTTCTTATAATCACTCAAATCTGGGGGCTATAAAATCAAAAAGGAAAAAAGGAATAGGGCACACATATTTAAAAAAGAATGCTGACTGTTTCTCTGTATTAAATTGTTCCAGTAAAGAATGAATTGGCACTTTATAGTCATTTAATTAGGAAAAGAGTATTTTATTTTTATCTCTTGTATCACAGCTTACAAAATACTGACTTTAATGGTTCTGCTCACTCACTTATGTCAACAATTAGGAGACTATTAAACACTAAGCTATAACTTGTCTTGTTGGGCTTGATTCATTTTACTCGCCTACTTATATTTCAATTTATTCCTTTAAGTATTTGGATATAAGAAATGTTAAAATGAAATTAAGTGATAGAGATGCTGTTATTTTGATTGATAGGCTGAGATTTAATTTAAAAATAAAATGCAATATGCAATTTAAATATACCTAATTAATTATATTTATATTATCTTTTGATGATTCCAAACTGTTATAGTGAACTTAGTCTTTGTTTTCAGTCATCATTTGAGTTCTGTGTCTGGCATTTATGAGCACAATGCTCGGGGATATTTTCTTAATCTCTTTATACCTCAATGTCATCACCATTAAAAGGAGAACTCATAATATAATAGGAGTGACTGCTTAAAATTGTGTCCCAGATTAATGAGATTAAAACACATTAGATGAAATCCATAAAATCCTTATCATTGACAAATTAATTACTCAGCAAAAGTTTAACCTAATTATTTTATTGTTTTCTCTTACTCTTTTACCATTATATGTCATTCCCGTTGCATCCACACTATCTTCCCATTAGTCACTGAACAATGGCTTTTCTCAAAACTTAGCTTTTTGTTGTTGTTGTTCTCATTGCATATCCTTTCTGTTGGCAATCTTATCATATATGCCTCCATATATATGATGGACCTGAACACAAATTTCAGTACATATTACACCACCAAGCTCTGCATCAATATTGCCAACTGATTAGATAATATCATTATACAGATATTTCAAAACAATTCATTGTTGGCTAATAAAACAATAAATGAATAAATAATCTCTAAATATTTCATTTATACTAGCATCCTTTGGGTAAGTTCTTTACCATTCATCCAATTGAACAGAGCATTTATAGAGATGTCATTTATTGTTGACCCTTACTTCTTCATCTTTCTACCTATTCACCAAACTTTTAGATTTAAACACTAAATGCTTATCAAAATACTCATTTTCTTAATCTCTGATGCACATCCATTATTTTAACGTTTCATCTTCTCCAATCAGGACTTCTGCTGTCACCTTCCTATTAATATCTCCACCTTCACTCAATCTCCACTTCAGCCAATTCTGTGTTACAGGTAAAGTGATCTAAATAAAATGCATGTATAATCATACTGTTAGGCAGGAAAGAACTTGCCTCAATGTCACAGGGAAGTCAGATATTGTGAGACAAGAAACTAAGTCAAGAAAGTAAAGTAAGTTTTCATACACTCTGCACAGAGTAATAGAGTGGGCCTGCCTAAGATAAAGACAGGCCTGGATGCTCATTCTGAGGCTTCTTTTATGTGGTTTTGGCAGGGCAGAGAGGTCCTTGATTGACAGCTGTCAGCTCTCTAGGCTTGTTCTGCCTGGTGAAATGGGGGCAGGGGCTGTGCTGTGCCTGGGCCTCTGATGTTTCTTACCTGGGGGGACCCTGGACATTGCCTGAGTCACTCTTGGACCCTGTGGCTTCATCTGATTAACTCTGAGTCAGCTCTGACTTGCTGGCTCTATGCGATCAACACCCTCAGTCATCTTTGGGTGGGCCTTTCTCCTTTTCATCCTGCTCATTTCTGTCTTCCTGCCTAACAATACCAACTGTATGCTTAAAAGGCTGCAACCTATTTTCATTAGGAGAGAATTGGCAGAGTATGAATTTTGGGATACAAGCCTGATTTTTCTCTTAAGAATATTTGACAGCTTGTGAAAACAATGATGGTATTTGCTAACATTTTTAAAAATTTACTAAGAGATAGAGCCTGGACTGAGTCTATTACAGGCATTAAATATCTCATTCAATACTCATAGAAAGTCTATGAAATTACTGATAACCTTAATTATTACCATTTTAACAACAAAGAAACTAAGATGTTAAGCAAATTGATCAAAGTAGTATATATAGGAAACCCTAAAGACGCCATATAAAATCTGTTAGAACTAACAAGTGAATTCCGTAAAGTTGCAGGGTACAAAATCAACATATCTCCTTTATAATGTCACCAAAATAACAAAATACTTAGGAATAAATTTACCTGAGGAGGTGAAACACTTGCATGCTGAAAACTACAAACACTGATGAAAGAAATTAAAAAAGAAAAACGAGCCCTGCCATATAGACAACATGGGAGAATCTGGAGGACATTTTGCTGAGTGAAATAAGGCAGTCACAAAAATATTGCATGATTCCACTTACATGAGGTATCTAAAATGGTCAAATGCATAGAATCAAAGAGTGGGATCCTATAGGGCTGGGGGAGGGAGAAATGGGAAGTTACTTATTAGTGGGCATGGAGTTTCAGGTAAGAAGGATGAATAAACTTTTTTTTTTGAATAAACTCCTTTTTATAATGTAAAAAAATTTAATGTGGAAAGAAAAACTTTTGAGGCATAAAGTATCATAAAACACATTTATTTTATTAAGCTGCACATTACACTGCTTGGCACCTGCAAATTTACTCCAAAATAGACTCTTTACTTTTTGACACCACATGTTCACATTTTTTACCTGATTCATCTCTTCTTTAATTTCCCCATTAAATTTCATTTTGTTAAAAATTAAATGCATTAGAGCACTTTGTACATAAATGAGATTGACAAATAATATCATAGACACAGTATCAGCAGGATAAATTGTATTTAGTTTAGTACATAACAAGCACTTGCCAAATATTCAAACATTCCTAGGAGCTAAAAGTTAGCATTTTCTAATATTGAATATATCTCTGATATTTGAAGCTTCACAGTGTGGAAAAGAGGTTAGATATTCAGAAAACAGCAATCTGCATCAGAATAAGATTTCATATTTAATAAAATATTCCTATTAAATAATTTTGAGAGCCATTGATTTTTGTTTCATCCCTTATCTATTTCTTCTTATTTTTCTTCCATTTTATTGGTTATAGTATTGCATCTTACTGATGTAGACTTATGTTCAAGTTAGCTATGTGCCTTATTACTTTAATAATTAAGTGGAGAGCCTTGACCATCTAAGTTAGGACAGTGTTATGTGGCATGCCAGAAAACTAAATAGCTAAATGAATTTACCAGACAGACATACCATAGTTTCATAGTTAGCTCTTCTAACCATATACTTTTGAGCAGTATCAATCTTATTTCACTTTGATTCATAGAATGAGGAAAAGAATATGTACTTCCTGTAACAGTAAATATCTAAAGTAGAATAAATGAACTGATATTTAATAATAAAAATAATTCAGAATTATCCATTTAACCATATCACTTGTTAATCTAAGGAATTTAAAATGCCTTTAAAAATTAAAGCAAAGCATGGAAGGCATATTTAAATACTTAACATGTCAAATTTAGTGTGGGACTTTATTTAAAATATTTCATTTGAAGCATATTGCTTCTATTTCTTCTTTCCATATGCACTTTGGATATATACACTATGTGAACATTGATTTAATTAAGCAGATTATTTTGAGGAGCTGAGTCATAAACTGAGATATTTGAGAATAAAAATGAGCAGTAGACAGTTTGGTTTGTCAGGCTATTTAAATCAACTTCAAAATTTTTCCCTTTGAAAATTCTCCCAATTTCTTGTCCAAAGCCTTAGGTAAATTGATATAATTAATGTTCAGGAATATACATCAATTTCTATTCCTATCAATTAAATAGATCTCATCCCTTATCAAAAAGAACTTACTTCCAAACAAGACAGACATTTAGTCATCTTCTTGAATAATTTATCACTTCTTAAATTTAATCTTTGAATTTTGGTATCAACTTTTAGTTTCAGTAACTATTGTCTGTCATTTATCATCTTGCTTTTATTCACTCTTTCTCCACTCTATCCTTGCTTAGATTAGCTAGAGTTTGGCCTATTTGTTTATTTTGTTAAAGGAAACAAAGTTTGATTTATATACCAGTATTACTTTTGTTGTTTTCTATCTCACTGACTTTTTCTCTTAATTATATCTCCATCTGTCTACTTTTTTACTTCTTTTGTGGGTCTTATGCTAAGCTAATTTTAGTTTCAACCTCTCCCAGAAATGTAGTCAATCAGGAATTTTCTGGCCAGTACCAATGAGGTAGTCTGTCACATGGGCTCTTTCTTTCCTTCAAAAGATGAGGTAATGGTCATGATAAGAACACTTGCTCTTCCTCCTAAGGGAGTGTGACATTGCCTAAAACAATCCTTTCATCTTTTTTTTAAATAACCTCTTGCCCCACCCTCCTTCCTATAAAAATCTTCCAGTTTGTACAGTTCCTCCAAACATCTTTCTGTTTGTGAATGGAATGCTGCCCAATACATGAGTCACTTAATAAAATCAATTAGAACTTGAGATTTACCTGGTTGAATTTTGTTTTTTAATAAACATACTAGTCCCACTGGTGCATAAGTTTGCAGTAATAAAATGTAAACATATGTATTTAGAAATTAGTTTTTCTGAAACTCAAGCTGAATCAAGCTTATAGTTGAACCATAGTACACGAATTGAATTTGTGCATACAATATCATTTTTCTGTATGATGAAATATTTTATTTTCATGCATAAAATTGTTAAAGATGTATAACAAAATTAGCCTCTGTACCATCAGTTTTGAAAACTTGGTTTCAAGGCTTTTATATTTTCCAGAAATGTTCAACTATTCTCCCCTTACAAGGGCAAGTGCATATACTTATGAAAATATATTACTATGTACAAAATCAATATATTTATACACTTATTTCAAAGCATATTTTCAAGAAAAGGGCAGTGATACATGCTACAGTTATGAGTTTTGTATAATTAATCCTATATTTAGACAAAATTTCTTCAAAATTTGTTTTTAGCATCAAAATAAGTAAAACTCAATTAAAAAGGAAAAAAGAAATCAGATATTAATATGAATAGCAAAAGATTATTTTGAATAATGATGTATTCCATTCTAATATTGAAGAATACACCATATGCAAATTCATATTGGTTAATTCAATTACATACAAACTTAAATAAATTAAAAACTGAGGATTTTTATATTTTGATTATTCTATCCTAGCATTGGGTTTCCCTGTAACATCAGACAGTAGAAGAAAATAGATAGGAATTACACAAAGATAATGGAGAAAAGGTTTTAAGCTGAGTAGCAAAATGTGCAGATAATTGCTTTCCACTTTGTTCATTAAGTTGAAGTTGAGCTATTTGCTGACAGTGACAAGGTAAGGAGCAAGGTCAGGAACTTTAGGAGAAACAACAGTGTTAAAATACCATAGTACAGAGACAACTAACAAAGAAAATGTGGAAAAGAAGACAAAGTTCATTACGGAGCTTGGCAATGTAAATATGTTTGCTTTCAAGATAAACTCAAAAGTTTTTGCAAATGGGTAACAGTAAGAGTATGGGGCAGGGTTAGGAGTCATCAGTGACAGCATTCACAGCACTACAGCAGCAACAAAACAGAACTTATGACTTGTTTACAACTTGTACAGCAGTAAGAAAGTGTTTTTGACAATACAAGGAACTGGGGGTGAGTGTGGGAGTAGGAAGTCAAATGTTGATAGGAAATTCTGTAAATCCATTTACTTTTTATTTGTGCTCCAAACTTGCAGTACCTTCTTTATTAGGTTTCTGGAAGTGTTCCTTTAAAGTTTACGGAGACCTCCCTAAATTAAAGACAATGAAAATGGGAAGATGTATTTATTGATTTTAGATTTTAAAGTCATACTTTTTAATAGAATAGAACCAAGTTTATACTTCACTAATTTCAGGCATATTACTCTTAGCTTCTGAGTAAGAAAGGGTTATCTTATAAATGGATTAGTTTAGCACAATGCCTATCCTCACTGAAGTTTGAAAGTTTGGTTTTGACATTTGGCCAAGAAAAGAATGAAATGTGCAGATTAAATTTCAGAATTCATTTGGAGATAGCCAGGGCTAGTTCATCTATATTGCTTAGGAGTGTATTGTTTTATGATTTATACCTGGTAACTGGTTACACAAAGTGTCTTGGTTGTATCATCAAAGAGGTAAATGACATCACTGTAAATTTTTGCCTGGTGGTAAAAAAAATCAAGCCCTGTTGAAACCACAATTCCTTGTACATATTGTTTTGGTTCATCAATAGGAAACATTTCTTTTAGACTGAGCCTAGGGACCTGCCTCTGGTGTTCTTAGGCACTCACTGACAGCCTGATCTTACTTTCTGGTATTGCACAAAAAGCCTTATGCCAGTACACATTGAGGCATCTGAACCTTTTCAATTTCTGATCCTGTGTAATTATTGCAGCTCCCAAAGTTTTACTTTTCAGTATTGTTATCTCTATTCTGGCCATTAAAACATATTACTAAAGTTAGTACATCTGGGGGTCCCAGGACCCCATTCCAACATATAAAAGGGGGGCTCCCAACAAGCAATTCATGGAACAGCAGAATATCCTTCAATTCAACTCAATTCAGATGCTATGTACCTGGAGATAACATCAGATTCCACAGGTTAGGAGTTTAGTCCCACAAGATTGCCTCTCACCCCCACTTCAGGTAAACAGTCCCAAGCCCAAATTACCACTGGTGATTCTGAACTACAAACTATAGGCTAAAGATTCTACGGACTTCCATGTTGGGTTTCAATCACCAGCTGCAAATCTAGATTGTTACCTTTCTTTTAAATAACCTCTTGCCCCACTGAGGTTCCCATGATCTCCCACCACCTTGGCTGCAATCAGTTTGCTAGGAGTCTCACAAAACTCAAGAGAAACATTTTACTTATTAGGTTATCTGTTTATTATATGAGGATACAACCCAGGAATAGTCAAACTGGGCATTCGATGTACAGGGCAAGGTACGGGACTTCAGTGCTCTCTCCAACTGTGTCCTTCTCCCCAAATGTGTTCACCAGCCTGGAAGTTCGCCAAACCTTGTCCTTTGGGGTTTTTTATGGAGACTTCAAGTCTGGCAGGTGGGGTTGGAAGTTCTAACCATCACTTTCTTGGCTCCATTAGCAACTAGCCCCCAACCTTAGATAGAGTCCAAAGCCACCTCATTAACATAAGATTTCCACACTGCTCTCCTCACTTCGGACATTCCAAGGGTTTTAAGAGTCTGTGAAAGAAAAGGAGGGGAAAACCAAATAAATATTTCTGTTATAAATCACAATTTCACAGTGCTCAATTCTGGTTCTTGAACTTGTTCAATTCTTTGGTTGAAATCTTTGATGGCATTATGTACTACCTGGTATCCATCCTGGTTTCTACATACGGCAAAACAAATTCAAGTTGAAAAGCCTGATACAGGTAGGCCATTCTCAACATATCTCTGAAATTATATCAGATGAAAGCTGACCCAATAATGAAGGCTAAGTTTGTTTTCACAAAAAATTCCATAGTTAAACTATTATTGACAAAATATTCGTCTTGAGTTACCAATATTTTGAGGTAGACCAGCAGTCCTTCCATTTTTATAGAAGAGTTCATTTTGTTTTGGAGCTGTTTGACATCTTTTAACTTCTTAATCATTTTGTTGCTAAAGTGAATAATTGTAGTACATTTTAAAAGGGTAATTTATTATGCTGTTGTATTTATATGAATGCTGTTAAAATATGTTTGGTTAGCTATTTTATCAGTTTCTTTAACTGAAAATACTATACTTTGGTAATAAATATTACTTTATACCTAAATTGAAACAGTAGTTCATGCACCTTCCCTAAAATGTTTCTTTGCCAAAATTTATTTTAGATAACACCACTTTTCTTTTCTGAGCCAGAAATTTAGCTTTCAAATTTAATTTAAATTAATCATATCATGACTACTTTGTTTCTATGACAGATTTGTTTAAGGAAATTTTGACCCACTAGTCTAGTAATAGGTTGGAGCCAGTTTAAATACAAGTTACTTTTTGAATACATGAAAGTGTAAGTGGGTCAAAAAGTAATTTTAATCACATTAATCATATTTTTCTCTACAGTTCAACATTTTTTTTTGCTTTACAGTGTAATGATTAAACTGACTGCAAATAAGTAACACTTCCTTTAAGTATTACTTGTATATCCAGCACTGATGCAAATTTTACCATTTTCTGTCATATAGATAACTGAAAAATGTGAATTTATCTCAATTTGTGAAACTAATAGAAATTGACTCTCATTTTTGTATTTCAAAATTTCATTAGACTTTCAAAAACTATAATGCAGTTAAGGCAAGTTAATAAATTTAAAATTTTCACTAGACTTCTGAAAGGAAATGGTTATGACACATTTAATTCAGCCTACACTCACGTATGCATTCAGATAACATATTGATGTAGAGGAAAGTTTGAAAGACAAATTATTATACAAAACATCTTACTCTTTCTAAAGGTGTAATGGGAAGATTCTGGTATATATTGGTTTTCTATATTTGGTATTTGTTTTGCGTTACTTTTATTTTGAATTTTAATTACTGGTTGTTGTTTTCAGGAAGATGACTGGCAGGCCAGCACCAACCTGCTGGCTTCAGGGAATGCAGGTCTGAAAGAGCACCTGTAAATGTAAAGGTGGCACTGGGGGCATTACCTGATATCTACCAGCAAGCACATGTGTGGATTTTCTTTTTTTTTTCTTTTTTTTAGTCAATTTTACCTAGATTCATTTGGAGTTTCCTGTTTTGCTCTGTATTGTGCATGGCTAGACAATTGCTCTCCATTTCTGGGCTTAGGAGTATTGATCTATGCATGCACTGTGAAGAAAACATTCCAGGAAATCTGCTGCACTCTGGTAAAAACCCCAAAGCTGTCTGGTGGTGTAAATGCCTCTCCATACTAAAGGAATAAGAGCTCAGATATGCTTCATAACCACAATCATTTTCCTTGCAGCAGATGTTTGTGGAGGACAACAGATGGTAATCTTTTTCTCACCTACCTGATGCAGCCTCTGACTGCAGTGTATTAGATTCAACTAACATAAAATAATTTCAAATAAATTGGGGTGGCCAGAAGTGAGATATGCTCCTCAAATCCAAATACAACATAAATGAATATCACATTTTCGATATGATTAATGGACTTTACAATGTCTTTGCAAACAGCCTCTACAAGGATCTCTGTTTACTAGCATAATACAAACTTAGCTCTTTGTATTCACCCACAGAGCTGCCCTTAATAGAAATATTCCAATTTGCTAATTGGAAGGTTTTGTGCAGAGTAGAGCACTTTCACTTAATAATATCCTTGATGAAAAATCTCCACCCTTGAGTAAACATTTTTTAATAATCAGTGTGATGAAATGTATAGTATGCAAAAAGCTTTTCTGCTGTTTACTGTAATATAATAGTTATCTTAAGGTAAAGAAAAAGAAAACTTTTATCACAGAATACTACATTTTCCTTGAAAGAACCACTGACAACTAAACAATGACTGTCCAGATTTGAGTATTTGCACTCATTTTATTAAAATGAATGAAACTAACCTGTAATTCACTGGTTTTGCACCAATGATAAAATTTTAATTTTCAAGTGAAAATTGGGATTCTGAAAGCTTTTGTTTGCCAGTGTAAGCTTGAGAACTTCCCAGTACTTACATAATTTTCCTGATGACATTAGTGGCATTAACAAATGTGCATTTTTAATACTGTGTTATAAAATATATCAAAATTTAGAAGAACTTCATTATTAGTGAACCAATAGTTTCAAAACAACCAAAGCATAATTTTACAAAATCATACATGGATAACAGATCCTGTAGTACAAGATGGGCTAATGGGTTCTAATCTAATAGAATTTGAAAAATTTATTGGTATACTTTCAAGATGTCACTTGGCAAGTATCCTTTCAGAAACTAACACTTGTTGAGTGTTGGTATAGTATCAATATCCTTGATTATATGAAAAGATGGTAAATACTCTTTTTTTCACTACATATCTGTGTGAAGCAAAATTTTTTGAAACATTTGAAGCAAAAACAGCATAGTGCAGTAAACTGCAGAAACAGATATGAGATTCCAACTTTTTTAATACAGACATTAGAAATTTGCAAAATTATAAAACAATGCCACTTTCTCACTGATGTTCTTAATAGGTTTCAGAAAATATTATATTTATATTATCCCATAATATGCTGATCATGGTTTCTTTTAAATGCCTAAATAAATACATTTAAATTTTCTCAATTTTATTTTATACTATGGTAAATTTTGATAACCATAGTAATAATTCAGTTATATTATCAATATAAAAAAACCCTTTGGATATTATCAATATTTTTAAAAAGTATAAACCATATTAAGAGACCAATAAGTTTGAAAACTGCTGTCATAGTGGACCTTTGTAAATTAAGGCAAGATGCCACCTCACTATAAGCAGCTTATTAGGGAAAGATGAAGTTCTCTTTTATTTTTTTTAATGAAGTGAGCTAAATTCTTATTGTTAGGCATTTTCCTTGAAAATTATATGGTAGTGGTAATTATTTTTGTTGCTATTGTTGTGAACAGTAACCTTTAAATTGTTCAGGTTAATATTTTCTTTAGCTAGATCTTAGGCGGTGGTTTGTGGTTTTGGGAGATGGATCTACTCTCTCCACAACTTGCTTCCAGAAGCTGTCTAGCTTCATGAATATAGAGGCCAATTTTAGTACTTTGGACAAATTGATCAATTAAGATCATTCTTCACTCCCTTTCTTTCCCATAGGGGGAGAATCCCCAAAGAAGTAAATAAACTGTTTCTATTTCCTACAAGGGATGACTTGTCAAAGCTTGAACCTCTCTCTCATGAACAACTTAGCAATTTACACAAACATTGATTCTGTCCCCCAACTGGGAATTTACAAGCTTTGCATTCTTGTCCCTTTCTACTTTCACTTCAATTTACTAAATCCTTTGAGACTTTATAATAGTAGACTTTCAAGAGACAGTATTGTTTGAGGATTTCCTACATTGTGCTGTGGATTTTTTTTCCAGCTAACTAAAAATATTTTAAATTGTAGTATGGGCAAACCTTACTTTTTTTCTCCCATCACTGAAGTTTCATTTCAGTATAAAAGATTTTCCTTTAACTGATTTTTAAAAATAAGGCTTTATGTTTTCAGTGCAGTTTTAGGCTTTTAGCAAAACTAAGAGAAAGGTACAGAGTTATACCATATACCCACTGTCCCCACACCTGCAAAGCCTCTTCCATTAGGTATGTTTGTTGCAACTGAAAAACCTACATTGGCACATGACACTGATAACTCAGAGTCCATAGTTTATATTAGGGCTCACTCTTGTTGCTGTATGTTCTATGAGTTTTGACAAACGTGTAATGACATGTATCCATCATTAGAGGATCATATAAAATATTTTCATTGCCCTAAAAGTTCTTTCTGCCCTGCCTTTTCATCCCTCCCCTCACTGATTGTTTTACTTCATATTTTTGTCTTTTCCAAAATATCAGATAGCTGGAACCATACAGTATGTAGCCTTTTTAACTTAGCTTCTTTCACTTTGTAATATGCATTAAAATTCCTCTGTGTCTTTTCATGGCTTCACAGATCATTTCTTTTGCGCACTGAATGATATTCCATTGTCTGGAGGTACTAAAGTTTATTTATACATTCACCTACTAAAAGGCATCCTGGTTTCTTCAAGATATTGGCAGTTAGGAATAAAGCTGCTAGAAACATCCATGTGATATTTTTGTGTGGACATGAGTTTTCACTCCTTTGGATAAATACCAAGGAGTGTGATTGCTGAATCATATGGTACAAATATGTTTACCTTTGTAAGAAACCTCCAAAGTGTCCCTTCCATTATGCATTCCCACCAGCACTGAATAAGAGTTCCTGTTGCTGACACTTATTTCTCAGCATTTGCTGTTGTCATTGCTCAGGATATTGGCCATAGGTGTGTAGTGGTATCTCGCTGTGGCTTTGATTTGCATTTCCCTGATGACATATGATACAGGGCATCTTTTCATATGCTTCTCTACCATGTGGATATCTTCTCGGGTGAGTTGCCTGTTAAAGTCTTTGGCTTACTTTTAGTCATGTTTTCTTTCTTGAGTTTTAAAAGTTCTTTGGAAAATAGTCCTTTATCAGATGTGTCTTTGGCAAATATTTTCTCCTGGTTTGTGGCTTGTCTTCTCGTTCTCTTGACACTGTCTTTTACGGAGCAGGAGTTTTTGATTTTCAAGGCATTCAGTGTATCAGTTCTTTCTGTTGTCGATCATGCCTTTGGTGTTACATCTGAAAATTCATGGTCAAGGTGATCCTGTTATCTTCTAGGATTTTTAAGATCAGAATAAGACTAGTGTTTTCTTGTGTACACATTCTCTCTTTTTTGTGTGGGGGGTAGATAAGGATGGAGAGACAGAAGCCTTAAAACCCCAAAGTTCAACTGACAGTAAAGGGAATGTGTCAGTATTTTACTGCTTTCCACATGTTTCTCTGAGGAAAGTAAGGTGATTGAGAATAGATTTTTACTTCCCATAGTCTGCTGTCTGTTTCTAATCTAAATGAGAGTTCCAACTCTTCAGAAAAAGTCTTTCAATCCCCTTCCCTTTGGTAGCTGAACAATGTAATTAATATCCATAGGAATGAACCTCTGAGGCCAAAAAATGTAAGAAATATTTAGAAACAATTCTGCATATTTGATTTACTTGGTAAATATCCTTTTGTAAACTTGTTATCTGATGCTATAAAATCCTGGTTTTGTAGCATATTTGTGCTTATTTGTTACTTCCCCTCAACAAAATGTATGACTATGTAACTTGCATTGGTTTTTAATGTTTTATATATAAACTACCTTAAGAACATATTATATATACTGCATCTTATAAATGTCTATCTTCATGTTTGAATTTTTTATCTAACAGTTAGCAACTTTTGTAGTTCCAGTGTTATATTATTTATTTTATTTTTGTGTGTGTAACTAATAGCTGAAAATCCAAAATATTTTTAAATATTTGATTTGCTTCATCCTCCAGATAACATCACAGAGAATTATAAGAGGATCATGATTAAATCATTACAGTTCCACTACTTGATATGGATATTGGGCAAATCCATAATTTTTCTGAGCCACATAATTCCAAATTCATAAAATAGTTGTAAGAATTTTAAAGGACAATGCAGAAAAAATGTCATAACTTTGTTATGACACATAAGTAAGTCCTCAAAAACAGTATCATCAACAGAGAAAAGGAGAAATAGTAAAGCTTAATAAAGGAGAAATAAAGGCTTAATAGAAATGAATTGAAACATCTAGGAAGTCCTCCCTCTTGATCAAGTGACAAGTAGAAACAGAAGAATAAACACAATGTTTAGTTTTCCATCATTAGGAAATATTCACTCTATAGCACAAAGAGTAGAAGTATCAAAGGAACAGAGCTCAGATTTGTCAGGTTAATTTTCAGCTATGCTTTTTGATCTTTGGTTTATTTGAATGTTAAAAGAATGAAAGTATTCTCAAGCATATTTAAAATGAAGGAAATACTCTTACATATATTCTTATTGGTTTAACTCACTGTGCTACTTCTGAGGTTTTAATGTATTTTTGTCATGGATTTATTTACAGTATGCTTTGAGAAAAGATAAACTGAGAAAAATATAAATAATAAAAAAGTACAGAATAAAAGCAAGCAGTTATAAAGTGCTCACTTTTGAATGACTTACATAGGTATCATCTCAACCAATTCTTACAATAACAATTTCTATGGGAAACATTGAATACTCCATTTACAGATAAAGAAACTGGAAAAATTAAGTTTACCAGCCAAAGACTGGTGTGGATACATCTGTAGTCACATAACATTAGGCATATTAGATCATTGTAGCCAGGGAGAATGACTATGGTAGGAATTATGTACACCTCAAGAGGACAATTAGAACAACGTGCTTACAGCGTTTTGGGAGCTAGAGTTAAGTCAGAGGTTGATGTTGACAAGCATTGTTCAGAATTGTATATTAGGTGAGTTGCTGAAGTAGTCAGCAGCCCTATTTTAGAACACATGACTTTATGTGGAGTTACTCATATTTATATCTGTGTATGACCTTATCGTCAAGAGATAAGGAACTGACATTAAAGGAATTTGGGCTTAGTCTCTGACCACAGTTTGGCTTTCTGATTTGTGAAAAATGATGCAGTTTATTTTGCAAGTTGTAGTTTCTCTTAAATTCTCAGTTATGACCTCATAGCCCAAATTCCAACAGGAGTTTGTGTGTGTGTGTGTGTGTGTGTGTGTGTGTGTGTGTGTGTGTGTGTGTGCCTGTATTATATAAATGAAATTATTCCCAAATTTTAAAATGAGGTAGAGGCAAATTATGTAATCTGAATGAGATTAAACAGTAATGAGATTGAGTTGGGTTTGAAAGCAGAAGTTGTGGCTTCATCAGCTATGCCAGTAACTACCATTCTCTGTGTATCTTGTAATAAGTAGAAACATGATATAAAGGAGTTGTGTTGGGAAAATATATGTATGCACATATTATATATACATATATATGTACATAAATGATATATATACTTATATACATATGTGTATATATAATATATATACTACATAATGAATATCTATTGTGTATATACATTATAACTTAAATTTTGATTGCCTTATTTAGCTAAGGAGAAATATAAAGGAAATAAATTATAATGCTCCTATTCAAAAGCCAACCTGTTTTTAGTCCTTTATCTTACTTAGTGAATTTGCTGCATAATCTCACTGAACATTTGTTGGCTTGGCATAAATATATTAATATTAATTTGCTGAGAGCACTTTCTCTAAAGGTCACTTTGGGCTTTTACTGTGGGTTTCAACTATGACAATTCCAAAAAATAACTCAAATTATTGAATTACATGATAAAACATTGTTTTATAACACAATTGAAAGTAATTGGACAGCAACTGAGATAATACCAATGCACTGAAAATTGCGATAAATAAATTCAGTTAAGAAATAGATGGAGAGGAGTACCCTTGCTGCCTTGTATAGTATTCTTTTTTGTAAATCTGTTTAAAACTATAGTAACCCTAAACATAAAGTAGTTTACGCATACTGTAGGTGTAGTTTATACATGTAAATTGCTGTGCTATCATTTGGGTTCCTCTAACAGAATTTGCATTAGACTATTTCAGTTTCTTATCAGTTGCAAACACCATCTTAGAAACTCTTTCAATGATATGTCAATATTTATCTATCTAATTTTTTCCTAACCAATATTTTAACCATTTATTAATTTTCAAATAGCAACTTTTTCTTGAATAAAAAAGCATGAAATTTATTCATCACTTTTTCCTGCATTGTATATAGTAGATTAATATGTAACATTTATTCCATTCTAGTGGTGCAGATTTATTTTCTAAATGTTTTCCTACAACCCATGCTGATACCAGATGACAAAGAAGATGCCCACACAGACATACACAAAATCAAAATGTTAGGAACCTTCCTCTTGCTACCTGTAATAGCTTTAATATTCTCCATTCTATATCAAACTATTTAGCTTTTTATATTTAATTTGTGGTGTGTGTTTTGATCCATTAGTTATCCAGATGCCATTGGTTTAAAAACAAACTTCCAGTATTATTTTATTCTATTGCTAAGACTAAAAAATAAAAATGAGAAACTATTCATACATTTCATTGATTCCTTTGCAGAAATTAAATTACTGTAATCAGGATGTGCCTGCTCATCTGCTGAGCTTGTTCATGCATCTGCGGGCCAGAGAGGGATGAATCTAGGCTGGCTTGGCTGAAATAACAACTTCTGTGGAATTAAGCAAGGACTGGCCAGTGGGAGCACTCCAACCTAGATTCAGGCAACAAGATGTAGTGTCCATAGAGAAGTTAAAATCAATAACAGAAGTGACTAGAAGTTGCTCTGCATTTTCTTATCACCAGGACCCTGTAACTCCACATAAAAGCAATGGGAACCTCCCCACCGACCACCAATTTTTATTAATTTTTTATTTTTTTACATTCTAGGGAAAATCTGTCTCTCCCTCTCTCATCTTTCTCATCTCTCTATCTCTATCTCTATTTGTATATATCTATCATCTCTAGCATCTTTATCTTTCTCTTCCTTTCCTTGAGTGAGGGGCAGATATGCCAGTTGCCCTATGTAATCACCTAGTTCCATAATTTTGATATTCCTCTCCTATGGTGCAAGCCCAGTCGCTCCTACAGGTACACCAGTCATGGATTATTTTGCCTCATGAGGAATTTGGGGCTGGGACACCGGCACTACTAAGTTGTTCTGTGAGTGAATGTCTGTCCTTTGATAAAGAGATTTAGGGATTCTGGTAGTAGATTTAATAAAACTGTGGCAGTCTAACATCTTGGCTAGCAACATCTCAGATCATTTATAGTTTCTGACTTAAGAATTAGTTATCCTTTTATTTCCTACTTCCTTTTCCTTCCTAAATGGTAAAAAAATATTATGGTTTCTGTTTTAAGTTTCCTGGAAGTTGTGGTTATAACTTTAAGTATAATATTTACCAATCTATTTATTGAGCTAACAATTTAGACAATGTATTTTGTCTCTAGTATAAAATATGATGGTACAATATCTTTCTACAAAGTACTATCATTTTAAAACTATATTTTATAGGTAAAACATTCATTTTATTACTCATTTTAGATTGTTAACACTTTTCATGATAGAAGAAAATGTTAAATTCACATTTCTCTACTGCTATTTTTTGAAATATTTGATTTATTTTTTATTAAGTTATTTATATGCACTCTTATGAAGGTTTAACATGAAAAACAATGTGTTTACTACATTCACCCATATTATCAAGTCCCTCCATACCCCATTGCAGTCACTGTCCATCAGTGTAGTAAGATGCCACAGAGTCACTACTTGTCTTCTCTGTGCTACACTGTCTTCCCTATGACATCCCCCACACCATATGAACTAATCATAACACCCCTCGGTCCCCTTCTCCCTCCCTCCCCACCCTCCTTCCCACACCCCTTGCCTTTGGTAAACACTAGTTCCTTCTTGGAGTCTGTGAGTCTGTTGCTGTTTTGTTCCTTCAGTTTTGCTTTGTTGTTATATATCCTCCAGCTCCATCCATGTTGTTGCAAATGGTAGGATTTGTTTCTTTCTTATGGCTGAATAATATTCCATTGTGTTATATGTACCACCTCTTCTTTATCCATTCACCTACTGATGGACACTTAGATTACTTCCATATCTTGGCTATTGTACATAGTGCTGCAATAAACGAAGGGGTGCATATGTCTTTTTGAATCTGAGAACTTGTATGCTTTGGGTAAATTCCTAGAAGTGGAAATCCCAGGTCACATGGTATTTCTATCTTTAGTTTTATGAGGAACCTGCATATTACTTTCCACCATGGTTGAATTAGCTTACATTCCCACAAGCAGTACAGGATGGTTCCCCTTTCTCTGCATCCTCATCAGCATTTGTTGTTCTTAGTCTTTTCGATCCTGGCCATCCTAACTGATGTGAGGTGATATCTCATTGTGGTTTTAATTTGCATTTCCCTGATAATTAGTGATGTGGACCATCTTTTCATGTGTGTGTTGGCCATCTGAATTTCTTCTTTGAAGAATTCTCTGTTCATATCCTCCACCCATTTTTTAATTGGTTATTTGCTTTTTGGGTGTTGAGGCATGTGAGTTCTTCATATATTTTTGGATGTTAATCCCTTGTCAGATATGTCATTTAAAAATATATTCTCCCATACTGTAGGATGCCTTTTTGTTCTGTTGATAGTGTCCTTTGTTGTACAGAAGCTTTTTAGTTTGCTTTAGTCCCACGTGTTCATTTTTGCTTTTGTTTCCCTTGCTTGAGGAGATGCATTCAGGAAAAAGTTGCTCATGTTTATATTCAGGAGATTTTTGCCTATGTTGTCTTCTGCTATTTTTATGTTGCCTAGATTTTAACACTTTTTGCTATTAGTCTAGAAATTATTTGAAAACTTAATATAGGTATTAATAAAATGCTAAATATATCTATTAAAACTCTGTGATGATAGAAATGTTCTGTATTCACTGGCTAAAATGGCAAAGCTTTTTCAAGTTCAGGTATTTGATAGAGTTCCACAGAGGATAAGATTTTTATTTAAAGACAAAGCATATGGTACATGCCAGATGAGAAACAGAATGCAGGCAAGCATCAGAGCTCTGAAAGCCATCTTCTGTGCCAGTTCTGCAGGGGTTTCATTCATGCATGGGCTGTACAAGGTTATTTGTACATGTCATATCTGTCCCTCCTTCTTTCAAGGAAAGAGAGATCAATTATGAGATTGAACCACCATGGTCTGTGAGGAAACTTCTTCCCTGTGAGCTCAAATTGGAATTTCCAAGAAGGGTTTTTAAACTCCTCTGGCACTTAATCAGACCACGTTGATAAATAGGTTAGGCCAGGTGCAACTCAGTTAAAAAAAAAAGACCTGTGTCTGGGGTTACTACAGGAATTTCAGTCTTTAAATAACATGTAATAAATCCTACTGGCCTATCTTAGCCAAGACTCAACAGATATCTAAGCAACCACAGAAATAAATATAGGTTTTTTTTCAGTATATTTGTAAATCAACTCTATCTACTACATATAACCACTTGACATACATGGCTTTTGAACACTTGACTTGTGGATTGTGGGAATGTGAAATAAAATATTATTTACTTTATATTTAGTTTTAATTAATATAAAGTTAAACAGCCACATGTGGCCAATGGCTACCATGTTAGACAGTGCAGATCTGGTTATTTACAATATAATGAACATGTAAAAACATATTGCTACAGATGCAAACAGTAAGCATATAGATCCCAAAATATTTTACTCTGTCATTAAAACTTGGGTATGAAGGATAATGTCTGAATATTATTTTCTAGTGACCCCAGCTTAAATTTTGTCTGTATACCATATGCTGTTATATGGTTGTTCTTCCTATCTAAAGATAACTATATTATATATTTTTTATTTTGGGGATTCTATCTGAAAAACTTCATTTTATTTTCATATGTGGAATAGGTCATATCTTTGGTTACTTCTTGCATGTTTAAAAATGTCCTTATCTGACAACATTAACAACTTTTCCTAGCAAAGATTCTAAGATGTAAATCCATTCTATGTTCATAGTCTATCCTCTGAATTTTGGCTCAGGATTTTTAATTACATATCATTTGTGATCATTATTTGGCACCACTTATAGTATAGGAAAAGCAAAAATACTAATGATTTGTATTGTCAAGTGAAGTGTTGCTTTAAAGAATTTTGGTTTATCACACATTCTGGCACAATTTAATGATAGGTGGGCATATTTTTGCAGAAGATAGCATTCATTGCAAATAATGGCACATATGACACTTACATAATAGTTTGACAAATTAAGTGTGATTCAGAGGGAATATAAATATAAACATTGGGAAAGAGTGGAATGATTTATTACATCCTACCAAAATATATAGATCTGTGTTATATAAAAATGAATTCATTTCCTCCTGAGGCATTTGCTTCTCAACTACTTTTAACACATACACAAACACACACACATATACACAAACATATAACTTGTTTTGCATACAAACTATCTTCCAGAATCAAATGAATTTTTGGTAGGCCATCGTTTATAATCAGCTGAGTATTGATGATAGGGTTGATAATATTCACATTCTATAGCTGTGTAATGTAATTCTGGATTTCAAAATTTTTAATGATGCTTTTATCACTGTTATTTACATGGCTAAGTGCTTTTGAAGTTGTTTTGCATCTATCAGGTGTCAGAACACACTGAAAGATTAATGAGGAATAAGCTAGAAAAGTGCATTAAACACCACTGACTGCTGCCATCATTTCATCAGTGCTAAATGACGAAAACTATTTCTAGCCATATAATAAGTAATGAAAGTCAAAGAAAATTGGTGTAAAGGCTAAAATAACAAGTTGTAAAATGATAGCATAATGCAAAGGAATGACAGTAATCAAGCAGTAGATAAACACAAATGAAAATAAAAATAAAAGTAACAATGTAGCAGAGAGATATTTGGTATATTCACCTAATTCAATAAAAATGTATTCATTAGTAATATCTTACAATATTTAAAAATCAATCAATTTCCATCTCTTTCCTTGGTACAGATTTTAAAAGAGTAAAAACTAAGTCAGATTTTATATTTATTTTTGCAAAGATTATAATAGGTTTCATTTAAAACATTCTTTAATATAATTACAGCAATTAATAAATCAAGTTAATAGAGGTGGGTCTATTCTGATAGTAGTTTTAAATTTATCTCAGAAATTTATTTCAATAAAAATCATGTATTTGAATAGATGTTTTAAGAAAGAACTTTGAAAACACACTGACTTTTATATGATACTTTACTTTCCAGTTATGATTGTGGTTTTGATGCTAGTTATCATTATCTGAATAACTAGAGTCCGATTGGCAATGTCAATAGAGAGCAAACAGTGATTGTGATGGTTAATTTATGTGTTAGCTTGGCTAGGCCATGGTATCCAGATATTTGACCAATCTTATTCTAGATGTTTCTGTGAAGGAATTTTTAGATGAGATCAACGTTCAAATCAGCAGATTTTTAGCAGAGCGATTGCCCTCCATAATATGCATGAGAATCATCCAATCATGTTGTAATAGAAAAAAGACTGACGTCCCTAGAGGAAGAGAGAATTCTTACAGCAGATGACCTTTAGACTCAAACTGTTACTGGACCCCCAAAGACCAGGTTCTTGAGTTTCAATGTTATAGAATTGAACAATGAACTTGAAAGAAAAAAGGAGTCTGAGTTTATGAGAGATAGCTTGTATGCAAGGGAGCTGATGGAATGAGAGAAGTCAGGCCTCCTGGAAAGGAGATGGTGTGGAGTTTATAAGGGTCTCTGAAGGTCCAGCAGTTCACAGGTATGGCAATGATTTGGTCTTTCTTCTTGATTTCACTTTGGTATGAATCCAGGAGAGGCACTACTTAGTAATCAACAAACATCAGTTTATAATCTCACAGTCTGTTAATCAAAAGGTTTCTTTTGATGCTCTAGAAGGGAAGTTTTCAGAAAAAAAGAATGTATAATATAATACCAGAATAATAAATGTCACAGGTCAAGTTAAAACTTGTGCTTGATCAGGTGCTATTCTAAGAATATATTTTCAAGTTAGGTACATGTGCCAAGATGGAAATTCATTCCAAAATGGAGTTCCTCTTGTTCAGTCCCTTCCTGCTTTAAACCCACATTTCTTTTTACTTCCATGGATTTCCAGACTGCTGGCCTGCTCTTCAGATTTTGGACTTGCCAAACTTCCATACTCACGTGAGCTAATTTTTTAAAATAAATCTATTTTCTGTTTCCCTTCCCCCCTCCTCCCTCGGTGTCCATTTCTACGTATATATACACATACATATCTAGATAAAGATAGTTGATAGATGGATGATAGATAGATGATGATAGATAGATATAGATAGATAAATGATAGACAGAAAGACAGATAGTAGCTTTGGAACTAGGCAATGGATGGAGGCTAGAAGTTTTGAGGTACATGTTAGAAAAAATATAGATTTCCCTGAAAAAAAACTGTTGGTAGTAATATGGATATTCAAAGTGCTTCTGGGGAAACTTCAGCTGGAAATGAGGTATGTATATGTACGGCAAGGCAACCTCTTTGTTTACCAAACATTTTATTTTTTCACCTTTCTGTGAATTCCCTTTCCCCTATTTGAGGCCCCAGACCCCTATTACTTTCTGAAGCCTGATCATCTGGCTGCTTTTTAAGTCTCACATCTTTGTGGGGCTCCCAGACATATGAATGCATATATGCAATTAATTTTTCTTCTCATGTTAATCTGCCTTTATTACACGGTAGGTGAGGGGAGGGGTTCTCAACCAAGAACCCGGAAGGATAGAAGGAAAATAACTTTCCCTTCCCTACAATTAAACCATAATTATTTCACATTAAATTTCTACTTCTTTTGTGATAGATTTTACTCTGAATTTTTGTGTTCTTAAATTTACCACTAATATGTAATACATAATACATCTTTGGGATTGTGTTGTACATTTTGATATTTGTCTCTCCCTTCAACCTGCTCTCTCTCCTCCTATGTAAGGATTATAAATCCTTAAGGAACAGAAAGACTACCTATGTCCTTGCTGACCTAGCGACAAACCATCTATTTGAATTCATCTTTTAAGTTCTTTCATTTTACAGTGCAGTGATCTAACTTCTCAGCATTCAATTAAGATCGTAACAAGTTCTTTTTACTTCAAAGCCTTATAAAGTTGGGCTGTAAGCAATTAATTTCATATACACTGTCCCACAAGTAGTTCTATCCTACAAAAGAAACCTGAAAATCAGGGAGTGCTTCATAGATGATAATAAATTTGATTTAAATATTGAAAGATGAATAGTTGAAGATAAGTGATTCTAGCCAAAGTGAAATACAGGTAGAGGTGAACATGATTGCATCATGTTCATTCACCTTGCCATACTTCAGCATAAATGGGACAAAGTGTCAGGGTTTTTACCCTTCCCCGAGCGCCCTCCGAACCTGCGGAGAGAACGGGAAGGGGGAGACACGCCCTGGCGAGGCAGGACCGGGAAGGGTGAGTGCCGACTGTCCACCCGATCACCAGCCTCCGGCCCCTAGGCCTAAACCGGAGACAAACACACACGACAGGGAGCTCAGTCAAAGCAGGAACTCGTTTATTGCGGAAACAGCATGATGTATGTATAACATTCATGGGCCAATCAGCATAAAGGTCAAGCAATCAAAAGTTCTTCATGCAGGAAGGCACATAATGGAAGCAAACGGTGTCCACAAGCTGATCACGTTCGTGGAAGACTCACGCCACCAATAGGGAGATACCCAGAACACAGGTAGACTACCGTTATAGCCCGCCAAAATGCCTGGGCACCACCCCATGCTTATCCAGCGAGAGCCATCTTGGCAATGCATTTGAAGGCTATACTTAGATTAGAAGGCCCTACAACAAAGTGGGCATGGGTTTGGTGGAGGTGAGTATGCCAAATGATAAGGTAGAAGAGAAGAGGTAGGCAAGGGTCATATTAATAGTCTTTTACACTTTGCTGATGTTTGAACTTTATCTCCAGGATAATGAAAACATGCAGAAATATTTTAAGAAATGATTGATATTATCTTATTTGCATAATGCTTTGATCTCAGTAGGCTCTCAATACATAAGATGAGAAGTCAGTTTTCTGGTTGATTTGAAACAGGCTTTTCTTTAAAAAAATTATATCTATTTTCAGAAAAAGTGAATTTTTATGAAAAGGCTTTGAATAGTTTCTTTCATGCATACACAAAAGTATTAGCCAAAGAGATTTGGTGAACATAATGTAATATTGATTTAACATGAATAGATTGCTTTATTTTCACTCCTTGAAAGATGGAATGATAACAATGTCTTTCATTCATTGAAAAATGTTTTTCTTGTTATGTATTTTGTGTAACAAGTTCTAGCTAGAATATTAGAAAAGTTATAATGTTTTGCACATACAGTAAACTTTTATAAGTAAAGATATGTCTGTATGCCTGGGGATTTATATATTTAGTTATGCATGTATATACTTATTTATTCACTATTAAAATGTTTAGGTCAAGTTCCTAGTAGGTGCTTCAAGAAGAAGCCAAAAGCTTATTGTGAAAGATGGTTCTAATACTTGAGAATATCAATGATAAAAATTACTCTTCAAAGCAATTTTATTAACCATGCTATATTGGTATTGAAACAACTTTATAGGCTTAAGATGTAGTTGCTCCTGATTAGAGTGCAAGTTAGCAAACCAAAATTTAGATAACTTTTATGTTTCAATAAATGCTGTGTTTGACCAGAAACACAATATATCCAGTCAGCCAACCGCCAAGTGCTAAGCCAACTCTGGACCTTCTCACCCAAACCAGGTTGACTATGTGCTCCAGCCAATCAGATATTTTCTATATTTCTCTTCCTTGTTCTTATTTCTGTCATTTTGTTATTCTCTAAAAAGAGACCGTCCTTTCATGAAGTTTTAAATAAAGTTTTTTATATCACCTGAATTGTCTTGTTTAACAATTTTTTAACAGTCAGTTATATGCTGATTGGTGTATGTGTTGCGTTTTCTTCATTCAACCAATAGTTTTGAGTATTTCCCATTTCCAAGGCACAGTTCTAGGATTTTTAGAGCAGTAATGAGGTCTTTAGGGGTCCATAGAGTTTACATACAATTTGAAGAAGTATAATACACAAATTAACAAAATATTTCAGATGGATATATGTGAATAAAATATAACAAAGTAATATGATCCAATTTCATGGGCAGGGGTAAAGCTTAGGGTGGCTTCTGAGAGAGTCAAACATGTAAATTAGAAAGGGTCAAGCATTCCAGGGAGAGGGCAGGGCAATGTAAAGGCCTGAAGCAAAGTGATTTTGACATATTCCAGGAGGAGTAAGAAAGCAGTGATGCTGCCCTTATTTAAATAAAGTGCTATTCAAGTATTGTACTCTTTGTGATTTTCCTAAGGCTTACAGTAAAATTGGGACATGATATTGCATAGTAGATAATGACATACATCTGCATTTTCAGAATTTATATATATATGTATATATATTTCATATGCATGTAATACATATATGTACAATGTATATATACATACATAAAATACTTTATGTATGTATAATTTATGTCACTGTTTACCCTATCTACCTGACTGCTTCTATATGTGAAAATAATTTCTATTCTATCCTTTCCTATATTGCAAATTTCTCTTATTAATGAGAAATATGTAATTATTCTTCATGATTTGGCACTTCATGGCTATATTGAAATTATCGTTGAAATCTTTTAGAATATATTGTTGTGTATCCCTGTATTTCTTAAAATTGTTACACTGGGAACTGAAGAGAATATATGTCTAAATTGAACTAAACAGAAAACTAGATTAACTTCTCTATTCTTGAAGTTATAATTCAACTAACATAGCCTAAAATGTCACTAGATTTTATTTTTTTAGCTATGGTGAATCACCTAAGTTCTTAGTAAGATTATATGAAGGAAAATTAATCTCTCATTCTCTCATCATACAACAAATGATAAAATTATTGCAGCCAAAATATTCAGACATCTCTCTAAACTCCATGGCACGACTTCTTAGCATCACTGCCCAAAAATATTTAGTGGACATCCTACCTACAGTTTCTAACCTCTTCCAACTAACTGGAAGTCTGGGATTTCGCACATCCTGCAAACAGCTCAGTCCTTGGCACAAGCAGCCTGTCAATCAAGTGCCCAGCAACAAGAAAAACATTCAGTACTTCTCCCACAAAAAGCAGAAAAATGTAAGTCCCTAGCAACTCCTGAGTTTCATTTATGTAGTCAGAGAACACACTGAGTATCATCTTATCTATAAGATAAAGGGAAGTGCTGGATTTGTTAAATCTTGAAGGGTAGAAAAAAGGAAAGATAGGTTTTCTCTGATTATCTTTCAGTTTAACAAGAGTGAGAACTCTGTTCACTGCCTATGCAAGGCACACTACCAACCAGACAAAGGAGAAATTTTCAGTGGAAGACTGGAGGCCTATCAAACCCACATCAGCCTACCTTAATGGTAATAGTGTTATTATTATTGATAAAATTTTTATAGTTTACCACATGAAGTTTTTCAACCTCCACATTAAGTGTTGAACTGTCATGACAAAACGTATAGCAGCAGAATGGCCCCCTTGGGTCTCATGCATTTCAATGGTATCATGCAAATTCTCGACCAACACCAGCAGGAATCACTGGACCACAGGAAGCAGGGTGGAACATGTGGATGATGAGCCAGTAGGTGCAGGCATCTAATGTCCTCCTGATACCCTGCAGAGAAAAATGCATTTCCCAGGGTGCAGCTGAATGAGTATGGGTTGTGACTTCCGAGAGGAAACGCACACATGCATTCCAGATAATCATTCCCTCTCCATGAAAGATACTATTAAAGTAAAGAAATCATAGCTTTTAGCACTTAATGTAGTACATGCCAGTTGAACTGATAAGTTTAAAATGGCCATGAATTGGCACTTGGAAAAGTAAATGCAAATATCTTTGGTTATCAATACTCCTGTTTTTCCAACTCCAAAATGTCTATCTTTTTAATTCAAATTGATAGAATGTAACAAAATGAACTATTATTTCATTATGTTCCATATAGTCATTGCAACCTGGTGTTTCATTACATATAAGATAAATTTTGTAGCACAGTTTTTTTAAAGGCCAAGTACTTACACACATCCAAAGAGCTACGAGTTGTAATGGAATAATTTCTGGTGATATTCACTTATTTTACTCTTTGGAATTAAATATTCAGCTAACTCTATTTTCCATAAAATGTAAAAATATCCCTGATCTGCAATTTCATTGACTTAATGCATAATTTCACCCACCGAAATTAGTTCTTAAAGGTTTATTTCATGAAGCAGACAGCTATATTCTATTATAAGAAATTATCAGTAGAAATTTCAAATTCAAGTAACTTCTCTCATTCCATTAAAGCACATTTTATATTTTGACAATAAATTGAGTTTTTCATAGTAAAAGGCAAGTGTGATTATTAATTCAGTTGGATTTTGTTAAGTAGTTGGCATTTAATGATCATTCTTCTAAATTGCAAGAAATATGAGAACTCTCGACTGTCCACCTGCAAATTCTGCTCTTGGTGATTCAACACTGGATGATTAACTGAAAACACTGAGATAAATTTATATTAGAAACAGATTTGCCACATTTCTCATTGCACAGTTCTATCAATTCTGTAATATTAGGGGCAGTTTTTAGTGTTAATTGGTAAGATTCACATATTTCTCTCTTTCAATATTTTCTTTTGAGTGTTGCATGAATGCTGACTGATCCTGACATTCATCACTCAAAATATCATAATGGTGTTTAATGCACTGTGGAATTATAATTAAGAAACAATACTGACAAAAGAACAAGACATCATAAAATTTGTATTAATATATTTCGAGCTTGATTTGTCTAGCCATATCAATATGTCAAGACTGTAAAAACAGTTGCTTCTGGATCCTTTAGAAGTGGATCCTAAGTTTAGATGAGGCATGGCTGGCTATATAGTGATGATATTTTATTGCCGTGTTTGACAATGCTGTTCATATATTAATGTCACTGCTTATGTCTGTTAAACTTTGTTGAACATTTATTTTTTTTAAAGTACTTTTTCAAAAAAACAGTAGCAATCAGAAAATTAATGAGAAACTCTAGAAATTTTTCCTGTTGGGTTCAAAGGCAGAACTGGACATATAGCAAACAAAGAAGCTAGAGAACCAAATTATTTTAGTGCATATTGTATGTTTCTGATCCAGCTGAAAGTTTCTCCTTGTATACAATAATAGCATTTTTTCTCAAGTTCTTTATTATTAACTCTTAAACAGCTTTAAGGTCACAGAAAATATTACTTGATGGAAGAAGTTCTGCTTAGAATTAAATTAGGGTAATTATACTTAAAGATGATTCTTGCCTCTATGAAGAGTATCAAGGGTTTCTTCCTATCATTTTCAAGATCTTTCCCATATAAGAGACCAGAGGCCAACATAAAGAGAGCAATATACTCAAGTTTCTGGCTGGTGGTTTAATTGGGTTGGTATATAACAAAGGTGTGTTGGGGACAATTGCTGTGTTTTTTCCTAAAGTGTCATTCACTTCCTGTTTCTTTGAATCTTTTGTCCTTCCAGTGTTAATTACAGAGGAAAGTTTGTGTTGTAGAATTGGGAGAAGAGTCTAAAGAAGTCATCTAGCCAGCTTTTCTTACAAGAAATAGACCATATTTGCTAAAAGATCCCTCAAGTCTTACCTGTAACAGAGCTAATCTACTAGGATTAAGTACCCTGTGGAGGAGCTGAGCTAAAGGTTTGTAATTGGAATTAATGTGCCTTAGTCTGCAAGTCTTTCTGCTCTGTATATTCGAAAGAAATATCCCACATTTGGCTGCAGTTTCTCAAGGAATTTAGGATTCAATAGCTGGATTATTTCTTAATAATGCAAAATAAAATTGCAAAAGACAACTATACATACACACACACATATATACATACAAAATCTTTACTGTTTACCTCAGAAAAAGATGAGGTCTTGAGAAAAGGGATTCAAGATGGCAGCATGAGAGGTGACATGGAGAACTTCTCCCAAAACCACAAATAGTACAAAAATATAGTTAATTAATACAATTAACCCTAAAACAACAATAAGAAAGAATGCTGAACCAGACTGCACACAGACCTCACAAACAGAGCAGACTTCACCAAACGGTATTTATGAAAGCCTTAATCCTGCAGGACCCAAGCCCTTCCCTGACCCCAGCTCACCAGATGGTGGAAGAGAAACGGAGCAGGGAGGGGGTGGAAGCCTGGGACTGCTGAACACCTAGCCCTGGAGATCTCCTTTGTGAGCAGAAGCCAATATTGGGTGGTGCACTGAATGTTGGGGAGCTTGAACAGGCAGAGTGCTTGAGAGACTGACATTCCAGCTGTTTGTGGAGGATGGAATCCACACCCGACCACTCTGAGTCAGAGGAGGGGCAAATGGTCTGAGAGGCTTCCTAGCAGCAAGATGGCTGCTGAAGGAGCAGGGTTTGCATGGAGCTTGCTGCACAGGAGAAGAGAGAGCTGGACAAGGTTGTCTGGGTGTGCTCTTCCCAGCTTATTGGGAACTTTAAGGAGCTTCAGGTGCTCCACACCCCTGGCTGCCTACTCAGCCTGAGGCCCCCCACTGTAACACACAGCCTGCTGAGCCTTCCTCCTGGCCAGTCGGCACCTGCTCCCAAACCAGCATTCATGGTGCTTGCATCAGGTGAGCCAGAGGAAGGCCCCACCTACAACAGCTAGAGATGGAAAGCACAGAGGTTACACCTGTGTGCTTGGACCACTGGCTCTGACACTGGAGATACGCACCGCAGACGGGAATCAGGAAAGAGATCTTTCCTCCAACCAGGCACCAGCTTCACTCCCCTATGAACCCCAACTTCACTCTAGGGGCTGAGCAGCTCCAGAGACTGGTGTTTCTGCACACTAGTGGGCACCACACAGAAATATGAAATGTCAAAAGAACATGGTTCAGACCAAAATCTCACAAACCCCAGAAAAAGGGCCAAATGAAACAGAACTCACTAGTCTTCCTGAAAGAGAGTTCAAAGTAAAAATTATAAACATGCTTATGGAGGTACAGAAAAATATTCAAGAACTCAGGAACGAATTTAAGTTGTAGATTCAATCACTAATAAATTCTGTATCTGAAATGAAACACACAGTGGAGAGATTTAAAAGCATATTAGATGAAGTAGAACAGATGGCAAATGGAATAGAAATGAGAGAAGAGGAATACAAAGAAGCTGAGGCACAGAGAGAAAAAAGAATCTCCAAGAATGAAAGACTATTAAGAGAACTGTGTGACCAATCCTAATGGAACAATATTTGCATTGTAAGGGTACCAGAAGAAGAAGAGAGAGAAAAAGGGATAGAAAGTGTCATTGAGGAGGTAATTGCTGAAACTTCTCCAATCTCAAGAAGGAGAATGTCTCCCAAGCCATGGAGATGCACAGATCTCCCAACACAATGGACCCAAGGAAGACAACATCAAGACGTATAATAATTAAAATGACAATGATCAAGGATAAAGACAGACTCTTAAAACAGCTAGAGAGAAAAAAAAGATTACATACAAAGGAAAGCCCATCAGTCTATCAGACTTCTCAACAGAAACCTTACAGGACAGAAGGGAGGGCATGATATATTTAATGTAATGAAGTAGAAGGGACTTGAACCGAGAATACTCCACCAGGCAAGGTTATCATTTACCTTTGAAGGAGGGTTAAACAATTTACAGATAAGCAAAAGCTGAGAGAATTTACCTCCCACAAACCACCTCTACAGTGCATTTTGGAGGGTCTCCTATAGATGGAAGTATTCCTAAGGCTAAACAGATGTCAAACAAGGGAGAGACAAAGGGTACAGTATATGATTTATAACAGAGAAAAAATGGAGGAAGAAGAAAAAAAACAGAGGGAAAAAAAGAACCTCTAGGTTGTGTTTGTAATAGCATATGAAGTGAGTTAAATTAGACTGTTAGATAGTAAATTAATAACCCTTGTACCTTTGGTAACCACGAATCTAAAGCCTGCAAAGGCAATAAGTACATACATATTGATAATCACCCTAAATATAAATGGTATGACTTCACCAATCAAAAGACATAGAGTTACTGAATGGATAAAAAACAAGACCCAGCTATATGCTGCTTACAGGAGACTCACTTCAAACCAAAGACATACACAGACTGAAAGTAAAGGGATGGAAAAAGATATTTCATGCAACTAATAGTGAGAAAAAAGCAGGAGTTGCAGTACTTCTATCATACAAGATAGACTTCAAAACAAAGAAAGTCACAATAGACAAGGAAGGACATTACATAATGATAAAAAGGTCAGTCCAAAAAGAGGATATAACTATTATAAATATCTATGCACCCAACACGGGATCACCTACATATGTGAAACAAATACTAACAGAATTAAAGGGGGAAATTGAAGGCAATGCATTTATTTTAGGAGACTTCAACACACCACTCACTCCGAAGGACAGATCAACCAGACAGAAAATAAATAAAGAGACGGAGGCACTGAACAACATACTAGAACAGATGGACCTAACGGACATTTACAGAACACTCCATCCAAAAACAAAAGGATACAAATTCTTCTCAGGTGCACATGGAACATTTTCAAGAATAGATCATATACTAGGCCACAAAATGAACCTCAGTAAATTCAAAAAGACTGAAATTGTACCAACCAGTTTCTCAGATCACAAAAGTAGGAAACTAGAAATAAATTACACAGAGAAAACAAAAAAGCCCACAAACACATGGAGGTTTAATAACAAGCTCCTAAATAATCAATGGATCAATGATCAAATAAAAACAGAGATCAAGCAATATATGGAGACAAATGACAACAATAATTTAACATTGCAAAATCTGTGGAATGCAGTGAAGGCCATGATACGAGGGAAATGTACTGCAATACAGGCATTACCTCAGGAGAGAAGAATAATCCCAAATGGTCAGTCTAAACTCATAATCACTGAAACTAGAAAAGGAAGAACAAATGAGGCCCAAAGTCAGTAGATGGAGAGACACAATAAAGATTAGAACAGAAATAAATAAAATTGAGAAGAATAAAACAATAAAAAGAATCAATGAAAGCAGGAGCTGGTTCTTTGAGAAACTAAACAAAATAGATAAACCCTTAGCCAGACTTATCAAGAAAGAAAGAGAGTCCACACACATAACCAAATCAGAAATGAGAAAGGAAAAATTTCTATAGACACCACAGAAATACAAAGAATTATGAGAGAATACTATGAAAAATTATATGGTAACAAACTGGATAACCTAGAAGAAATGGACAACTTTCTAGAAAAATACAACCTTCTAGGCTGACCCAGGAAGAAACAGAAAATCTGAATAGACCAATTACCAGCAGAGATATTGAATTGGTAATCAAAAAACTAAGAACAGAAAGCCTGTACCAGATGGTTTCACCTCTGAATTTTATCAAACATTTAGTGAAGACCTAATACCCATCCACCTTAAAGTTTTCCAAAAAGTAGAAGCAGGGAGAATACTCCCAAACTCATTCTATGAGACCAACATCACTCTAATACAAAAACCAGGCAAAGACACCACAAAAAAAGAAAATTACAAGCCAATATCCCTGATGAACATAGATGCATATATACTCAACAAAACATTAGTGAACCAAATTAAAAAATACATCAAAAAGATCATCCATCATCATTAAGTGGGATTCATCCCAGGGATGCAAAGATGGGACAACAGCAAAAAATCCATCAACATCATCCATTACATCAACAAAAAGAAGGAAAAAGCCCACATGATCATCTCCATAGATGCCAAAAAAGCATTCATCAATATTCACATCCATTCATGATAATAACTATTAACAAAATGGGTCTAGAGGGCAAGTACCTCAACATAATAAAGGCCATAAATCACAAATCCACAGCCAACATTACACCTAACAGCAAGAAGCTGAAAGCTTTCCTTTATGATCGGGAACAAGACAAGGATTCCCACTCTCCCCTCTTTTATTCAACATAGTTCTGGAAGTCTTACCCACAGCAATAAGACAACACAAAGAAATAAAAGACATCCAGATTGGTAAGGAAGAAGTCAAACATAAAAAACCCTAAAGAATCCACTCCAAAACTACTAAATCTAATATCTAAATTCAGCAAATTGTGGGATACAAAATTAATACACAGAAATCTGTTGCATTCCTATACACTAACAGTGAACTAGCAGAAACAGAAATCAGGAAAACAATTCCATTCACAATTGCATCCAAAAGAATAAAATATCTAGGAATAAATCTAACCAAGGAAGTGAAAGACCTGTACCTTGAAAACTACAAGACACTCTTAAGAGAAATTAAAGAGGACATTATAAATGCTAATTCATCCCATGCTCTTGGCTAGGAAGAATTAATATTGTCAAAATGGCCATCCTGTCTAAAGCAATCTACAGATTCAATGTGATCCCTATCAAAATAACAACAACATTCTTCAGTGAACTAGAGCAAGTAGTTCTAAAATTCATATGGAGCGATAAAAGATGCTGAATAGCCAAAGCTATCCTGAGAAGGAAGAATAAAGTGAGGGGAATTATGCTCCCTGATGTGAAGCTCTACTACTAAGCCACAGTAATCAAAATTTTGGTACTGGCACAAGAACAGACCCATAGACCAATGGAACAGACTAGACAGCCCAGATATAAACCCAAGCATATATAGTCAATTAATATATGGTAAAGGAGCCATAGATATAAAATGGGGAAATGGCAGCCTCTTCAACAGCTGGTGTTGGCAAAACTGGACAGCTACATGTAAGACAATGAAACTGGATTATGGTCTAACACCATACACAAAAGTAAACTCAAAATGGATCAAAGGCCTGAATGTAAGTCATGAAACCATAAAACTCTTAGAAAAAAATATAGGCAAAAATCCCTTGGACATAAACATGAGGAACTTCATGAACATATCTCCCCAGGCAAGAGAAACAAAAGCAAAAATGAATAATTGAGACTATATCAAACTAAAAAGCTTCTGTACAGCAAAGGACATCGTCAGTAGAACAAAAAGACATTCTACATTATGGGAGAATATATTCGTAAATGACATATCCAATAAGGGGTTGACATCTAAAATATATTTAAAGAGCTCATGCACCTCAACAAACAAAAAGCAAATAAGCCAATTAAAAAATGGGCAGTGGAGCTGAACAGATACTTCTCCAAAGAAGAAATTCATATAGCCAACAGGCACATGAAAAGATGCTCTACATTGCTAATCATTCCATAAATCCAAATTAAAACCACAATGAGATATCACCTCACACCAGTTAGGATGGCCAACATTCAAAAGACAAACAATAACAAATGTTGGCGAGTATGTGGAGAAAGGGGAACCCTCCTACACTGCTGCTGGGAATGTAAACTAGTTCAACCATTGTGGAAAGCAGTATGGAGGTTCCTCAAAAAACAAAAAATAGAAATACCATTTGACCCAGGAATTCCACTCCTAGGAATTTACCCTAAGGATGTAGCAGTGCAGTTTGAAAAAGACATATGCACCCCTATGTTTATTGCAGCACTATTTACAATAGCCAAGAAATGGAAGCAGCCTAAGTGCCCATCAGTAGATGAATGGATAAAGAAGATATGGTACACATACACAGTGGAATATTATTCAGCCGTAAGAACAAAACAAATCCTACTATTTGCAACAACATGGATGGAGCTAGAGGGTATTATGCTCAGTGCAATAAGCCAGGCAGAGAAAGACAAGTACCAAATGATTTCACTCATCTATGGAGTATAAGAGTAAAGAAAAAACTGAAGGAACAAAACAGCAGCAGACTCACAGAACCCAAGAATGGACTAACAGTGACCAAAGGGAAGGGGACTGAGGATGATGGGTGGGAAGGGATGGATAAGGGGGGAAAAGGGGCATTACGATTAGCACACATAATGCAGCTCAAGGGCACACAGGAAAGGCAGTATTTATAGAGGAGACAAGTAATGATTCTATAGCATGTTACACTGAAGGACAGTGACAGTAGTGGGGTATATGGGGGGGACTTGATAATAGGGAGTGTAGTAACCATAATGTTGTTCAAGTGATTGTACATTAATGATACCAAAATAAAAAAAAAAAGATGAGGTCTTAAACATAGTTGTTGAGCATCTGCTGTTTAACATTCCTAATGCTCATACTCTTCTTGACATGACTGAGATCATATAAAGCATTTCTTAACCTAGCCTTTATAGAAATTATTCCACATGTCTACTAAGCAGCATAGACCTGACTGGCTGTGCTATTCTTGAACCATTCTTTCCTTGGAGTCCCTCATACCACATTCTTCTAGCTTACCCTTGCCCCCAACTTTCTGGTCTATGACATAACTCATCATCTATCACTATTTATGGTGCTTCTCCAATATTTCTACTAACAATGAACACCAAGATTGGTTATCACATTGCTCCAGACCTAAATGGAGAAAACTGTTCTTTTTTGTGGTTTAATAATATTTCTACTGTGTATAGGTACCACATCTTCTTTATCTATAAGTTGATCATGGGAATAGTATTACAGCTTGGAGAATATAGTCAATGATTCTGTAACATCTTCCTTTGTGAACAGATAGTAACTTCACTCCTGGGAGTGAAGATTTAATAGTATGGTAACTGTTGAACCACAGTGTTGTATACTTGAAACAAATATGTTTGTATATCAACTATACTTCAAGGAAAAGAAAACTTTTTTCTCTCCAACATACAACATACAGTTCTTTCTTGATAATATAATAATTTAATAGTCTCCTAATTAATCTTCCTGCATCTATATTTTATTTAATCCAGCAAGTGTTAAAATTGAAGATAGTAATTTCATTTTATGGAACAAATTTGATCATGTTGATCCCTTCTGCATTACCCTTAAAACAGTAAAGAAAAACAACAGCAAAATCTACCCCTTACAAAACACTGCATTCTTGTCTGTTATCATTTTATATGTTTTAAACATAGGGTGTTATTTAGTATCTCTAATATTCCATATTCCTAGATGCCTGAGTAATTATTGCCTTGTGATCTGCACCAGACCTCAGCCTCCTTTCACACCTACTTTTGTTCTCTATCTCTCAGCCCAGGAGTTGCTTATTCTGCAGCGCTACCTATGCCTTTCTGAAAACACTACATCATCTCGTTTCAGTGACTATATAAGATGTTGATATCTACTCTTTTGGAAAGAATTGTGGCCCATGTATAATAAAGGACTCTTAAAACATAAAGAATGCTGTAACACAACAATAAAGTAATAATTGCTAAATTTTAAAATGTGAAAGAAATCTGAAAAGACCCATCACCATGTAAGATAAACAGCTGGAAAGTAAGCACAGGAAAAGATGCTCAGCATTGTTTGTGATTAGGATATTGTCCATCAAAACCACAATGATACACAACTACATAATATTAGAATGACTCCAATTATAAATCAAAAAACAAACAAAACCCTGAAAATGTAATCTCTAGGGACTTTGTGGAGAGGCAGGAAGTCTCATTAATTTCTAGTGGGAGTAGAAATTTAAAACACTTTAAAAGACAGTTTAACAGTTACTAACAAAGCTAAACATTGTCACCATATGATCTGACAATCACACATCTAGGTGTGTCTCCAAGTGAATTTAAAACTTAGATACACAGATACCTGCATATGAATGCCTTTATTAAGTAAATACCTTATAGCCCCAAATTGAAAGAAACAACAGGTCTTTATGTAAATGAATGGGCAAACATTAAAGAAAATTATTTGGCAATAAAAGGAAATTAGCAATCAACTTGTAAAAAGAGATAGGTGAATATTAAATTAATATTGTTATGTGAAAGAAGCCAGTCTGAAGTGAATACATATTATTATTCCAACTATATGAAATTCTAGAAAAGGCAAAACTATAGTAGTGGTAAAAGAGTTCAGCAGATGTCACTGATATGTGGACAAGAGAGGACTGAATGGGTGAAACACAGAGTTTTTTAAGGACAATGAAACTACTCTGTAAGTTACTATAATGGTGGATACATGACTTTATGATTTGTCAAAATCCACTGAATTTTAAGCACAATGAATTAAATTGAATGTCTAATTTTTTTAAAGTTATTTAGGAAATGGGATGCCAGGATGGAAGGCAGAATGTAACAAGGCAATATATGTATGTTAAAAGTGTGTGAAAGAACCTCACTGAAAATGGTGGAGGTAAATGGTGACCTGAGCAATACTGGAAATGAGGGGATTTATCCGGCTATAAGACTGAGAGGAGACTCCCAGTTGTTTAATATTTCCACAGACTTTCCAGTACCTGCTAATATTCCCCACCTCTTTGAAAATCACTTGTTGCTTTAAATTTCTGATAATTTCCATTATTCCATGACATGGATTGACTTATTTGTTATTGGACCCAGCCCCAGCAGGCACTTAGCCCAGTCAGTAAATTTGGTTTCTAAGACAATATTTGCTAATCCCAAAAGTATCTGTCAACCACAATCTTTGACATATGTGTTGGCTGTTATCTTCCTTAATGTTGTGAGTTTATGTGTTGTATTTTTTTTCTTTCTCATTTCAAACAGCTAGGGCATGAACGTAAGGTCTAAGTGAACAGGAGTTTTAGTTTTAGTTTTATTTAATTGGAATATAAAATTATATACCTGACAAAGGAGATACTCAAGATTTATTCTTTTTTCTCTTTAGGTGTTCCATGATTATCACCTTTAGAATAATTGAAAGAAGCTATTATGATTTAAATAAGCATAAATATTTTTATGTTACACAAAATATTTATTTAGCCTTGGATTTATTATTTGATCCAATTCAAGATTTCTTCTTTCTTCTTCTTCTGCTTCAAATTCCACTTCCTCTCCTCTATTTTCCCATCACCTTCCCGAGTAAGGTAACATCTCTCCCTATAGTCCCATTTGTATGTTCTAGCTTAATTGTTCTTTAAAGTTTTAAAAATTATTCCTCAATAGTGAGTCTGGATTCTGTTTCTTAAACAAATTTTCAAGTCCTCAACAGTATTCAATCAAACTTTTCATTTCTACATTTAATAAAACAGCATATTCCTTTGTACACAGGCACACCAAGAAAGGAAAAAAATCACTGTAAGTATTAACAGTCAGGTTTTAGCTATGTATTAATGCTAAATTACTTTCTAGAGTGTTTTATTTTAGTATTGCAAGTAGCACCCATTATCAGTGAATACTTAATGTGAACTAGTATGCTGATTAAATTTGCATAGATGATAAAGGTTTATGGGAAGAAGTAGAAGAGGAGGAAGAAGAGGAGGAGGGGGAAGAGAGCAAAATATGTGAAGCAAAAGTTAATAGGCTGAAAGGAGAAATAAACAAATCTACAATGATAACTGATTAACTCCCATCTCAATAGTTGCTAGCACAATTGTAATCAGTTAAGATTATATGATTTAATCATCAAGAATATCTAAGAACTACAACACTGTCAACCAACAGGATCTAATTGACATGTATGGAACGTTCCACCCAAAAACAACAGACACATTTGCAAGTTTCTCCATTACATGCACCAAGAGAGACTACAGTCTAGGCTATAAAACAAACCTGAACAAATGTAAAGGAACCAATAACATAGAAAATGTTCTGCAATTACAATTGAATCAAACTAGAAACCAGTAATAGGTAATATGGTAATCTCCAAATACTTGGAAACTAAATAACACAACTATAAATAACCCAGAGGTCAGAAGGAGTCTCAGATGAAGTTAAAAAACACATTGAACTAAATTAAAATGAAAATACAAGATACTAAATTTGGAGAACACAATTACATAGTTCAAGCAATGATGATATGGGTATTTAGTAATATTCAATACATACATTAGAACAAAGTGAGAATTCTCCAGTAAATAATTTAGGCTTTCAAATAAAGAACTTAGGAAAGGAAAGACATTATAAAAGCAAAGCAAGCAGAAGAATAAAAATGATAAATTTGCAGGAAGGTGGGGAGGGTGGGAATGCCATCAATCACAAAAGAGGGAGAGAGAGAGGAAGAGGAGGCAGGCCAGAACATCCAAACCACGGTACTGCACTGACATCTGCAAAAGAAGAAAGAGGATGGAGAATTGGGTAAGACAGAGTCTCAGGTTGAAGTTCATCTCTGAGAAAATCTAAGACAGTCCTCTAGGAGCTCGAGTGAAAACAGCCTGTAGAAGATTTCCACATCATAACGTACCCAGTCACTGGAAGCAGCCTAGAGAAATTGTGGCCAAAGCATGGACACCCCAGTGGATGCTGAGGGTGAAGCAGTTTGATATTGCGAGCTAACTACAGTCCTTTCCTCAGATCAGAAGTAGGATATATTTTATACATTTTTTAAAATATTTTCATTAAGTTTCTCAAAAATATGTCATGGGAAAATAAGGATGCCCTAAATGCACATAGTTGAAATCACCAAATGACTGTGAAAAATCCTCCACTTACCTTGACTCTGAGTTCTTACCCATGATTCTTCAGCGCCCAGTAACTGATTTGATTCATCAGTAAGGCCTTGTCCTTATTGTTTGGGGCTATTTCCATAATATTAAATGGTTTTAATACCACTGCTGAGCAGCTGCACACCAGTTATAGTTTTCCATTCAGAGTAGAATGGGAGCATCTTATAGAAGATAGAACTCAGAAATGATTGTATTTTCAAGGCAATGAGTTTGGGTACTTTACTGCAGTTACCAGCCAACAGACGACTTCTGTTGAAAGCAACCTTGGTTGTTAATAAGAACTGTTATATTACCCTTGTTAATCAATTAGTTCAATATTAAAATTTGTTTTGTTCAAGAAGACTTTTGAAATGTATGCTAGTTGTTCTATCTTGTTTGAACAACTTGTAAAATCTTATGCAGTTCCAAAATGTGTTTATATCATATATCTGAATTTTGGCTGAAGAAAGTTTATTTAAAAAACAATTTCCTTGTTCTTAAAACCAGCAATTCTGTTATATTTCTTAGTGCCATAATTAGTTTCTTAAAAACAGAAAACAAACAAGCAAAAACTAAAGTAACTAAGAAATCGTATGTTGTAATTACTAAATCACACATATCTTCAACGATGATTGTTAAATTGTCAATGATAATTGCATGGTGTTATTTACATTTTTTGCATTCTATAAAAATTTCTTTAGTTAGAGTCAATACACTGTGTGAGAGATGAAACCACTTAGTAACAAGTAGAGTCATGTTTTAATGCATTATTTTTTCCACTGTGATACAAATATTTAAATGCTCTGGCTGTCTGAACGTCTGAATTACTTTGTCTAGAAGGAGCAATTTATTAAGATCACTAATCAATAAATTATGATACAGAAATTTTTTGAAAAATAATTTTTCCACAAAGTCCTTTATTCCTAGTATTCATGACTTGAACAAATTATTAAAATCTTTCTTCTGTAACTTTTGAAAAATTGGCAGCTTATAGTATTTCTTTTGGCAAGCCCTTTGGGTAAGTTTTTAGTTTTAATTTGTGAAAAAATACATTATGAGCTATCTTCTCAAATAATTCTTTTTTTTTTTTTTTGGCTTGCATTCTGGACTTTGATTTTTAAGGGCAAAACGTGTTTGGGGTAGCATTTTCTTGTTTCTTTCATGCTCTACAATTATAATTACGTCTAGGTTAAAGGTGCTTTATAAAGGATGTTTTTACACATGATTTTATTTTTTCTCTTTATGAAATTTTAACATGAAAAATTTCAATTGTCATTTTAAATCATTCAAGAAGAGAATTGTAAAACATTCTCTTCTTTAAATATGCATATATTACATGTAGTCAAATAACTATTTACTTAATGAGATTATGCAAAAATGGATATAATAGTTTATGTTATATACTAAATAACTTTATATGCAAGTGTTTTTATAACTATGAAATAAAATACATGACAGGGTTGCCAAATCACATGTTTTAATAGTCATTGCCAGATGGCTTTCCAAAAAGTTTGTTACTATTCTTATTTCCAGTAGGAGTCTATGAGAATTCATTTCCCATTTTATCTCCATATTCATTAGCATTAGAAACTCCAGAAAGAGAGATGGATGGATAGATAGATGATAGATGGATAGATAAAACATTTTTTCCAGTTTAATGGCATATAGTGATATTTTAAGTAAAATTTGTTGCCTTGTCTACTAATGGGAACAACTTTTCCATATTATTGACCATTTGCTTTTGTATATCACTCATTTTTCTGTTAGGGTTTTATTATTATTATAAACCTTTTTATGCTATAGAAAATATGTTAGAGAGAATTTAGTTAACATATGCACAAATGTATTCCCCAAGCTTTTGTTTAGACTATGGCTTTCCAACACATTCTAAATATTTATATATAAATAATCTTGATGATACATGAAGTTCTACATACTTTAGTGTTTTCTTGTAAAGGGGCATTTTATTAATGGGTATTTTTTTAGCATATTTTATGTTATCAATTATAAAATGTGTAATATCAGAAAATGTGTTTATTGAAAACAGAGAATAAGATCATTTTAAATATTATCAAGGGCTTTTAAGCAATGATGCAGCATTGCCTCTATTTTTTTAAGGATATAATTTTGAGTACATTTAATTTTCTTGATTTTTTTCTTGCTTTTTTTGTAAGCATTTTTGTATTTTACATAAATTAACTTTATTTGACTTTTCTTAGATTACTTTTATTAGGGATGTATGTGACTCAGCTATTCTTCATAATTATCAAGCAGCTCCACCAACTATATCAAACACAGTGGAGAATTGTTACACTTTTTATTTTCTCTAAAAAGGCCCTTTTTATTCATATTAAAAAATATGAAGTTAAAATATGTGGGGTTTGGCAATAGAGTATCTGTTACTGAGGGTATCTCTAAGTTAGGGAAGTCATCCTTTCAGGTCAGAGTATAAACTCAAAGTGAATATCATGCTGTTATTTACTTAATAATGATTATAATACAAAGCAATTAGAAGATATTAATTATCTGGATGAGTCAGTTTTATTTTTTACTTTATGTCATTAAACACATTTTTAGAATCGGATTTCCTTAAACCTTCTAGTCTTGGTGTGCAATTGTACATTTTGTAAAACCTTTCAAGGTGAATGTTTTTCAAAAGCTCAGTTTTGTTTTGCTCATTAATATAGATATCAGAGAGTGGATTCTACTGAGAAAGTGAAGCACTTCTTTCACAAAAGCTTCCTCAAAATCTTTATCAGGGAAGACAGCAGAAATTATGATCTGTTTCTTTTTAAATCTGGCCGTTGCTGGTTTTACTATCTTATTAATATGATAGAGAGCATATCAATTCAAAGAAGAACCAAGAACAACCAGTTCTCTACTATCTCTAAAATTTCAAACTCCAGATTTAAGAGTCTTTATCATGAAGACATCAACCAATCTGAAGTCTGAGCTTCTAAGTTACAGGTCCAAGGAAGTTAAACTTGAGGTCCAAATCCTAGCTCCTAGTGAGAGTTAAAATTACTGAATTGTGATGAACGTCTACATTCTGACTTGTTTATTATATTTGATTCAAAATGATTTATTTTGTTTATTTGAACTTTGTTTTTCCTACTGAAGGAGAGCCTCTCTTGATATGTCTCCATAATTTTATTACTAGCTGTCTGTAGGTAATGTCATTTTCACTGAATATACTTTTAAAAATATGTAATAGATAAAATAATTTACACTGTTAGATCCATTCCCTAGCCCCAAATTTCAACTCTTTAGAGAAATTAGGATGTTAATTCCTTTCAATTATATTACATATAAAATTAAACTTCATAACATTTTGTATAACTCAAAGCTGATACTAAGCAAAATATAAAATGTAGTAAAAATATCTCTTCTTGCTTCTGTCAGTATTGGTAGAATAGCTGTATCTATAACAATAAACATTTCTTGGCAAGGACACTTACTCTTAGTAATGTTATATATTCATTGCCTTGTTTATTTATAAACCACTCAACATTCTCTTCAAAACCATTCTTAATAATTTTCAATTTGTTACCTCTGGTTACACATTTATTTTTAGACAATAAACTGGACAACAAAATTATGAAAACCACAGTCATTATTTTAAAATAACTGTATAAAAAATAGAATTCATCAGTCATAATCGATGACCAATATTTTGCAATCTTTCCTCTGGTAGTTTACAAAATACGAATAGTTCTTTTTCCAGTGATTCTGCAAATTAATAAAAGATCACATGCTACTTATACATATACATGCATATTTATTTAGGCACAGTAATTAATATTGGAATAGTTATAACTAGAATGAAGAATTTTGTTAGAAAATGGTAACATAAAAAATAAAAGGATGTTTAAAGTAGCTCTAACAGTGTGATAAGCCAAGAAAGGTATGTAAATAAGTACACCGATACTGCAAAAATTTAAGGAAGCATGTTTTAAAGAAAAGGATTATTTGAGATATGATAAAGCAGGACATAAAGCTATAAATAAGCTATCCATGTTTCTCTGATACTAATTATTAATAATTTAAAAAATTGAACATCATCTTAAATAAGGTGTTTTAATAAAGGAATTTATCTAATTCTGTGCTAGTACTATCCTCCTATTATGTATTAGTGTATGTGGCCAATACTATTTTCAGAAAAAATTTCTGATCAAAATTTTTTCATTGCATAGGCTGTTCTCCATCATATTTGGTAAGTCATGAAATGCATAGACTTTTCTCTGTCTTATTTGGTAAGTCATCTAACTTGGGTGAAAATGGAAGAATCCAAAACTTGGAGTTTTTTGTTTGTTTGTTTACATGTTAGATGGCCTGCTGTATCATCCGTCTGTTTTCTGTTATTAGCTTGTCTATTATGAGTGTAAAATGAGATATTTACAAAACTAGGATAGTAATTTTTTCCATGGTTTCCAGTAGGAATATAAACCAATTTCTACACACTGCAAGCCATCTACCTCTTAGTCTCATGCAAGGGCCTCAGCCCTTGAATCATCTCCAGAATGTCCTCATCTGTCAGCTATCATGTCAGATAAGAACACCAATATGCATCATACTGAATAGCTTAATGCATTCATAGATGTAAGTGACCAGGATATTGGAACATAGAGGCTAGAGAGGAAAAAAATTTATGGTCAGCATCTTTTGCTTAGGGAACTGTAAATTTTGTATGCTATAGGTGAAGATTTCCTTCTCAATTTCCACTAAGGATGAAAAAAAAAGTAGAAGAAGAATTAAATTCCACAAGGTGAAAATAGTTCATGTCAGCAATCCTTCCACTGCATTCGGCATTAAGCATTAGTCAAGCTTTTATAAAGTATGGCTGCTGGCAGCATATTTGTTCTTTCTATCTCATATTTGCTCAAATTGAAAGCATTCCTCATGCAGGATGACAGGATGACAGGCTTCTTAGATAAGGGGAAGGAAAAAAGTCTAACAAATCTGTATTTTACTGAGACCTTTTGGCACCATCTCACATGGCATTCTCATCAATATGCTTGATAAACTGTAGAATGTGTATAGGAGGGTCACACCCAAACAGTAGTAATCAATGACCCTGTCAGCCTCAAGCAATATATTTAAAAATGTATCAAAATAGTTGGATTGAGAGATGTTATTTATATATTACCAGAAGTCTGATGGCAAAAAAATTATACTAGCTTGTTCATTAAATTAGCAGATAACATCAAGCCAAAAAGTGGCTACTATCTAAGAAATCAACAATGGATTTTTAATGATTGTGGTAAATTAGATAAATTCTATTCTAACTTCACGGAAATATGTGTAAACAGTACAAACCCAAATTGAACCCATGGTAGAAATTGTTTCATTTAAATATCTCAAAAAAATAGAATACAAGTAGTAATTTAACTATGCATTTCTTCTTTGCTTTCTTTTCCATCATACAATAGGCCTTTCTAAAAAAAGAATTTGGCTAGCCATCACTATGTAAACTCCTCATACTTCTCTATAAAATACTAATAAATACATATAAAATATGTGAAATCAATTCTGCAATTGTGAGGCTTCACAATGTCAAAATCTTTGGTGAGTTTTTTATTCTGTATTTCTATATTTTGCAATTGAGAAATAATTAGTAGCACACTTTTACTTGGATGACAACAAAAAAAAGAACAAATTTGTTTTATATAAATAATAGCTGGAATAATATTGCTTCTATTTCACTGATTCCAATGTAGAAAAAGCATATTTGTACAATTAGAAATTCCTTTTCGTTATAGGCAGATTCTAAAATAGTCCCGAGTGATTGCTACCTATTGGCATTCGCAACTTTATGTAATCCTGTCCCCTGAAGTACAGACAAGATTTATGGACAGTGCTGACTTGCGTCTAGTGCATATGATATGACAGAAGTCATGGGATGTTTCTAGCAAGATTAGGTATCTCCTTCGTCCTCGCTTGGATTTACTCACCCTGAGGGATCTAGCTGCTATGTTGTTCACTAGCTCTGAAGAGAGGTACAATGGAGCAGAGGACTAAGGCCTATCAATGACTATGTGAATGAGCTTGGATGTTTATTGGATGTTTATTCCTCTACAATCAAACTTCCAGATATACCTGCAGTTGTAGTTCACAGCTTGACTCATACTTCATGGGAGTCTTTGAGTCAGAGACAGTGCAGTCATTTCCGTGTGCTTGACCCACAGAAACTGTGAGTTAAGACATATTTGTTGTTAAGAGCCACTGTGCATCAATAGGTAACAAATACAGTTTTATGACCATGAAAAAGGTTGCTGAATAAAATATGAGAGTGGCTATGGGACAAGGCCATGAGTCGGGGCTGGAAGCCCTTTAAGAGGAGAAGCAGAATGCAGGCCTACATTCCCCAGAACAGACTGTCAGGACCCTTGTAGGCTTTAGAGCACTGCCAGTCAAGAGCTAACAAGGAAAGTTAGGAAAATTTTACTGCAGAAAAGGTTATAGGAAATGTTGATTATGTACTAGCATAAATTTAGCAATGCTGCTGCCTGCAAATAGATAGAAATTAGAAAATACATCTCACGAATGTGGGATCCACCTAATGAGACCTATCATATGACACAGAAAGAGGAGGTAACACTCACATCCAAACAAGAATTATGAATTGCATCAAGGTAGAATAGAGAATAAGTAGAATTAGTACAGAATTCAATGACAAAAGAATATAATCAAGACTCAATATTCAATGAAAATTAACATACAATTAGCCTAGTGTTAAAGAGATGACCTTTAAATTATGAGTTCAAAATCCTAAAAATTTGATTCCAGACATCTAAATGATTTATGAAGAAATAAAAATCAGTTTTACCTCAAATAAAAAGTTAAAAGCAACATAACACTATTTAAAGAACTTTCAAGAGAAAAGAGTTGTCGATCTCTAAATTTATACCGAATCAGGTTGTTATTCATATTAAAGAAAATTAAAATGCATGCTCAAATACTCTCAAATTTTAAATATAAATACATAGATACAAATATAAGTGCATATATATAAGAGACAATAAAATATGATAATATGTATAGCTCTTGGGGAAAATACTTGCCAATATAGTCAGATTAACTTATACTTGAATAAACCTGAAGTCAAGAATAAGGATCTCTTAGGTACAGCAGCATAAAGTTATGATGAGTTAATATAAAGAACAGAATAAGTTAAGCTTCAAAATAATTTTAGAAGACTATATATATATCAAAATATTGTTTTTTAAAGTATTAAAGAGTGTAAAGATATCATTATAAAAATTGTTTTCATAAATAAAATAGTTAACTATCAAGGAGCATGAAGAATTATCTAGGAAATATATCCCTTGCATTATACATATCAAGTCATAATAAATTCAGTTCTGGTATTAATTATTGCAAAAATACAAGAGTAATAAATATAAAATATAAAAATCAATAATAATTGAAAAAAGAAAGTATAATTATGAAATCATTGAAAAAGGTATAGATACCAGTCAGCAATGCAAACATAATCATAGGTATTTGATAAAGCAAAGCAAAAAAAAAAAAGTAGAAAGAAAAGAAAAAGATAAAAAATGACGAATATATGCTCAAACATACAAATTACTGCAACAAAATCACCACTGCTTTTAAAAAAAGCAGGTTGACTAATTTTACAACCCTACTTTACTCCTCACTACCTGGGCCACTTGGGCAAAGCAGTTCAAATCTCCATGTATTAGTACAAAAAATATAGGAAAATATACAATTATGAAAATATTTTAATTCTATAGTTTCCTTATACATTTAAGTTTAGATATACACATGTAAGTTTATGCATATACATGCATGCCTATAAACATACATATTTACATAAACATGTAAATTCATACACATATATGTGATATAAATATAAATGCACATGTATGTGTAAATAGAATATAAATATATAAAATATAAATATATATGTAAATGTATATAAATATAATAGAATATAAAAATATTCACTAATGCCTAATATACTTGATATCAGAAAATGATGAGAAGAAATAATCTGAATGTCTCTCCTTTTCCTTGCTTAAGTTTTTCTTATTCCTTTAACTCTGAAGTACTTTTCATAAGGCAAATAATGCCCTCCATGCTATTAAATTCAAGTGACATATTTAACTCTACCTTTTTGACATTTTCAGCAAAACTTGTATTGGGTGGCAGCTCCCACCTTCCCAGAATACTCTCTGTCCCCAACCTTTAGACCACCAAAATGCAATCTGATCTTTATTATCTTGTTGGATGCCTCTGTCTTTACATTTGGAATCCTAAATATTCAAAGGTCCTGTCTCCTCTTCTTTCTCTGAACTTTAATTAAGCAATATCTTCTATTTTCATGGCATTAAATATCTTCTACTTATTTCCAGCTCATGGCTCCACTCTGACCTTTGCACTCAGTCATATGACTGTAAAACAGATATTTCCATACCCCGAACTTAAAATGTCCAAATCTAAACTATTGACTTTTCCCCTTGACAAGTCAGTGTAGATTAGGTTATGCTATTCTGTTAGGGGAAAACATCATAAATCTCAATAGCCTAAAATGACAAACTGATTTCTTTCTCATGCTACTTGTACATTGAGGGTCAGTAGACAGTACTATAAATCATAGTCACTCCAGAACCTATTTTCCCAGAGCAGCCACAGTCTGAAACTTGACTAAGCACCATTCCATTGAAAAGATAGGGCTTTACAGTATTTCTCAGTGGTGATTAAATATCTAGTCTAGAAGTATCACCTCTGCTGGCTTCAACCAATAACAAGAGGACTAGAAAATACAGTTTTATCTTCCATGTGGGAGCAGTGGACCCAAAAATACTTGGAAAAGGAACAGATTATATCCTGTATTCCCCCAAAAATTCTCCAGTCTTATCATCTTGGCAAACACTACTAATTTAGTCACAGAAAACTGAAATCTCTTCATCATTCCATTCTCCTTTACTCTCCATAGACAATCTATCAGAAAGTTTTTAATTTACCTTTCCAAAATGTATCACAAATCTTTTCAATGTATATTTAGTTTTCCATTTTTTTTCCACTTTTGTTCCTTACAAGCCAGCATCTCTCAACCTGACAACTATAATACTCTTATGTGGAAATTTCTGATTTTTATACTTGCCTCATTCAAATACCTTCACATAGAGCATCTAGAGATGTGTTTGAAAACCACAGACATTACCATGTCACTAAATTGATAAAAGGTGTTTGGGGACTTCCAATCAGTTTTTTATGATAAAATAATTAATTCTTCAATGAGTAAAAAATTAACTTCTGGTTTCAAAATGGAGAAGTAACAAGTTGGAAATATGTTTCTCTGATCCTTACAATGAAAAGAAAAAGAATCGACTAAACTGTGATTTATTGAGACCCATCAGAGAAAACATCACAGAAGAAACTGACATCCCAGACTTTAAACAGGTACATGTAGGCAAAAACAGGGCCTGAACATTTGCTCACCTAAGACATACACCCCTATAACACACACAACCAGAAGCCATGTGAGTCAGATTGTTTTATGAATTGCTTTTATGGGTGCTTATTACTATTCAATATTGTGAGATTGTGAAACAGTAGGGGGCTCCCATGATAAGGCAGTTCTTGATATCTTGCAAACTTTTATCGTGAAATCGCAATAGGCTCTCAAGGGGAGGAGCAGAAAGGATCTCGAGAAAGCTGCCCCTATGGTGATGGCTGGGAGAGAGAAAAAGAAGTCATGTTAAAATGTGGTCAGACCCATTTTCTCTCTCTCTTAGGAAAGAAATGGTTTAATATGCAGGGGGATATTCATCAAAGCCTGTATCTGGAGGAAACTGGTTGAGTCTCTTCACAACTAAGGAAGGAAACAGAGAATGACTGTTAGCAAAGAACCATCTTTCCTTTATTTCCTAAGAAACAAAGCCTTACTTCTCTGGGGGGAAGAGGGACGGGATGCAAAAGCTTAGACTGAGGATGCTGGTGAATACACACAGCAGCAGGGAGAAAAATCAGGAAGGGAAAAAAGGAAGCCCATGGCTAGCGCAGGGGAATTCTCGAGAAATCCACAATGCTGCAATCCAGATTGCAATACATGTCTCTGTGAGAAGCTGATGGAGAAATTTAGAGAACTCTTCCTTCTACTACCTCCTTTTAATGATGTTAACAAGCCTTGTGTAGAACTAGCAGGGAATACAGTAGGACATGCTTGAGAGACTGATTCTCATTGGGAAGGAACACAGAGAACCCAGAGCTAAGTGGCAGATGAAAGGAGGGTTCGCTAGGACAACATTTGACAATATCTATCAGAAGTACTTGAAACTTGGATATGTTTTGGATCATTTATTCCAGATTTTGGAATATTTACTATGATTAAGAATTTAAAATATATTTATATTAATGTAAATCAGGATTGACAATTTGGGTTTTCCTCCTGATAGTTTCATACAAACATAGAAGGAATTCTGGTTTACGCAGCTGTTAAAGCTCCCTTTGGGCAAGGGCCGGGAAGAGGGAGCTACATATGAGTTGGTTAAAAACAGCTGAGATGGCTCTATGACTAATTACTGAGGAACATAATGAAACTTGCTTTCTGTGAGATATAATTCTCATCTCAAATTTGATTAATTCCTAAGATTTTATTATTAAACTGATTTAATTAATAGTATTGAATCTGAGGGCAGGAATCCACTTGGAATGTTAATTTCACTCAATTTAAATTATTTTAGGAGGATATTATATTACCTTTGGCGAAATAATCAAGAGTGGGAAAGGAATCAAGAAAATTATTTACATTAGTTTAGAGGAAAGGCTATCTATACATGTCTGCACAGTAATATTCCTCCTGAAATATTTAAGAAATTGCTGATGAAATATCTTGATATTTTCTTCGCAGCTCTATTTAGACTGTAACAAGAAGTAAAAAAGTACCCTTAAATGCTCCCAGTAAAAGCTTGCACCCTTGTTCCTTATAAGGAAATTTTTCTTTCATTGGATTTAATTTGTGCATTGTTTATTTCTGAATGCTAAACTGCTTTTAGCCCCAATGAATACAATTTCATATTCCTTCCTTCAGTGTATTGATGGCCCTGAGTGATTTAATTTCCCTTCTCTCGCTCTTGTGTCCAGCAGTGCCAGATTGCCTCTCTGGCACTAAAAGAATCTTCCTCTCCTTCTAATATACTAATAGCCAAACTAGTTTAAGATGTATAGAGGCACTGAACATCAACAAACATACTTGCTTTTAAATTTATAACTCTCTGAGGTTTTTTTTCTTTGCTAATAGGATAGATCTTCTTATCTCCAGAGTTATTCATCCTATATGAGCATTGCTTTCAAGGTGAATTGATTTCAGCCCAGGAAAACAAATACATTGCTCCAAGACATGCTGTATTAATACTGTCTAGTGTACTGCCACATCTTAAGAGTCTGGTTATAAATAAAATGACACATGATGAATGAAAACACTTTTATACCATTACATTGGCCCAACCAGAAGATATGATATGTCCAAGAAATTTTAAGGAATAAAAACTTTTAATTTTTTATAATTGGTTAAGGTTGAGATCTAATTGTATAAACATAATGATTTGTTTTCAAGCTAAGTAACAATACATATAACAAATAAAATGCTTATTTACATACTGTCAAGCATTCTCAAGAAATTAATCATATAATAGATATCTAAAGCAATTAAAATTGGTAATGAAATAGCATAAGCACAATTATTTATCAAGTTTATACACAAATATAGATACATTAGAATTAGTTAAAAATAATGTTTTTTAATAACATTTGAAATCAGATATATAATTTTGAGGACTTAAAACTGAATTTATCAGTTCAATACTTATAAACAAAATATTTTAATTATAGGCCTGGGGAAGCAGGTACTTTTAATTAATTCTCATCAGTTCTTAGGGCAACATTTTTTAAAACATTGTCTATGCAACTATTTCCCAAGTCCTATTACTGATATATCACACAACATATATAGTTTATTCCCACTTAGATATTCCTTTTTATGGGTAAATATCTAATATTAGAAATGAAAAAGGGGAAGAACTGCATTGTCCAAAGTGATTTATAAGAGATATTAAAAATAAACCTAAGCAAATAAATTTGAAAATTTAAATAAATGGATTATTTCCTTAGAAAAAAAATTATTTCCACAAAAAATATACTCATACACTCATTTGAAACTCTTTTGTATCTTTTTCTTATTATTGAAGTTATCATTGACATACAATCTTATATTGGTTTCAAGTATACAACACAGTGGTTCAACAGTGACCCATATTATTAAATCCTCACCATACTCTTGCAGTTACTATCGGTTAAGGTAGGAAGATGTTACTGAATCATTTGTCTGTATTCTCCATGATGTACTACCATCCCCATGACCGACTTATCCTATGAATGAGAATTTTTGTGCTCCCTTTATCCCCCTCATGCTACCTGCCCACCCAGCCAACTTCTCCCTAATGGTAACTACTAGTCACTTCTCAGTGTCCATGAGTCTACTCCTATTTTGTTCTTTCTGGTTGGTCATTTTTATATTTCACATATAAGTGAAACCATATGGAAACTCTCTGGTATCGTTGGTCCTCTCATTTAATAAAGGCACAGTTGACTCTTCAGGAAGCCTTCCTTTCCTTTATTTTTAAAAGTTTAGTCAATAACCAAAGCTTCTCTGCTTTAATTCTTCTGGCACCAGCCAAATGCCAGTCCTCCCTGGAACCCAGAACCAAAGGATACATCATGCCATGCATTTTCCCTTGAAATCATAGCTCTTGACACACAGACGTACTACATTAGCCAAATCAGTACTTAATTGCACTCTGGCAAGTGTCTTCAAAGAAATTCTCAGGTGACTTCTTCAAATTCAGTACTTTTGGAATTTGTTAGAGAAACAAGAGCTAGCTTGCTCAATTTGTCATGGTGACTGTGGAGAAATTATTTTATACATGACAAAGCTACACAATTTTAGAGCCTTTATCAGTCAGGACACTTAGCAACTCTGTAGGCAAAGAACTGCCGAACTATATAGTACATAAAAAATGAGTTAAAAATCACCCTTTGTGTGGTAAATCATTGAGCTTATGCCCAGTTCTCTGTTCTACTCTAAATAATGCAGAATATGGTATCATTGGTGGGAAGCTTTTGTAAGCAGAATTTGAAATATGATGTGTGGGGGAAAAATAAGTAACAAATTCTGAAGATAGGTTGTTAATTTTATGCATTGGCACAAAATTTTGGTAAAACATCAATTGTAACAATTTGGGAGGCTGACCACACATATACTGAACGAAATTCTAGGAGAAAAGGTTACTTGTGTTTGTTAGTTTGTATTGGTATAGCACTTTAGGAAAGTGCTAGAAAAAAAACAGATATGTCGTCAGTTTTTCTAGCAAATATGAAAGAGCAGAGTAAATTATGTACCTAGGGAAATTGTAAAGGCTGAATCCTGCTTGAATTCAAACAGAAAGTGTGCAGGATAACATTTTTTCAGTTTTTATCTTATTCTCTTGTGAGTTCTCCAACATATTTTTTTTATATATCCAAAACTCCATAAAAGAAAAATAATTAGTATTGCTAAGGTGACTAAAATCTTCATTGGTGATAGAAAAAGTTGGTAGATCTATGCTATCATTCCATTCCCAGTGGGAGAGAGAGGGTAAAATGGTAGTGAACATAAAAGGTACTTTCTTATACTTCAATTAAACTATTTCATGTTTGTGAGATCATTATAAGATGGTGTGCATAATAATTACATAAATAATTTCATTCGGCATGATATCAAATGTATATAAAACATACTTTTGTTACATTTTGCAGGCCTTATTTAGCCAGTTACACCATTATTTCATTTCATATTAATAGCATTAATTGATATTCCATTTCTATTTTTTTCAAATATATTTACAACTTCAAGTAATGCATTTCAAAAAACTGAGTAACGGTTTTCATATTTTTGTTGATTTTGGTAAGTAAAATGCTAGTACTTTCTAGAAACATGGTTAGGAGATATTTTAAAGTAATGTCTAATTATTTCGGATAATTTAGCACCCTAAATGCCAAAAAAATGCAAATCTTAATGGGAAAGCAAAAGGTTTTTTTAATAAATGGCATAGAATAACTTCACGCAGTATGAGTTAAGTTGCATATAATAAATGCAGTACTTAGGGACTTAATTAACTTTTTAATTAACAAATTTAAACCTAGTTTTCAATATGAAACAATATTGTATGATGTCATTGCTAACCTTATGAAAAGATACAAAATACCCTTATGAAAATATACTTCTACTGCACAGTTGTTCTAACAAAACAAAGAGTAGTTCAGAAATGATTTTTAAGGTATATTGAACATTCTTTTTAAGAATGCTGAAGTTGGGTGCAGAAAGTAGTTGTCCATATTTTTATTGTTACAGTGCACACAATTATGCTTATTGCTCGTTTAGATTTTCAGTCTTAAAATTCGTTAAATTTTAAAGAATTTAATGAATTTGATATTTTAACCTAGATAGTGTAATAAACTTCGTGGTTTATTATCAATTTTAATAATCATAATTAATAAAATGGATTGATAATAAAATCAGTGATATTAGGAAGATATTTTATTTTCACTTATAATGTAAATTTAAAAATTTTGAAATGTTATTTAAAATATATATATCATATAAAGAGTAAGTAAAATTTTCTATAAATTATTGAATGTAATATATAATTTTATTATATAATTTGAAATTCCTTAATTTAAAAATTGGCACTGCTACATTCAAATAGGTAGCTAGGTAGTTGAAAGAGATGATAGGTAAAATGGATATACATTTTTACTAAAATATTATCCAGAATTTCTTAAAGCACTGTTTCCATGTTCATGGTGGTAATGCATTTTTATATATAGATAGGGAAACTTCTTATTAAAATTTAAATATAGCCAACATTAAAAATAAAATGTAGTTTTTCCTTCCTCACCACTCCTATCTTACTCCTCAAAGACAATATATTTTTTTAAGTTCTTACAATAAACTTCTAGAAAATATTACAAGTATTCTTTTACCTTCTGTTCTGTACCTTGGTTGTAACTTAGTAGTTGGGACAGATTTTGATATCTTACACATAAATCCACCTATGTCTTTTTCATCACCATTATATTTATGACACACACTGTATTTATTCCATTCCTTATAAATTGTTACTTAAGTTGTATGGTTTTAACACATAAAAATGAACATTTACACATATTTTTAGGGTACTTCCAATCAATATAAGGGCTATACCAAATTATTTGTTAATCTTTATTTTGAAATTTATTATAAAAATTTATAGGAAATAGGTTACAACTACTTATTCATCCACAACACCATATGTAAGTGTCCTTGACTTTATACATAACTGAAAATTCTGAAAATTATATGAGTATCTGTGAGATATTACTCAAATTATGTAATCTCTCATAGTCTCATTATTTCATTTGTCATATGGCAATAATAAAATTACCTGCCTCATAGAGAAATTGTGATGATTACATAACATTTTGTATAATCATGTATGTACACATATGTATATATACATATATATGCTCAAATTTTTAAAAAACTTTTACCTAACTTTCCACTTTCATGGAGGTTATGGGTACACAGTGAAAGCAAATAGCTTTCAATGCCATCTCTAGTACTTTTACATACCCTGTCTGATATAGTATGTATATATTCAGAACTTGAAACACAGTGGACACTTGAACAGTTTACTGTGGCATTAATAATGATTATTAATAGTATTTAATTTTTCTTAGTTCCTATAATAGATCCCTTGTTACTCTTGCACATAACACTTTGCTTAAATGCCTTCATATAATTAAATTTTCCAACAGGTTTAATCTGGATTGGATTTATTTCAGGGTCTAGAAGTAAAAATTGACAACACTGCTTCCTTCTTTTCTCCACATAAATGTGTGTTTTTTCTCATTACAGATGAATAGTTTCACAAATCTGAATTTCTACCTTTTATTGCTGCTCATTAGGTGATTAAATTTAACACCTGTCACCTAAGGATTAAAACATTCATCTGTTCTTGGAAGCCCCAGGCTTTGCTACAGCTTTCTGCTGTATTCAGACTGCTTTGTTACGCTTTATAAAACTTGAAATCTGTACTTGTGCTCACCAAGAGAATAATCCTTATTGTTACATTTCTTGTCATTATAGTCTTTTTTTCTCTGTGATGCTTGAATTAAGGAATCTCCTTCAGTTAATCCTTAGATTTTTTTGTCTGTGGTTGGTATTGCTAGAAATAGCTATGATAAGTGCAAAAATGGAATACATGATCCTATAGTCTGTGTTGATGCGGTATGTAAAACATGAGATGGTACTGAAAGCCACTTGCTTTCAGCATGTACTCATAAACTACATGAAAGTGGAGAATGTCTTTACATGATTTTTGGTCTTTTAGGCAGCTGATTTGAAGAAAGATAGATAAAAGCTTTTTAAAATATTGAGCAGAATTTGCTTCCTTAGGTAGTCAGTGTCTAGTCTGACTTTTATGTTGATATATTCACATGATTTAAATTTTATTATTTTCATGGGAAACATTGTTTAGTTTCTTTGAAGACATACCTAGAGTTCTATTCCACTGTGATGGCTTTAGCTATTGGGAATTAAATACGACTTCTGAATATCAAAAAGATCAACAATGACCATCTTCAGGATGTTTATGATCTTGAGTATTTTAAGTTTGTTAATCAAATGTGAACTTACAACTATGAAATTCCCTCTCATTTAAGTACCCAGACCAACATCTTAGAAGCTCACAGGTAAAAAGAAATTTACTAGGAGATCTACTCACACAAAACAGAGAAGTTCCAGTGACCCACTACTAGTGATAGGTTAAGTTATTTAATGATTTAAAAAAAATCTGGCCTTTTAAAAACTTGGAAAATGGTCCTAAGGGTGATCATAAAGTGAAGAAACCTATATTCAAAAATATCTGAAAAATCAGTAAGAAAGGTGGGAAACTGGCATTTACTTACTAGGCAAAGCCTTTTTAATCACCATGATCCTATGACAGCATCTCAAAAAGCACTACTCATTTGACAAAGTCTCAATTGGGAATGACTTAAATATTATGAAATGTTTTCTTTCTTTTCTTTTATTATTTTTAGGCTTTAATTTTCTTAGAAAAGTTTTAGGTTCACAAGAAAAATGACAGGAAGGTACAGAGATTTATCATATAGACTTTGCCCTCCCACCCACCAAATACATAGACTCTTCCATTATCAACATTCCCCACCAGAATAGTACATATATTATATCAGTAAACCTATATCAAAACATCATAATCACCAAAAGTTCATAGTTTACATTAAAGTTCACTCTTGTCATTTTACATTTCATAGGTGTGGGTGGGTAAATTTGTAATGACATGTATCCACCATTATTGTAACATACAGAGTATTTTCACAGCCTTGAAATATTCTGGGCTTTGACTAGTCCTCCATCCCAGCAACCATTTGATATCTCCATAGATTTGCTTCTTGCAGAATATTCTTCCATATAGCTGGAATCAGTGTGTAGTCTTTCACATTAGCTTATTCCACCTAGTTGTATGCATTTCTGAAAAACATTTTGGTTTTGGTTGATTTTCTCTACTGTTTCCTGTTTCTATTCATTCATTTTTGTGGTAATTTTGTTTATTTCTGTTTATTGTTTGCCTTAGGCTTATATATTTCTTCTTCCCTTGCTTCTTGAGATGCCTGCTTAGATTATTGATTTAGTCATTTCTCTTCTTTTCCCAAAAAATTGTTTAATACTATAAATGTCCCCTCAAGCATGCTTATACTGCACATTATAACACAAATTTTGACTAATGTGTTTCCTTCTTCATTTAATTTAAATTATTTTTAGTTCCTTTTGATACTTCTTCTTTGATCCATATATTATTCACAAAGGTATTGTTTAATCTCCAAATATTTTGGAATTTTCCTTGAGTATTTCTATTGTTGATTGCTAGTTTATACGTGTTTTGGTCTGAGAATATGTTTTGTATGAATTTTATTCTGTTAAATGTGTGAAGGTGTTATGTTGTATGAACATGGTGAATGCATCATTTGAGCTTGAGATAAATGTGGACTCTATTGTTGTTGAATGCTATATTCTATTAAGTGTCAATGAGATCAACTTGATTAATGGTGTAGTTCAAGTCAACAATTTTTTTAATGATTTCCTGCCTGTCTGATATATCTGTTACTGAAAGAGGAATGATGAAGTGCATTTGTCTAGAAGAGAGTATTTGCCTATTAATTGTTGCAGGACTGTCAGTTTGGCCTCATGTATATTGATGCCCTCTTGTTAGGCATATACAAGTTAATGCGAGTTACATCTTCCCAATGAATTGACCCTTTAAAATTGTTAGCAATGTCCCTCTATATTGCTAATAAAGTTTCTTGTTATAAAGTCTGCTTTGTCTGAAATTAATGTGGCCACTCCAACTTTCTTTTAGTTAGTGTAAGCTTGTACACATTCTTGCATCCTATTATTTCAATCTGTCTGTATCTTTATATTTAAAGTAAGTTTATTGTAGACAACATATAGTAGGCCCTTTTCTTTTTCTTTGAACCACACAGATGATACTCTATTTGGGGTATCTAGACCATTTACACTTAATATAGTTATTAATATGTTTAGATTAATATTGACCATGTTTGTAACTGCTTCTCATTCTTTGTACTTTTTCTTCGTTTATATTATTTATAAGCAAAACAGTATGGTGCTAGCATAAGGTAGACACATAGACCAGTGGAACAGAACAGAGAGCCCAGAAATGAACCCATGCATATAAAGTCAACTGATCTTTGACAAAGGAGTCAAAAAAATATACACAATAGGGAAAGGATAGTCCCTTCAACAAGTGCTGTTAGGAAAACACATGGAAAAAAATGAAATTGGACCCTTATCTCAAACTAAATAGGAAAGTCAACTCAAACTGGAGTAAAGATTTAAAGGAGGAAGGAAAGAAGGAAGGTTAGGAGAGAGGGAGGGAGGGAGGAAGAAAGGAAACAAGGAAGGGGAAAAGAAAGAAAATGTAGCTATATGAGGTGATGGATATGTTAATTAGCTTGATTATGGTGGTCATTTCACAATGTATACATATATGAAAATGTCAAGTTGTACACCTTGAATACATACAATTTTTATTTGTCAATTTTACTTCACTAAAGCTGAGAAAAAGGATGCTTCCCCACTTGGAATGAAATAGGAAACTTATTCCACCTCTTGGCAATGGCAAATCTAAATATGAAAAAGGCATAGGTAATTATAGAGAATATCTGTATAGTTGTAAAGTAGAAAAAGTGTTTATGAACAGGATACCACATCTCTGCTATGAAAGGAAAGACTGATAAGTTGGATCCATTCAAATTTAAAATTTCTTTAAAGAAAATGAGAATGTGAACTGCATCATAACATTGTTTTACATAGTAGTAAATTAATTCAAGGTTTTCCTGAAGAGAAAAGCAAGCTCAAAATATTCAGGGATTATCCAGTGCATCTGCTTATGGCTTATGACATTGAAACAAATAGCTGTAAAAAAATAACTACAACTTTTGGCTTTTTAAAAAAATATATTTTTGATAATTGTCTCAAGTAATCTAAACTTGATTTAATGCCAGCAGGCTTAATAATAATGCTAGGTAGCTTTCAAATTTCTTGGCTGTGGAATTTATTCATTTGTACTAATGTGAATTTCTAAAACTATGGCATTTTGAAGGAATTTCTACGTAAGCCATTTTAGATAAGTAATCTTTATTCAAATCCATAAGACAAACTGAAATTTGGACTTAGATTTTGAACTAAACTATATTCCCATTCACAAAGAAATGTTCATATGAATGGTGGTCTAACCTTTCCCCTTTAGACTATTGCCAAAAGTTCATTCAAATTATCTAAAGAAAAATAAACTACATTTTTAAGATAGAGAAAATCATGTTTCTGCTCAGCATATTTATATTTTCTCAGTATTTACAGTATACTATGCTATTGTTATTTTATGATTTTCTGTGGTTTTGAGGTCTACCAAAATTATTATGTACCTATATGGATAGCAAATAATATTAAACATGAGGATTCCCATAGTACTTAGGCCTAATTTCCTTGCATTTTTCCCCCAAGTTCTTTACTTTGACTCTCTTGTTGTTCTGATCCTCCAGACCTTATTTATACTTTAAACTCTTCCCTGTCAGACTAGAGCTCTGTTTGTGAAATGTTATAGCATTTTCCCAATGCTATGAATCTCCTGCAATATCTGTTCACCCATTAAATTTTTGCTGGACTCCAAGTTGTAGTGTGGAATACATGTGAATTGTGATTTTCTGTTTTCTCTGACATTATTTATGTTTTTATTTGTCCCCATATTTCTCTGTCTTATAGTAAGAGACTGGGATCTAGGAAGCCATTATCCTCTGGAATTGATTTCACACATGAAGCCTGGTCTGAGCCCAGTCCTGGAGAAGTTAAATGGTGTGAGAGTGTTTGTGACATGCTGGGCTGGCCAGCTGATGATGGCAATAGAAGAGAGGGCTGTGTTAAAAATAAATTTTGCTTTCCAGCTACTTACCACTGTGAGTTGAAGGACAGTGAAAAGTGGAAAGCAGGTAGCTGAACATAAGGGTCTATTATTGAGCTATTATTACTCTCCGTGTGCCTTACATCACCCAGTCTCTATGAAGGTGGAACCCTGTTACTAACTCCAGTTACACATGGGCAGAAGTGAACATATAAGGACATATGAAAAGACAGTGACAATCAGAAGTGAACTTTTAAGAGGAAATGATAAGTATCAAAGAGAAAATTTGTTTTAAAAGAAGTCTTTCACCCATATACTCACATGTTTTAATTACTATAGGTTTTCATAATTGGTGGAATTTGTTCTTGTATCAGTGGGATTTATCCTGAGAATAGAAGCAATAATTAATATTGGAAATTATATTTATTATATCAACTGAGCCAAGGGAAAATGGCATATTCCTATTAATAAATTCTGAACAAGCCTCTGACCAAATTAAAATCCATTTGTGAGGAAACTCTTGATGGTGATAATATTTTTCCACTGTGTTTAATAAGAAAACATATATTATGATTCCTATTGTTAGACATTATATTGGAAGCATCAGCCAATTCAATTAGATAAAACCAGCAATTAGATGCATAAGAATTGGAAAAAGAGGGAAAGCTGTCTCTGTTCTTAGAGGACAAAAATAGTACCAAGAATCACTTGAAGAATAAATAGAATCATTTGAAAAGTAAATGAGAAGCAAATAAAATTATATTTCTTTTGTTGGAAGGTGTGGGAAATGGGGTAGAGGAGACAGGCCTAGTAGAAAATCCTCTTGATTATAGCTTCTTATATGAATTAGAATCTAGACTATGTAAATTGTTTTCATATTTTAAAATATTAAAAAATATAAAAAAGACGTGATCATGAAAATTTATAATAAACTGAAAGAAATGACACTAAGTCTACATTAACTTAGTTCCATAACCAGAATGAAGAAAGAATAATTTCCAATGGTTAAATACACCGAATTTTGACTATATGTCAAAAGAGGGAAACATTTGAAAATGTGGAGAGGTGCAGCCCTCTGACACTGCAACATGATCTTGCTGGACATACCTTTCCAGAAACTGTTTTAGAACAGCACGACTTTCGCTTCTGTAGACCCGGGGTCTGTGAGATCTCGACAGCCCTCTGTGGCCACGTAGCCATTTCTGGGTAGGTGAACCAAGACTTGAGCAACTGTTTTCTTGTAACAAGCTGGATAATTCTTAGTTTCCTTATAAATATATATTTTTTCTTTCTCAATATAAAAAAAAGTGGGAAACATTTGAAGTGCTCAAAGCGCCTTGGAGAATTGATTGAATCTAGATCTGGGGCAAAAATTTATGGAATGACCCTGGGACATTTTGTGTCAGGAGGAAAAACTAATGGTGACCACTTTTTAGCATAATAAAATAATCAAGTTTAAGTGTTTCCCATAGTTTAGTTAAGGGAAATTTTATATTTAAAAAAATATGTGTTTGAAATTCATGAATACACAAAAAATTTATGAACATACAAAAATTATAAGTGTTTGAAATGTATTGAATTTATTGAATATACAAAAAAATCTAATTTTCTAATAGTGAAGTATTTTTATTACATCAACTTCTTATTGTGAAAGTTAGAAAATAATGGTAATACAGTAAGTCTTTATCATGCCTTTCCTCAAAAAACTTTACTAGGTGGCAATCAAATAACTCCAGATAGAGTGAAAGTTATTCTTTTTAAAAAGGAACAGCAGCAATAAGTGTAAGAAAAAAATGAAAGGATTTAAACACAAACTCACCATTACAACATTTGTGAAAGGTAAGGCAGAGTTAAAAACAAATAAACAACTATGGTGGTATATTATTTATAAAAACCCTAAATACGTTTAAAAATTTATTTTCATCTAAATCGAATCTGTAATACAGAAATGATTTGCCAAATACGTTGTGTTTATTTTTTAATCATTCATCTGTGGTTCTCAAACGGATTTAGTCTGGGATAAAGATGTAAGCCAGAATAAGCAAAGTACCACTTGATTCACAGATAAACTAATCTGAGGTTATCATAATATTCATTCAGTTTAATAAATTCACAGAGAATGAAAATTTAATATTTAATGTCGTTGTGTATATCAGAATAACATAGCTGAACATAGGGTGAATATTTTCCAGATTGCTACATCAAAATAGAAAGAATATATACTGAGTGTACTCATTTTTTTAAGTGAAATTATGCTAAAGGCATATTCCAAGCTAAAATAAGTGATAGTGTTAATCTAGTAGTTAATTTTACTCTCATTTAATTTAGAAGATTTGAACATATAAAAACTTGTAAGTTTCTAAGAGAGCAAAAATCATGTCTTTGTCATACTTTGGAAAATATTCTTGGTACTTCAAGAAGCCCATGAAGGTAAACATGTTATCAGAAGTTATCAGAGTAGAATGGGAGCCATAAAAGATACATGGGAATGTATGTCTTTTCCTAGATGAGAAACTCCGTCTAAAGAGGGTGGAAGTATTTTATGCTAAGAGCATATTGGTTTAAACACTAAATAAGTTTTGGGATATTTTTCTTTGTTAGAATATATACTTAACATGATCATTTGGTAAATACTACACTGACTAAGATTAATGTTAATTTTTACATTACTATTACCTAATTATATTTGCAAATAATAATAAAATGTTCCTTAATTTTCATTAAATCCACACGTAACACCATCTCTATTATCTTTATAGAAATTATTAATGATTTTTAAAATTCTTACTAAATATTATGACAATGAAAAAGTTGATGAACTGTCCTATGAACTTTCAGGAGGGATTCCATGTTAGTAAGCAATACCTGAAAGGCACTGTGTTACCAAGAAAAGATGGTAGTAGGTCAGAGTAAAAGACATAGTGAATAAAATAGATTTTGCAATAAATGTTTGATTTTTTTAAATGAAAATATGATTGAAACATACTTTATTTTAAGCACCTTTGTCTAAGGTAGTAATATGCTGATACAAAATAAATTTAGTGAAAAATTGTTCTTAAATAAAGATTAAGGAAAAAAAGCCAGCTTTATTTACCATCCTGGTACAAAAAATGGCAAGGTTTTCATGAAATTTCATGATGAAATAAGTTGCCAAAGGCATTTGGTGCAAAATTTCCCCCACACTTCACCAGCTGTAAATATGGTGAAGTATGCATTTCATTTGTACCTAACAGATGAAGTATAATTATTTTAGGGCATTCAATACATCAACCATTTCATGTTGCTGCAATTGAAGGTAGCAATACATAGCCCAAGTAGATATGTTTCCAAATTGTGTAATATCAAAAACAAACGAATTTGTATGTAAGGTATGCCAAATATACTTTTGTTAAGAAAAAGAAAAGTATAGTAGAATCACTGGATGATCTAGAATGAGAAAGAGGAACATGTAGGACAAAATCTAAAATAGATATATGGAAAGCTGCACAAGGTTCATGGAACAGGAATTTTATTTCTTGTGGTAAAAAGTGATAATTTGGGGGACAAATTCATATTCATTTATTAATAATATTTAAAAAGAAGGATTTTTTTTAAAAGGAGTATGAGAAATAATAGCATACTAATACAAAAGTATAACATGATTTTCTCTGTTAAAATGGCAAATTTTTATTGGAGTTTTGGTCTGCTCTTCATACTGGTTGTAAGTGGCTTTTCTTTACCTTCTGAATGATCTTCCTAGAAGACAGAGTGTTTTCTCTACCACTCAGTCTCAAGGTGTATCAACTGGCAGGTATTGATAAGGATGTGGAGAAATTGGAATATTTATACACTGTTGGTGGGAATGTAAAAAAGTACAGCTGCTTTGAAAGATAAGCTGGAGATTTCTCAAAAAATTAAAAATAGAACTGCCATATGAAAGAGCAATTTTTCTAGGAATCCAAAAGAATTAAAATAAGGTATCAGATATCTCAGAAATATCAGCACCCCCTTATTAACTGCAGCATTATTCACAATTTCCCAGATAGGAAACAGCCCGTGTTTCCATGAACAGATGAATGGATAAAGTAAATGTGGTATATATAGACAAAGGAATATTATTCAGCCTTAAAAAAGAAAGAAATCCAGCCACATGCAATAACATAAATGAACCTGAAGAACAGTATGATAAATAAAATAAGCCTGTAGCAGTTGGACAAATTGTACATGACTCCACTTAGATACTACATCTAAAAGGGTACAATTCATAGAAACAAACAAGACAATAATGGTTGATTTGTTTTTATTTGGCACAAGTGGCAGACGACTTCTGTTTTTCAATATGGATAACTAATAAGGGATATTAGCATTATCAGAAGGATTTGGAAAAAAACCTACCCTCTTCTGATATTTATTTTGCTGAAACAGACTATGTAAAAATAGAACTGACAAACTATTTAAAAAACACACAAACTAACTTTATCTGGAAGGACTTTTAGTGACTATCAGACACAACTGTATTTACCAATTTAAAAATACTCTGCAGATATAAATTTCCCTCATTATGTGTCCCACTTCCCCCATTAAAAATAAGACTTCCTATTACCTTAGTGCCAAGGCACAGGGCTGTGACTAGGCTCCCACAGTGAATATCACTCAAAAGATAATTAAATCATGAGAAACAGAAGTAGTTCTCAGAGCATTCTTTCTTAATGAATGTTTTCTTGGAGGCAGCCCAGGAGTAAGGTCAAAGGAATCACCAGGGCTCAGAGACTCGTCCTGTTAGAGTGCTGGTCCATGTTGTGGGGGCAGAGGAACTTTGCAGGAGAAGCTCCTTCCTTGATGTGATCAAAGGGTATTCTGAACTTCTGAGTCTCGTGCTAGTTTTCCTGGAAATTTTGTGGACTAACATTTTTTTCTTTTCTTTTTTTTTAGGCTGTATTTTTTTTTGTATCATTAATGTACAATCACTTGAACAACGTTACGGTTACTAGACCCCCCATTATCAAGTCCCCACCACATACCCCATTACAGTCACTGTCCATCAGCGTAGTAAGATGCTATAGAATCATTACTTGACTTCTCTGTAAATACGGCCTTTCCCGTGTCACCCCCAACAACATTATGTGTACTAATCGTAATGCATCTTTTCGCCCCTTATCCCTCCTTTCCCACACACCCTCCCCAGTCCTGTTCCCTTTGGCAACTGTTAGTCCATTCCTGGGTTCTATGAGTTGGCTGCAATTTAGTTCCTTCAGTTTTTCTTCGTTCTTATACTCCACAGATGAGTGAAATCATTTGATACTTGTCTTTCTCCACTTGGCTTATTTCACTGAGAAAAATACCTTCTAGCTCCATCCATGTTGTAGCAAAAGGTAGGATCTATTTTCTTCTTATGGAAATACATTCCTTTGTGTATATGTACCACATCTTCTTTATTCATTCATCTACTGATGGACACTTAGGTTGATTCCATTTCTTGGCTTATTGTAAATAGTGCTGCGATAAACATAGGGGTGCATATGTCTTTTTCAATCTGGGCTGCTGCATTCTTAGGGTAAATTCCTAGGAGTGGAATTCCTGGGTCAAATGGTATTTCTATTTTAAGTTTTTTGATGAACCTCCATCCTGCTTTCCACAATGGTTGAACTATTTTACATTCCCACCAGCAGTGTAGAACGGTTCGCTTTTCTTCATATCCTCGCCAACAATTGTTGTTTGTCTTTTGTATGTTGGCCATCCTAACTGGTGTGAGGTGATATCTCATTGTGGTTTTAATTTGCATTTCTTTGATGATTAGTGATGGGCAGCATCTTTTCATGTGCCTGTTGGCCATCTGAATTTCTTCTTTAGAGAAGTGTCTATTCATGCCCTCTGTCCATTTTTTAATTGGATTATTTGCTTTTTGTTTGTTGAGGTGCATGAGTGCTTTATATATTTCAGATGTCAATACCTTTTCAGATATGTCATTTATAAATATATTCTCCCATACTGTATGATGTCTTTTTTGTTCTACTGATGGTGTCCTTTGCTGTACAGAAGTTTTTTAGTTTGATATAGTCACACTTGTTCATTTTGCTTTTGTTTCCCTTGCCTGGGGAGATATGTTGATGAAGAAGTTGCTCATGTTTATGTCCAAGAGATTTTTGCCTACATTTTTTTCTAAGAGTTTTATGGTTTCATGACTTACATTCAGATCTTTGATCCATTTTGAGTTTACTATTGTGTATGGGGTTAGACCATAATCCAGTTTCATTCTCTTTCATGTAGCTGTCCAGTTTTGCCAACACCAGCTGTTTAAGAGGCTGTCATTTCCCCATTGTATATCCATGGCTCCTTTATCATATATTAATTGACCATATATGCTTGGGTTTATATCTGTGCTCTCAAGTCTGTACCATTGGTCTATGGGTCTGTTCTAGTGCCAGTACCAAATTGTCTTGATGACTGTGCTTTGTAGTAGAGCTAAACGTCAGGGAGTGTAATTCCCCCTGCTTTATTCTTCCTTCTCAGGATTGCTTTGGCTATTCAGGGTCTTTTGTCATTTCGTATGAATTTTAGAACTATTGTCTCTAGTTAACTGAAGAATGCTATTGGTATTTTGATAGGGATTGCATTGAATCTGCAGATTGCTTTAGGCAGGATGGCCATTTTGATAACATTAATTCTTCCTATCCAAGAGCATGGGATGAATTTCCATTTATTAGTGTCCTCTTTAATTTCTCTTAAGACTGTCTTGTAGTTTTCAGGGTATAGGGCTTTCACTTCCTTGGTTAAGTTTATTCCGAGGTATTTTATTATTTTTAATGTGGTTGTGAATGGAATTGTTGTCCTGATTGTTCCTTCTACTAGTTCACGGTTTTTGTATAGGAATGCAACAGATTTCTGCATATTAATTTTGTATCCCACAACTTTGCTGTATTCAGATATTAGATCTAGTAGTTTTGAGTGGATTCTTTAGGGTTTTTTATGTACAATATCATGTCATCTGCAAACAGGGACAGTTTGACTTCTTCCTTACCAATCTGGATGCCTTTTATTTCTTTGTGTTGTCTGATTGCCGTGGCTAGGACCTCCAGAACTATGTTGAATAAAGAGGGGAGAGTGGGAATCCTTGTCTTGTTCCCAATCTTAAAGGAAAAGTTTTAGCTTCTCGCTATTAAGTATAATGTTTGCTGTGGATTTGTCATATATGGCTTTTATTATGTTGAGGTACTTGCCCTCTATACCCATTTTGTTGAAAGTTTTTATCATGCATGGTTGTTGAATTTTGATGAATGCTTTTTCAGCATCTGTGGAGATTATCATGTGGTTTTTGTCCTTCTTTTTGTTGATGTAGTGGATGATGTTGATGGATTTTCGAATGTTGTGTCATCCTTGCATCCCTGGGATGAATCCCACTTGGTCATGATGGATGATCTTTTTGATGTATTTTTGAAATCGGTTTGCTAATATTTTGTTGAGTATTTTTGCATCTATGTTCATCAGGGATATTGGTCTGTAATATTCTTTTTTTTGTGCTGTCTTTGCCTGGTTTTGGTATTAGAGTGATGTTGGTCTTGGAGAATGAGTGTGGGAGTATTCTCTCCTCTCCTACTTTTTGCAAAACTTTAAGGAGGATGGGTATTAGGTCTTCACTAAATGTTTGATAAAATTCATAGGTGACAGCATCTGGTCCAGGAGTTTTGTTCTTAGGTAGTTTTTTGATTACCAATTCAATATCCTTGCTGGTAATTGGTGTATTCAGATTTTCTGTTTCTTCCCGGGTCAGTCTTGGAAGGTTGTATTTTTCTAGAAAGTTGTCCATTTCTTCTAGGTTATCCAGTTTGTTAGCATATAATTTTTGATAGTATTTTCTCATAATTCTTTGTATTTCTGTGGTGTCTGTACTGATTTTTCCTTTCTCATTTCTGATTCTTTTTGTGTGTGTAGACTCTCTTTTTTTCTTGAGATGTCTGGCCAGGGGGTTATCTATTTTGTTTATTTTCTTGAAGAACCAGCTACTGCTTTCATTGATTCTTTCTATTGTTTTATTTTTCTCTGTTTTATTTACTTCTGCTTTAATCTTCATTATGTCCGTCCTTCTGCTGACTTTGGTCCTCATTTGTTTTTCCTTTTCTATTTTCAGTAACTGTGAGTTTACACTGTTCATTTGGGATTGTTCTTTCCTGAGGTAGGCCTGTATTGAAATACATTTCCCTTTTAGCACAGCCTTCACTGCATCCTACAGATTTTGTGGTGTTGAATTATTGTTGTCATTTATGTCCATATATTGTTTGATCTCTGTTTTTATTTGGTCATTGATCCATTGATTATTTAGGAGCATGTTATTAAGCCTCCATGTGTTTGCGGGCTTTTTTGTTCTCTTTGTGTAATTTATTTCTAGTTTCATACCTTTATGATATGAGAAGCTGTATAGAACAATTTCAATCTTTTTGAATTTACAGAGGTTCGTTTTGTGGCCTAGTATATTATCTATTGTTGAAAATGTTCCATGTGCACTTGAGAAGAATGTGTATTCTGTTGCTTTTGGATGGAGTGTTCTGTAGATGTCTGTTAGGTCCATCTGTTCTAAGTTGTTTTTCAGTGCCTCTGTCTCTTCATTTATTTTCTGTCTGGTTGATCTGTCCTTTGGAGTGAGTGGTATGTTGAAGTCTCCTGAAATTAATGCATAGCATTCTATTTCCCCCTTTAATTCTTTTCGTATTTGTTTCACATATGTAGGTGATCCTGTGTGGGGGCATAGATATTTATAATAGTTATATCCTCTTGTTGAACTGACCCTTTTATCATTATGTTATGTCTTCCTTTGTCTATTGTGACTTTCTTTGTTTTGAAGTCTATCCTGTATGATACAAGTACTGCAACTCCTCCTTTTTTCTCACTATTAGCTGCATGAAATATCTTTTTCCATCCCTTTACTTTCAGTCTGTGTATGTCTTTGCATTTGAAGTGAGTCTCTTGTAGGCAGCATATAGATGGGTCTTGTTTTTTTATCCATTCAGTATTTCTATGTCTTCTGATTGGTGCATTCAGACCATTTACATTAAGGGTGATTATCGATAGGTATGTACTTATTGCCATTGCACGCTTTAGATTTGTGGTTAACAAAGGTTCAAGGGAAATTACCTTACTATCTAACAGACTAATTTAACTCACTTCGTATGCTATTACAAACACAACCTAAAGGTTCTTTTTTTTTCCTCCTTTTTCTTCCTCCTCCATTCTTTGTATGTTATGAATGATATTCTGTACTCTTTGTCTATCCCTTGGGTCACGTCTATTCTAGCCTATGGAATACTTCCATCTATAGGAGTCCCTCAAAAACGCACTGTAGAGTTGGTTTGTGGGAAGTAAATTCTCTCAGCTTTTGGTTATCTGGAAATTGTTTAATCCCTCCTTCAAATTTAAATGATAACTTTGCTGGGTGGAGTATTCTTGGTTCAAGGCCCTTCTGCTTCATTGCTTTAAATAAAACTTGCCACTCCCTTGTGGCCTGTAAGTTTTCTGCTGAGAAGTCTGATGATAGCCTGATGGGTTTTCCTTTGTATGTGATACGTTTTCTCTCTCTAGCTGCTTTTAAAAGTTTGTCATCCTTGATCTTTGCCATTTTAATTATTATATGTCTTGATGTTGTCTTCCTTGAGTCCCTTGTGTTGGGAGATCTGTGCACCTCATGGCTTGAGAGATTAACTCCTTCCCCATACTGGGGAAGTTTTCATCAATTACTTCCTCAATGACACTTTCCATCTGTTTTTCTCTCTCCTCTTCTTCTGGTACCCCTATAATGCAAAAAATTGTTCTGTTTGGATTGATCACACAGTTCTCTCAATATTCTTTGATTCTTAGAGATTGTTTTTTCTCTCTGTGCCTCAGCTTCTTTTTATTCCTCTTCTCTAATTTCTATTCCATTTACCATCTCTTCTATTACATCGAATCTGCTTTTAAATCCCTCCATTGTATGTTTCATTTCAGATATTGAATTTCTTAATGATTGAATCTCCAACTTAAATTCGTTCCTGAGTTCTTGAATATATTTCTTTACCTCCATAAGCACATTTATAATTTTTATTTTGAACTCTCTTTCACAAATATTGGTGAGTTCAGTTTCCTTTTTCCTTTTTTCTGGGGTTTGTGAGATTTTAGTCTGAACCATGTTCTTTTGAGGTTTCATATTTCTGTGCAGTGCCCACTAGTGCACAAAAGTCCATTTTCTGGATCTTCTTAGCCCCCAGAGTAAGGTTGCGGATCATAGGGGAGAAGAGCTGGTGCCCAGGGGAAGGAAAGATCTGTTTCCTGATTGCCGTCTGCGGTGCCTGTCTCCAGTGTCAGAACCAGTGGGCTGAGCACACAGGTGTAAGCCTGTTTGCTTTGCATCTCTAGCTGTTGTAGGTGGGGCCTCCCTCAGGCTAGCCTGACGCCACCACTGTGACTGCCAGTTTGTGAACCAGTGCTGGCAGGCTAGGACAAAGGTGCAGCTGGCTGCATGTCACAGTGGGCAGCCTTGGTTTTGGGTGAGCACCCAGGGGGATGGAGCACCTGATGCTCCTCAAAGTTCCCAACCAGCTGGGCAGAACACGCCCAGACAACCTTGTCCAGCTCTCCCTTCTCCTGTGCAGCAAGCTCCGTGCAAACCCCACCCCTTCAGCAGCCCTCTTACTGCTAGGAAGCCTCTCAGACTTCCCACCCCTCCTCTGACACAGAGTGGCTGGATGTGGATCCCCCCTCCACAAACGGCCAGAATGTCAGTCTCCCAAGCACTCCGCCCGTCCGACCTCACCAACACCAGAGCACCACACAATATAGGCTTCCGCTCACAAAGCAGATCACCAGAGCTAGACGCTCAGCAGTCCCAAGCTTCCACCTCCTTCCTGCTCCATTTCTCTTCCTCCCACCAGTGAGCTGGGGTGGGGTAAGGGCTCGGGTCCCACTGGATCAAGGGTTTCCTACGTTACCCTGTGTCATGAGGTCTGCTGTGTTCATGAGGTCTGTATGCTGTCTGGTTCAGCATTCTTTCTTGTTGCTCTTTTAGGGTTAGTTGTATTAATTAACTATATTTTTGTACTATTTGTGGTTTTGGGAGGAGTTCTCTGTGTCACCTCTCATGCCGCCATTTTCCCAACCGATGTCTCTAGACTAACATCTTTTAATAAGTTATTTTCTGTTAAAACCAAGCAAAGGATCTTTCACTAATTGCTACCAGGGACTCTGGTTCATAGGGCTAATGCTATATGTATCACACAGATGGGAAAAATTGAGAGGATATTCAAGAATGTAACTAAAACAAACCTTCACAAAGAAGTAGTAAAGTGTTAATGGCTGGACATAGTAAAAGTTTTAATTGAGAAAATAAAAAACTCCAGTATAGGGAAGACCAAAGAAACATTGCTATGCCAGTGAGTGAAGCAGGTGGACTTTGATAAGGAATATTGCAAGTACTCTGAATTGAAACCTAAGAGTGGGAAATAGCCCTTGTTAGAAAAAATTGCATGAAGAAGGGCTGGGAGGGGATGGAAATGTTTACTGTGGAGCCATCTATATCAGATTGGCCAATAAGATGCTGCTTTCTGTTTTAATTTAAATCTTCTTCACTTATGTGATTAATGGTTTCATGTGGATTATTAAAATATTTAAAATGATTGTGATGATTTTGTTGGAAAAATAACTAATAGCAGTTTAAAATTATGTGTGTACACATACGTATATATATGAATGTTACCTCATTAAAATGTGTTGTTTTGTTATGTAAAGACAGGTTGTGTCAGAAAGAAAAGGATCTGTTTTTTGTTTTCACTTATAAATAAATAGAAAAGGTGTTCTAAACTGCTATGAATTAGCCTAATGGTGTTATTTTACTTCCTTTCTCTTTTTACCCTTTCTTTCTTGACTTATTTTATATAAGAATACTCCCTTAGGCTATTTATGCTAATCTTAAGAGTACTAATTATTCAGAATTCTTATCTGACAAATGCACACTCACATACCATTTGTCTCTCGGCTTAGAAACATTTTAATGGTGATAAACAAATACTTCCAAGAGTAATTGACTGCTATTTTCTAATTATGCTTTATTCTGTTACTTTGCTGAAAAGAATTTTAGCAAATGCATGACAAGTATTCCAAAAGTAGGAGGCATATTGTCTTCTATTAAAGGTTTGGTTTTTGCTTTAAATCTAGATACTTGCCTATTTTACATAGCCTTTGTTTCTTAGTAGTTGTACAGTTGACTAACATATTTAACAAATATTCACAGAGAATGACTGTGATAGTGAAGTGTATCTAAAATGACTATTTTAAACTCTGTTATGTACACAGATGTTTCATGATGCTAATTTTTCATAGCAAGTATAAAGAATCTAAGAAAATAAGTAATGAAAAATGAATTTCAAGTGTTTGAAAACATGCCTTTTTAAAAGATCATAACCAAAATAAATTGTAAGATGAAATATTTAATGATATTATGTTATTTGGGATATCAATTAAAGTAATTTTGTTTGTCTATTTGTTTTTTCATAGTTATAAAGTAGGCTTAGTTAAAGAAACCTCCCCTACTTCTACCCACTTTGAATTCAAAGCAAATTTAAAATAAATGAATGGATAGCACAGCTATTTGTTTAACTAAATTTGGATATACAAAATAATTACTATATGTTTTCAAGTACATATTCTACTCTACATAAAGACACTATTCTTAAAATTCTAATAACTGTGACATAAATATACAGACATAAATATACTTACTTACAAACAAAATAGCCATTTTCCCATACTAAGCTCTTATAATTAAGATCATGTATTAGAAATTATGTTCATTATTTATACTGAAATTCCTACTTGAATATTAAAATTTTTCTTCCTTTTATGCATTCTTTCAAGATACAAAAATGCTTTTTCAGTACCAGCTGTGTTTTATGCAATGAGAATATTATGCAGAATGAGAGAGACAAAGACTGACTTCGATTTATCAAGGGCAGAGAGAAAAAAAAATGTAAGGAAGTAAATAAGACCAAGAAAGCCAAATTCAGTTAACAATAAGTTATATGAAGTAAATAAAAGAGTGATAAGTTAGCAGTAAGAAATAAATAATATTGCTTCAATGATCTGATGAGTTATTTCTAAAGAGGTAGTATTTGAACTGAGACCTGAGTGAAGATTCATTTACAACTGGGTGAAGAGGGTTCCAATGGAAGAAATATCAAATGCAAATGACCTTAGGAAAAAAAAATACATAGATACTGTAGAATAGGTAAACACAATAAGGTGACCCAAACATTGATTGCCACACTTTTCCTTTGGGCTCTTGGTAACTGGGGGGCATGAAGCTCAGATGCCAAGTAGAAATGATACTAGAGCTTAGGAAAGTTTCACTGGCTGTGGGAGAATTTGGATTTCAAATTTACGAGAGCAGCCATGACTTAAGAGTATAAGATCCTAGAGAAAAAGGAACCACCAAGGGACAATCCCAGCGATATACCTACAAGTCATCTTTAAGGCATTTTTTCCCTCATAAACCATGGTATGTGCACAAACAAGCAAAATGAAACTTCTAAGAACCTTAAAGCAGCACAGGGATTTTAGCAGGGACCTATATAAGCAATACAAGAATGGAAGTTGCAGATTCTACGATAAAGCCAAATTCTAAAAAATAATTCAGACCTATGGTTGAGGCCTATAAATGGCAAAATCTTAAAGGAAGGGCAAAGAAGACATAGACAAAACTTCAAGCCCATTCCAGGTGAATTATGGATAAGCTTGAAAATAAGTCTTGCTTGCTCAAGTGCTCTGCCTGTATTTAGTCTAGAAAATTAAATACCCTTTGATAGGACAAGATTATTCACACTAGCTAAAATTTTCCAAATAAAATGTTTCACATCACTCAAAATTACAAATCATGCTCAAACACAGGATGAAACACCAAAAAATATAATAAATCCAGAAAAATATACAGATCTTAAAGACAGAGCTACAGGTGGCCCTGTCATTAACGTGAGAAAAAATAAAAGAAAAAAAGGACTGTAAAATTACTCTTAGGAATATGAACAATATAAAGATAGAAAACTTATATCATTACATTTAATTTAAGAATTCTATTCTACCTTTATATAGAATTTTATTCTCAAAATTGAGGATGAAATTTAATTTCAGAATAAAAGCAGTTGAAAATTTAAATAGAAATTACAGAAATAAAAAAAATACATCAACAGAAATCATGTATTCCGTTGTTGGTCCAAGAGAGCCAAAATCCTGAAGGATAAGAAAAAAATAGAATGATACAGTCTACAGATATCAAGTTATTTTTGAAGTATTGTAGCTGTAGCTAAATAGTGTTTATTGGTATAAGGACATTGCATACAAAAACAAATGGAATAGAATAGAAAGATCACAAAGAAAACCACACAAATTATGTCTGTTTATCTATGACAAAGGAGACATTGAAATATAATAGTGCAGATTAAATTGGATCTTCATATGGGAGGAAAATGAACTTAAAACCTTATCTTACACCATATTCTAAAAGCCTGTTTCAAATATATCATAGACAAAAATAAAGAGTAAAACAATGGGGTTTCTAAAATGCACAGTAGCAGACCACCTTACAAGATGTTGGAATTTGAAGCAATTTAGCCACTTTGTTTACAAAAAATAAAACAAATTCTACTGAAAGAGTGAAAATACAAACCTCAGAGTTAAAGGAGATATATACAATAAACATATCAGACAGAATGTTTGTATGCAAAATGTATAAGGTATTGTTACTATTATAATAAAAAAGTGAAGATAGGTAATTGACACTAAAAATGAGGCGCCATATTGAGTAGGAGATACACAAAAGACAACAAAACAGGAAATAAGCTAAAGAGAAAGTACTCAAAAGAGAAATAACAAGTTTAAAGACAATGAGAGAGACTTCCTGCTTCAATCTGGAGACAGAGAGCTGCAAAAAGCATTGTTCATGTATTGAAAACAAGCTGGAAAACTTGAATAACTTCTTTTTTCTAATTTTTAAAAAATTTTTGTTAAGGTATTATTGATATACACTCTTATGAAGTTTCACATGAAAACACAATGTGGTTACTACATTTACCCATATTATCAAGTCCCCACCTATACCCCAATGTAGTCACTGTCTATCTGTGTAGTAAGATGCCACAGATTCACTATTTGTCTTCTCTGTGCAACACTGTTTTCCCCATGATCCCACATACTAAACATAATATCCCTCAGTCACGTTCTGCCTCCTTCCCCGCTTGCCATTCCATACCCCTCCCCTTTGGTAACCTCAGTTCCCTCTTGGAGTCTCTGGGTCTGCTGCTATTTTGTTCCTTCAGTTTTGCTACACTGTTATACTCCACAAATGAGGGAAATCATTTGGCCCTTGTCTTTCTCCACCTGGCTTATTTCACTGAGCAAAATATCCTCCAGCTCCATCCATGTTGTTGCAAATGGTAGGATTTGTTTCTTTCTCATGGCTGAATAATATTCCATTGTGTTTATGTATCACCTCTTCTTTATCCATTCATCTACTGATGGACACTTAGAATGCTTCCATTTCTTGGCTATTGTAAATAGTGCTGCAATAAACATGGGGGTGCATATGTCTTTTTGAATCTGAGATGTTTCATTCTTTGGGTAAATTCCAAGGAGTGAAATCCGTCGGTCAAATTTTATTTGTATTTTTAGTTTTATGAGGAACCTCCATATTGCTTTCCACAATGGTTGAACTAGCTTACATTCCCACCAGCAGTGTAGGAGGGTTCCCCTTTCTCCACATCCTGGCCAGCATTTGTTGTTCTTAGTCTGTTGGATGGTGGCCATCCTTACTGGTGAGAGGTGATATCTCATTGTAGTTTTAATTTGCATTTCCCTGATGATTAGTGATGTGGAGCATCTTTTCATTTGTCTGTTGGCCATCTGAATTTCTTCTATGGAGAACTGTCTCTTCATATACTCTGCCAATTTGTTAATCGGGTTATTTGCTTTTTGGGTGTTGAGACGTGTGAGTTCTTTATATATTTTGGATGTTAACCCTTGTCGGATATGTCATTTACAAATATATTCTCCCATACTGTAGGATGCCTTTTTTGTTCTGTTGATGGTGTCCTTTGCCATACAGAAGTTTTTTAGTTTGATGTACTCCCACTTGTTCATTTATGCTTTTGTTTTCCTTGCTCGAGGAGATGTGTTCAGGAAGAAGTTGCTCATGCTTATATTCAGGAGATTTTTGCCTATGTTGTCTTCTAAGAGTTTTATGGTTTCATGACTTATATTCAGGTCTTTCATCCATTTTGAGTTTACTTTTGTGTATGGGGTAAGACAGTAATCCAGTTTCATTTTCTTCCATGTAGCTGTCCAGTTTTGCCAACACCAGCTGTTGAAGAGGCTGTCATTTCCCCATTGTATATCTATGGCACCTTTATCATATATTAATTGACCATATATGCTTGGGATTATATCAGGGCTCTCTAGTCTATTGGTCTATGGTTGTGCTCTTGTACCAGTACCAAATTGTCTTGATTACTGTGGCTTTGTAGTAGAGCTTGAAGTTGGGAAGCCTAATCCCCCCAGTTTTATTCTTCCTTCTTAGGATTGCTTTGGCTATTTGGAGTCTTTTGTGGTTCCATATGAATTTTAGAATGATTTGCTCTAGTTCATTGAAGAATGCTGTTGGTATTTTGATAGGAATTGCATTGAATCTGTAGATTGCTTTAGGCAGGAAGGCCATTTTGACTGTGTTATTTCTTCCTATTTGTGAGCACAGGATGTGTTTCCATTTAGTGGTATCTTCTTAATATCTCCCATGAGTGTCTTCTAGTTTTCAGAGGATAGGTCTTTCACTTCCTTGGTTAGGTTTATTCCTAGGTATTTTATTCTTTTTGATGCAATTGTGAATGGAACTGTTTTCCTGATTTCTCTTTCTGCGAGTTCATCGTTAGTATATAGGAATGCAACAGATTTCTGCATATTAATTTTGTATCCTGAAGCTTTGCTGAGTTCGGATATTAGGTCTAGTAGTTTTGAAGTTTATTCTTTAGGGTTTTTTAATGTACAATATCATGTCATCTGCAAACAGGGACAGTTTAACTTCTTCCTTGCCAGTCTAGATGCCCTTTATTTCTTTGTGTTGTCTCATTGCTGTGGCTAGGACCTCCAGTACTATGTTGAATAGAAGTAGGGAGAGTGGGCATCCTTGGCTTGTTCCCGATCTTAAAGAAAAAGCTTTCAACTTCTTGCTGTTAAGTATAATGTTGACTGTGGGTTTGTCATATATGGCCTTTATTATGTTGAGGTACTTGCCCTCTGTAAACAGTTTGTTGAGAATTTTTATCATAAATGGGTGTTGAATTTTGTCAAATGCTTTTTCAGCATCTATGGAGATGATCATGTGGTTTTTGTCCTTCTTTTTGTTGATGTGGTGGATGATGTTGATGGATTTTTGACTGTTGTACCATCTTGCATCCCTGGAATAAATCCTACTTGATCATGATGGATGATCTTTTTGATGTATTTTTAAATTAATTTTGCTAATATTTGTTGAGTATTTTTGCATCTATGTTCATCAGGGATATTGGTCTGTAATATTCTTTTTTGCGGTGTCTTTATCTGGTTTTGGTATTAGAGTGATGCTGGCCTCATAGAATGAGTTTGGAAGTATTCCCTCCTCTTCTACTCTTTGGAAAACTTTAAGGAGGATGGGTATTAGGTCTTCACTAAATGATAAAATTCAGTGGCGAAGCCATCCTGTTTAGGTGTTTTATTCTTAGGTAGTTTTTTGATTACCAATTCAATTTTGTTGCTGGTAATTGGTCTGTTCATATTTTCTGTTTCTTTCTGGGTCAGCCTTGGAAGGTTGTATTTTTCTAGATAGTTGTCCATTTCTTCTTGATTACCCAGTTTGTTGCCATATAAGTTTTCATAGTATTGTCTCATAATTTTTGTATTTCTGTGGTCTGAAGTGAATTTTCCATTCTCATTTCTGATTCTGTTTATGTGAGTAGACTCTCTTTTTTTCTTGATAGGTCTGGCTAGGGGTTTATCTGCTTTTTTAAATTTTCTGAAAGAAACAGCTCTTGCTTTCATTCATTCTTTCTATTGTTTTATTCTTCTTGATTTTATTTATGTCTGCTCTAATCTCTATTAGAAGTCCCCCCTTCCATTGACTTTTTGCCTCATTTTTTCTTCTTTCTCTAGTTTCATTAATTGTGCATTTAGTGTGTTTATATAGGAATGTTCTTCTTTCCTAAGGTAGGCCTGTATTGCAATATACTTTCCTCTTAGCACAGCCTTTACTGTGTCCCATAGATTTTGTGGTGTTGAATTATTGTTGTCATTTGTCTCCATATATTGCTTGATCTCTGTTTTTATTTGGTCATTGATCCATTGGTTATATAGGAGCATGTTGTGAAGCTTCCATGTGTTTGTGGGATTTTTCATTTTCTTTGAGTAATTTATTTCTAGTTTCATACCTTTGTGGTCTGAGAAGCTATTGGTACAATTTCAATTTACTGAGGCTCTTTTTGTACCCTCGTATGTAATGTATTCTTGGAAATGTTCCATTTGCACTTGAGAAGAATGTGTATCCTCCTGCTTTTGGGTGTAGGGTTCTGTAGATGTCTGTTAGGTCCATCTGTTCTAGAGTATTGTTCAGTGCCTCTGTATTCTTACTTATTTTCTGTCTGGTTGATCTGCCCTTTGGAGTCAGTGAAGTGTTGAAGTCTCCTAGAATGAATGCATTGCATTCTATTTCCCCTTTTAATTCCATTAGTATTTGTTACACATAGGTAGGTGATTCTGTGTTGGACGCATAGATATTTATAATGGTTATATGTTCTTGTTGGATTGACCTTTTTATCATTATGTAATGTCCTACTTTGTCCCTTGTGACTTTCTTTGTTTTGAAGTCTGTTTTGTCTGATACAAGTACTGCAACTCCTCCTTTTTACTCCCTATTAGTTGCATGAAATATCTTTTTTGGTCCCTTCACTTTTAGTCTGTGTATGTCTTTGGGTTTGATGTGAGTCTCTTGTAGGCAGCATATAGAAGGGTCTTGTTTTTTATCCATTTAGTGACTGTATGTCTTTTGATTGTTGCATTCAGTCCATTTACATTTATGGTAATTATCGATAAGTATGTACTTATTCCAATTGCAGGGTTTAGATTCATGTTTACCAAAGGTTCAAGGTTAACTTCCTTACTATCTAAGAGTCTAACTTAACTCACTTCTTATGCTATTACAAACACAATCTAAAGGTTCTTTTTTTTCTCCTCCTTTTTCTTCCTCCTCCATTCTTCATATATTGGGTGTCATATTCTGTATTCTTTGTCTATCCCTGGATTGACTTTGGAGTAGGTAATTTAATTTTGCATTTGCTTACTAATTAGCTGTTCTACTTTCTTCACTGTGGTTTTATTACCTCTCGTGACAGCTATTGAACCTTAAGAACACTTCCATCTATAGCAGTCCCTCCAAAAAACCCTAGAGATTGTTTGTGGGAGGTAAATTCTCTGAACTTTTGCTTATCTGGGAATTGTTTAATACCTCCTTCAAATTTAAATGATAACCTTGCCGGATAAAGTAATCTTGGTTCAAGGCCGTTCTCCTTCACTGCATTAAATACAACATACCACTGCCTTATGGCCTGTAAGGTTTCTGCTGAGATGTCTGATGATAGCCTAATGGGCTTTCCTTTGTATGTGATCTTATTTATCTCTCTGGCTGCTTTTTAAAGTCTGTGCTTATCCTTGATCTTTGCCATTTGTGACTTGGTGTCTTGGTGCTGTCTTCCTTGGGTCCCTTGTGTTGGGAGATATGTGCACCTCCATGGCCTGAGAGACTATCTCCTTCCCCAACCTGGGGAATTTTTCAGCAATTATCTCCTCCAAGACACTTTCTATCCCTTTTTCTCTCTCTTCTTCTTCCTGTACCCCTATAATGCAAATATTCTTCCGTTTGGATTGGTCACACAGTTCTCTCGATATTCTTTCATTCTTAGAGATCCTTTTTTCTCTCTATGCCTCAGCTTCTTTGTATTCCTCTTCTCTAGTTTCTATTTAATTTATTGTCTCCTCCATTGTATCTAATCTGGTTTTAATACCATCCATTGTGCTCTTCAATGATTGGATTTCCGACCGGAATTCATTCCTGAGTTCTTAAATATTTTTCTGTACCTCCATGAGCATGTTAATGATTTTTATTTTGAAATACCTTTCACGAAGGTTCATGAGGTCGATGTCATTAAAATCTTTCTAAGGAGTTGTATTACTAATTTTACTTTGGCATTTCATATTTGTAGACAGCACCCCCTAGTGCCCAGAAGCTCTACTTTCTGGAACTGCTCAGCCCCTGAAGCAATGTCAGGCATCCCAGGGGAGTGGTATTGGTGAGTGGGGGGAGGAAAAGTTGTTTCCTCCTTCCCAGCTGCTATGCCTGTCTTCACTGCCTGAACCAGTGGGTCGAGCACACAGGTATAAGCCTCTATGCTTTGCATTTGTAGTTGCTGGCAACAGGTCTTCCCTCTTGCTGGTCTAATCCCAGGGTAGGGTTTGCTGGTTTGTGAGCCAGGTGGAACGGGCCGGTAGAAAGGCGCAGTAGGCTGCGTATCATGGAGGGTGTCCTTGGAGCGGTGTAGCCAGCCAGGGAGCTGGAGCGACTGAAGATCATGAAAGCTCCCAACCTGCTGGGCAGTGTGCACCTGACAATTTTGTCTACCTGTCCTTTCTCCTGAGCTGTAAACTCTGCACAATCCTTGCCCCTTTAGCAGGCCTCTTGATTTTAGGAAGTGTCTCAGACTGCCCACCTTTCTTTTGTCCCAGAACAGCCAGATATGGATCCCCGCTTTCCACAAGATGCTCGAATCTGTCTCTCTGGGAATTCTGCCTGTCTTAGCTTTCCAACCCCCTAATCATGAGAGTACCATGAAAGCACCATGAAATGTAGGTTTGTGCTCCCAGAGCAGATCTCCAGAGTTAGGTATTCAGCAGTCCCAGGCCTCCACTCCCTCCCTGCTCAGTTTCTCTTCCTCCTGTGGTGAGCTGGGTGGGGGAAGGGCTTGCGTCTTGCTGGGCCACGTCTTTGGTATGTTACCCTGTTCCATGAGGTTTATTATTTTCTCCAGATGTATGCAGTTTGACGCAGTCCTCTTTCCTTTTTCTCTTTCAGGATTAATTGTATTAATTATATTTTTGTAGTATATGCAGTTTTAGGAGGAAGCCTCTCTCTCACCTCACATGCTGCCATCTTTACTCTGAATAACTTTTCTTGAACACATCAAAGAACTGAGAATATTAGGCCAAGAAATTGACCTTCAGCACTTAAGATATAAGAAAGTTTTCATCCTATTTGAAGAATTTTCCTTCATGAAATCCTCTAGGTACTGACAGGAAGGACCAGGGAGAATCTCAAGTAAGTTTCCTTCATGGTGTTGCCTCAGGGGAAGGGAGCAGTAGGCACTGCTGAAGTTCCACCTAGATGCACCTCTATCTCCAGGATGGAGCACTGCTTTAATGTACAAACAGAAGAGGGAACAATGATAATGATACAATACAATACAGCTCAATACAATACACTGCTTTCTTAGGGTACTAGAAATCCATTTCTACTAGGGGGAGAAAAGAGATAGATTATCTACCTCTGGAAGAAAGGCAACAATATATGGCCACCTTAATATTTAAGCAAGTTTGGAGGCAAGAACACTTACTAAGTCACATAATATAATACATAGTTTCCTGGTGCCAGATACAGGCAGAGCCTTAGTCAGAATAGCAGAGGGCAGTCGCCATCCCCAGTCTCCCAACATCATGATAAACAGATAAAATAACAGTGCAATATTGCTGGGAGAGTAAAAAGAGAAAAATTCTCTCTGGTGAGCAGACAATCAAAAAAAAAAAATCTCACAAACAAGCCTAAAGCTGAACACTAGTTATCCTTAGAGGAATCCTGCTGCATTATATGATTTTAGTTGGCTATTCCACCTTTTCTCCATAGTAATTTATCCAATTTGCATTCCTATTTGAATAGCTGTTAGTTAGCTTTAAATGTTTTAAAAACATATTGACATTTTATTTTTAATGGTCAATTGCTCACGCCCCTTACAAAAACCCAAGTAATGATGAAAAGCAGATAAATATGCACTCATTTAAGCTATTGCCATTGGGCTCAAATTATACATGTTAATGTGAGACATCTGGCAATAAATTAAAAAATATTAATAATAATAAATAGTTTGGTCTGGTTGAAATTGAAGTGATGAAGGCAAGGGTTATCTTGATGAAATAATGAAATAGTTCCCAAAAGCCCTCCCTCATGCACCATCACATTAGGATGTTAAAAAATAAGACAACAAGCCCAAAATGAAATTGCTGATGCTAAGGCCCACACCACCAAACTGAGACTTAACATAATTACAGCTCTGGCTCTCCCCAAAATGGAATCTCAAATCAGTCCACCAATTGTCGCTTGATTGGCACTAATTTGCTAATTTGCCTGTAGACCCGTGCCATCCCCTAAGGGAAAGGAACCTTGCAATAATTAACTGCTTTTGTGCTTAGTGTAACTTCATTATCCCTGCTTCCTTCTGCCTATAAAAGTCTTTCATTTTGTGAAGCTCCATGGAGCTCCTTTGCATCTTCTAGATTAGAGACTGTCCAATTCAAATCAATTTTTGCTTGAATAAACTCTTAAAATTTTTAATATGCTTCAATTTATCAATGAGAGCTTCAACATATAAATTGAGGGGGTGGGTACAAAGAAAGTTAGTCTCCATAATGGAGATGTTAAATCAGAAATGTTATTTATGTATTAGAATTTTGTTTTATGGATAGAAGGAAGTATAGTTTAATATTCCTTAGACACAATTAATTACACTAGCTTTCACATTACCAAATGTAACACTCCAGAAATTAAGTCTGTCAAGTGGAAATCACTACTTATTTATTTCTAGCCATTCTCTATGGTAGGATACCTTATATTAATAATGATCCTTTAATATTTCCAATTTTCAGCAGTTTCCTTGTTCCTTTCAATATGTTTGTGAGTTTTTAGAAATTAATAATTGATGTGGATTAAATGGCTTACTAAATGGAATACTTTATTGGACATAATCCATATACCCCACTGATAATTTATTTTGACCCAGCCTGATTTCCACTCAAAGGAAAACTAGTTGGCTAGAAAGATAAGTAGATAATATAGGTAGATGACAGAAAGATAGACCAAAATAGATAGGCAAGATAAATACAAAGTCTTGGGAGGATGTGGTTAAAATTGTACCCAGATATTCAGTCATTCAACAGTGAAGCATTAGGTTCCAAGCAGAAAGCCATCTAGGATAGTAAAGTGAAATGGTTAAGTCAGCTCTTGTACACATCTAAATAAATAAACCAAGTTAAATGGTATAGAATTATAGAAGCACTGACTGCAGAAATAAAGGATCCTTTTAGTTGTCATCAAATTGTTTTAAATATATTAGCATGTTGCTGTGAAAAATATACACTGAATTTGAGGCCACATATACTTTTTTTTTTTTTTTCAGAATTCTGATTAAATTTAATGGAATAAAGTGGTAAGTTAATATTATGGATAACAGTTTATCATTACTTTTGGTCTCTAAAATGATGGTACTACTAAAATTATATCTAGTAAAATAAGTTATATCTTTTAAGAAGTTTCAAGTATTATTTGTGTGCCTGACTGGAATTTGGAATAAAAAATTTAGAGATTATATTGGAATTTGTGTATTAGTGACTGCCACATGCTATTCTGCTATGTCCCAAAAGAAGTAATAAAAGCAAGACCAATTATGGTTATGATTACATGTAACTGATTTTGCATGTAATGTCATTTCCTCTGTTGCTTAGTTAACATATCTGAGTTTTATTTTCATGACATTTGAGACTCAAAACAGCCACTAAAATCCAGTTATTAATGAACAGAAATAATAGGAATTGTTCTATAAGAAAAAAATCATATGCCAGCCAGTAAAAACTTTCAAAGTGTTCAGAGAGTTGAGAAGATAAGCCATTGCTTAAGTTTCCTTTTATAATTAAAGAATCACTATAATATAAATAGAACCCACTACATGCAGTGAATAATCAATTCCTCTTAATGTTAAATTGGACCTGACAGGAGTACAAGTATCACTATACATGAATGGTTTTCTTTCAAAAGAAGATCTTAAGGGGAAAAAAATCAATTTCTATGGTATTCTTGGGAATTTTAAGATCATTATCCTCAAAATAATGACCCAATCAAAGAAGTGAGAAAATACTGTTAATGTTCACATGCAATTAGGCTAATTTTACATCATAGATCATTACATATTTTCTTCTTAGATTTAATAGCCCTGAAGGATTGCATGTTTGCATGGAACTTAATATATGGTACTCTCAATCCCAAGGCTTTCATGCTTTAGCACAACATTGTTTGGCAATTCAGTCTTCAGATACTGCTCAGTTTTGATGGAAACACATTAGAAAAAGAGACAGAAAAGGCAAATGGAAAATATTCCCTTAAGTCAATTATATAAGTTTGGTCCTTAAACTGAAATAACTAATATTTGTTAATATACTGCTTTGCTAAATTGAAGAATAGTAAACTAATAACTTTATTGAAAATATCCATCAAGTTATAGCCTAAATAATTTTTTTAAAGCTGAAAAATAAGCCCTGAATCTGGGTTTTTTAGTAGACAGTCTGACGGTACACTTAACTAGACAATTTAAAACTGAGTTGTCATAATAAACTCTATTTTTTTTCAAACCAATAGAACCAGTCAATTCAGATTCAGGGTGTTTTATTGAAATCATTCACTCTTCAAAAACATGCCATTTAAAGCCTTTAAATAGTAGTTGATGATGGTGTTAAGTTGCAGTACATGTCTTGATTTAAAATAGGATAATGTCAGAAGAACCACTTCGTACCTCAAAATCACAAAAGCTTATTAATATCTAGGAATGCTGCATTTAAGGTAGGTCTTTTTTTTCCATTATTGTTATTATTTTTAATATAATTTATTTTATTATCATTAATCTAAAATTACATGTGCAATATTATGGTTAGTGAACTACCCCTTCATCAGGTCCCCGCCACCAACCCCATTACAGTCACTGTCCATCACCATAGTGAGATGTTATAGAATCACTACTTGTCTTCTCTGAGTTGTACAGCCCTCCCGGTGCCCCCCCAAACATTACATGTGCTAATCGTACTGCCCCCTCCTCCCTCTTATCCCTCCCTTCCCACCCATTTTCCCCAGTCCCTTTCCCTTTGGTAACTATTAGTCCGTTCTTGGGTTCTGTGAGTCTGCTGCTGTTTTGTTCCTTCAGTATTTTTCTTTGTTCTTATACTCCACATATGAGTGAAATCATTTGATACTTGTCTTTTTCGGCTTGGCTTACTTCACTGAGCATAATACCCTCTAGCTCCATCCATGTTGTTGCAAATGGTAGGATTTGTTTTCTTCTTATGGCTGAATAATATTCCATTGTGTATATGTACCAAGTCTTCTTTATCCATTCATCTACTGATGGACACTTAGGTTGCTTCCATTTCTTGGCTATTGTAAATAGTGCTGCAATAAACATAGGGGTGCATCTGTCTTTTCAAATTGGGCTGCTGCATTCTTAGGGTAAATTCCTAGGAGTGGAATTCCTGGGTCAAATGGTATTTCTATTTTGAGTTTTTTGAGGAACCTCCATACTGCTTTCCACAATGGTTGAACTAATTTGCAGTCCCACCAGCAGTGTAGGAGGGTTCCCTTTTCTCCACATCCTCGCCAACATTTGTTGTTGTTTGTGTTTTGGATGTTGGCCATCCTCACTGGTGTGAGGTGATATCTCATTGTGGTTTTAATCTGCATTTCTCTGATGATTAGCGATGTGGAGCATCTTTTCATGTGCCTGTTGGCCATCTGAATTTCTTCTTTAGAGAAGTGTCTATTCATGTCCTCTGCCCATTTCTTAATTGGATTATTTGCTTTCTGTTTGTTAAGGTGCATGAATTCTTTATATATTTTGGATGTCAACCCTTCATCAGATACGTCATTTATGAATATATTCTTTCATACTGTAGGATGTCTTTTTGTTCTACTGATGGTGTCCTTTGCTGCACAGAAGCTTTTCAGCTTGATATAGTCCCACTTGTTCATTTTTGCTTTTGTATCTCTTGCCCGGGGAGATATATTCATGAAGAAGTTGCTCATGTTTATGTCCAAGAGATTTTTGCCTATGTTATTTTCTAAGAGTTTTATTGTTTCATGACTTACATTCAGGTCTTTGATCCACCTTGAGTTTACCTTTATGTATGGGGCTTTACAGCAGTCCAGTTTCATTCTCTTACATGTAGCTGTCCAGTTTTTCCAACACCAGCTGCTGAAGAGGCTGTCATCTCCCCATTGTATATCCAAGGCTCCTTTATCAAATATTAATTGACTGTATATGTTTGGGTTAATGCTTGGATTTTCTATTCTGTTCCACTGGTCTGTGGGTCTGTTTTTGTGTCCAATACCAAATTGTCTTGATTACTGTGGCTTTGTAGTAGAGCTTGAAGTCAGTGAGCGTAATTTCCCCTGTTTTATTTCTCCTTCTCAGGATTGCTTTGGCTATTCAGGGTCTTTTGTGGTTCCATATGAATTTTAGAATTATTTGTTCCAGTTCATTGAAGAAAGCTGTTGGTAGTTTGATAGGGATTGCATTGAATCTGTAGATTGCTTTAGGTAGTATAGCCATTTTGACAATATTTATTCTTCCTAGCCAAGAGCATGGGATGCATTTCCATTTGTTAGTGTCCTCTTTAATTTCTCTTAGAAGTGTCTTGTAGTTTTCAGAGTACAGGTCTTTCACTTCCTTCGTTAGGTTTATTCCTAGGTATTTTATTCTTTTTGATGAAATTGTGAATGGAATTGTTTTTCTGATTTCTCTTTCTGTTAGTTCTTCGTTAGTGTATAGGAAACCAACAGATTTCTGTGTGTTACTTTTGTATCCTGCAACGTTGCTGAATTCAGGTATTAGTTCTAGTAGTTTTGGAATGGAGTCTTTAGGGTTTTTTATGTACAGTATCATGTCATCTGCAAAGAGTGACAATTTGACCTCTTCTTTACCAATCTGGATGCCTTGTATGTCTTTGTTTTGTCTGATTGCTGTGGCCAGGACCTCCAGTACTATGTTGAATAACAGTGGAGAGAGTAGGCATGCCTGTCTTGTTCCCTATCTTAGATGAAAAGGTTTCTGCCTCTCGCCATTAAGTATGATGTTACCTGTGGGTTTGTCATATATACCCTTTATAATGTTGAGGTACTTGCCGTCTATACCCATTTTGTTGAGAGTTTCAATAAGGAATGGGTGCTGAATTTTCTCAAATGCTTTTTCAGCATCTATGGAGATGATCATATAGTTTTTGTTCTTCTTTTTATTGATATGGTGGATGATGTTGATGTATTTTCGAATGTTGTACCATCCTTGCATCCCTAGGATGAATACCACTTTATCATGGTGTATGATCCTCTTGATGTATTTTTGAATTCGGTTTGCTAATATTTTGTTGAGTATTTTTGCATCTACGTTCATCAGGGATATTGGTCTGTAATTTTCTTTTTTGGTGAGGTCTTTGCCCGGGTTTGGTATTAAAGTGATGCTGGCTTCATAGAATGAGTTTGGAAGTATTCCCTCCTCTTCTATTTTTTGGAAAACTTTAAGGAGAATGGATGAAATTTCTTCTCTATATGTCTGATAGAATTCAGAGATGAATCCATCAGGCTCGCGGGTTTTGTTCTTGGGTAGTTTTTTGATTACCAATTCAATTTCGTTGCTGGTGATTGGTCTGTTTAGTTTTTCTGTTTCTTGCTTTGTCAGTCTTGGAAGGTTGTATTTTTCTAAGAAGTTGTCCATTTCTTCTATATTTTCCAGCTTGTTAGCATATAGATTCTCATAATATTCTCATTCGATTCTTTGTATTTCTGTGGGGTCCATCGTGATTTTTCCTTTCTCATTTCTGATTGTGTTTATGAGTGTAGATTCTGTTTTTTTCTTAATGAGTCTGGCTAGGGGTTTATCTATTTTGCTAATTTTTTAAAGAACCAGCTCTTGGTTTCATTGATTTTTTTCTATTGTTTTATTCTTCTCAATTTTATTTATTTCTTCTCTAATCTTTGTTATGTCCCTCCTTCTGGTGACTTTGGGCCTCATTTGTTCTTCTTTTTCCAATTTCAGTAATTGTGTCTTTAGACTATTCATTTGGGAATGTACTTCCTTCTTTAAATAGGCCTGGACTGCAATATACTTTCCTCTTAGAACTGCCTTTGCTGCGTCCCACAGGAGTTGTGCTTTGTGTTGTTCTTGTCATTACTTTCCACATATTCTTTGATTTCTGTTTTGATTTGGTCATTAACCCATTGATTAATTAGGAGAGTGTTGTTAAGTCTCCATGTATTTGTTAGCCTTTTTGATTTCTTTCTAAAATTTATTTCTAGTTTTATACCTTGGTGATCTGAGAAGTTGGTTGGTAGGATTTCAATATTTTTTAAATTACTGAGGTTCTTTTTGTAGTCTAGTATGTGGTCTATTCTGGAAAATGTTCCATATGCACTTGAGAAGAATGTGTATCCTGTTGCTTTTGGGTGTAGAGTTCTGTAGATGTCTGTTAGGTCCGTCTGTTCTAGTGTGTTCTTCTGTGCCTCTGTGTCTTTACTTCTTTTCTGTCTGGTTGATCCGTCCTCTGGAGTAAGTCATGTGTTGAAATCTCCTAAAATGAATGCATTGCTGTCTATTTCCTCCTTTAATTCTGTTATTATTTGTCTCACATATGCTGGCGCTCCTGTGTTGGGTGCATATATATTTATAATGGTTATATCTTCTTGTTGGACTGACCCCTTTATCATTATGTAATGTCCTTCTTTATCCCTTGCTACTTTCTTTGTTTTGAAGTCTATTTTGCCTGATACATGTACTGCAACACCTGCTTTTTTCTCTTGTTGTTTGCATGAAATATCTTTTTCCATCCCTTCACTTTTAGTCTGTGTATATCTTTGGATTTGAGGTGAGTTTCTTGTAGGCAGCATATAGATGGGTCTTGCTTTTTTATCCATTCTGTTACTCTGTGTCTTTTGATTGGTGCATTCAGTCCATTTACATTTAGGGTGATTATTGATAGATATGTACTTATTGCCATTGCTGGCTTTAAATTCGTGGTTACCAAGTGTTCAAGGGTTGCTTCTTTACTATCTAACAATCTAACTTAACTTTCTTGTTACGTTATTGTAAACACTGTCTGATGTTTCTTTATTTCTCTCTCTTCTTATTCCTCCTCCTCCATTCTTTCTATGCTAGGTGTTTTATTCTTTGCCTTTAGTTAATATTTGGATGGTCTGCTTTCTTTGCTATGATTTTATTTTCTCTAGTGACATCTTTTTAGCCTTAGGTGTGCTTCCATGTAAAGCAGTCCATTTAAGATATCCTGTAGTGGTGGTTTATGAGAGGCAAACTCTCTGAACTTTCGTTTGTCTGGAAATTGTTTAATCCCTCCATCATATTTAAATGATAATCGTGCTGGATACAATATTCTTGGTTCGAGGCCCTTCTGTTTCATAACGTTAAATATATCATGCCATTCTCTTCTGGCCTGTAAGTTTTCTGTTGAGAAGTCTGATGATAGTCTGATGGGTTTTCCTTTGTAGGTGATCTTTTTTCTCTCTCTAGCTGCCTGTAATACCCTGTCTTTATCTTTGATCTTTGCCATCTTAATTATTATGTGTCTTGGTGTTGTCTTCCTTGGGTCCCTTGTGTTGGGAGATCTGTGGGCTTTGGTGGACTGAGAGACTATTTCCTTCCCCAGCGAGGGAAAGTTTTCAGCAATTATTTCTTCAAAGACACTTTCTATCCCTTTTCTCTCTCTTCTTCCTCTGGTACTCCTATAATGCGAATATTGTTCCGTTTGGATTGGTACACAGTTTTCTTAATATTCTTTCATTCCTAGAAATCCTTTTATCTGTCTCTGCCTCAGCTGCTCTGTTTTCCTGTTCTCTGATTTCTATTCCATTAACAGTCTCTTGCAACTCATCCAGTCTGCTGTTAAGCCCGTCGATCGCTTGTCTGATTTCTGCACTGTCTTTCCTCACTTCTTCCCTCAGCTCTTGCGCTTTTCTCTGTAGGTCCATCAGCATGGTTATGACTTTTATTCTGTATTATTTTTCAGGAAGACTGTGCATTTCCATCCCTTCAGGCTCCCTCTCTGGGGTTGTCTGGTTGATTTTGGTCTTAACCATATTCCTCTGTCTTTTCATGGCTATAGAATTGGTCACTGGTAGTTGCCATGTATGTCAGCTGGGCTCTTTAAGACTTTAAAAAGAGAAAAAGAAAAAAAAAGGAAGAAAGAAAGAAACAAGAAAAAGAAAAAAGAAAGAAAAGAAAAAACACAAAACAAAACATAACAAAAAAAACGCCCACCAGGTGTAGATTCTGTGGGAATGCTGTAGGTGGCGCTATTGCCCCTCTCTTCCGCAGCCATGGCTGCTCCGCTCCGCAGGGCCCTTTATCGCTCTGGCTGGGGTGGGAATGAATAGGAAGCTGTTGATCTCAGTGAGAAGTATAAGTATGGGTACGCTTCCCCATTCACCAGCTAAGGCGTCTGAAACTCCCCAGGACTCCCAGACTGCTGGGCTGAGTGTGCCAGGACGATCCGGCTCCTCCGCTGGGCTCCTGTCTCTTTAAGACCGCGGAAACAAGCACGCACCTTTTTTTTTTTCCTTCCCGGGAGCCAGCTGCAAGCACCCTGGCATGTTCCCAGCTCAGATCCTGCCCCTCTGTCTCTCCAATCTTCTCTGCACTGTGCAATGTCTGTCAGCGCTCCCCGCGCAGATCACCGGGGCTGGCTACTTTGCGGGGTGTACTTCCACTCCCTCCTGGCTCTGAATCCTCTCCTCCCACTGGTGCACTGGGGTGGGGGAGTGCTCGGGTCCCGCCGGGTTGTGGCTCTGTATCTTACCCACCTCTTGGAGTGCTGAGTACTCTCGGGTGTAGCTGCATGCTGTGCACTTTTCTGTGTATTCTGGTCTCTTTTAGGAATAGATGTATTTGCTGTGTTTTCCTAGATAAATTTAGTGTTGGAAGGAGATTTCTGCCTCCCTGCTCACGCTGCCATCTTCCCAGAAGTCTAATGTAGGTCTTTAACTTGATAAGAAAATGTGGAATAATTTTGATAAATATCAATAGATGACATATGATAATTTAACTTATTTTACCAGATGCAGCTTTAGGAGGATTCAAGATGGTGGCGTGAGAGGTAAGACAGAGAATTCCTCCCAAAACCACATATAGTGTGAAAATATAGTTAGTACAACTAGCCCTAAAACAGCAACAGGAAAGAAGGCTGCACCAGACTGCATATAGACCTCCTGAACAGAGCAGACCTCATGAAATAGGGTAACGTATAGAAGCCTTGATCCGGTGGTCCCAAGTGCTTCCCACACCCTAGCTCACCAGTGGGAGGAAGAGAAACAGAGTGGGGAGGGGGTAGAAGTCTAGAACTGTGGAACATTGAGCCCTAGAGGTCTGCTTTGGACCAGACCTACATTGTGTGGTGCTCCTGGGTTGCTGGGGTTGGGGAGCTAGAAAGGGCAGAGTGCTTGAAAGCCTGAGATTCCGGCCATTTGTGGAAGATGGGGATCCACATCTGGCCGCTCTGGGACAAAGAAAAGGTGGGCAATCTGACAGGCTTCAGAGGAGTGAGAGGGCTGCTGAAGAGGTGGGGTTTGCACAGAGCTTGCTAGGCGGGAGAAGGGATAGGCTGACAAGGTTGTCTGGGCTCACTAAGCCCAGTGGGTGAGAACTTTGAGGAGCTTCAGGTGCAACTTCCCCCTGGCTGCCTACTCAGTCCCTAGGCCCCCACTGTGGCACGCAGCCTGCTGCACATTCCTCCTGGCCTGCCGGCACCTGCTCACAAACTGGCAGTCACTGTACTGCTGTCAGGCCAGCCGGAGAGAGGCCCAGCCTTCAACAGCTGAAGATGCCAAGCACAGAGGCTTACACCTGTGTGCTCTGTCCACCGGCTCTGATACTAGAGACACGCATTGAAGGCAGGAATCAGGAAACAGGTCTTTCCTGCACCAAGGCACTAGTGCCACTCTCCTACCACCCCCAACCTCACTCTAGGGGCTGGGCAGCTCCAGAGACTAGAGCATCTGGGCACTAAAGGGCACCACATAAAATTATGAAATGTTAAAGGAACCTGGTTCAGAAGAAAATATCACAAACCCCAGAAAAAGGCCCAAATGAAACAGAACACACAAATCTTCCTGAAAGAAAGTTAAAAAATAAATCATAAACATGCCCATGGAGGTACAGAAAAATATTCAAGAACTCAGGGACAAATTTAAGATGGAGATTCAATCATTAAGAAATTCAATATCCAAAATGAAACATAGAAGAGATGGTAAATGGGATAGAAATTAGAGAAGAGGAATACATAGAAGCTGAGGCACAGAGAGAAAAAAGGATCTCTAAGAATGAAAGCATATTGAGAGAACTGGGTGACCAATCCAAACAGAACAATATCCACATTATAGGGGTACCAGAAGAAGAAGAGAGAGAAAAAGGGGTAAAAAGGGTTGTTGAGGAGGTAATTGCTGAAAACTTACCCAATCTGTGGAAAGAGATAGTCTCTCAGTCTATGGAGGTGCACAGATCTCCCAACAGAAGGGACCCAAGGAAGACAATATCAAGACATATATTAATTAAAATGGCAAAGGTCAAGGATAAAGACAGACTTTTAAAGCAGCTAGAGAGAGAAAAAAGATCACATACAAAGGAACAGCCATCAGGCTATCATCAGATTTCTCAACAGAAACCTTACAGGCCAGAAGGGAGTGGAATGATATATTTAATGCAATGAAGCAGAAGGGCCTTGAACAAAGAATACTCTACCCAGCAAGGTTATCATTTAAATTTGAAGGAGGAATTAAACAATTTTAAGATAAGCAAAAGCTGAGAGAATTTACCTCCCACACACCACCTCTACAGTGCATTTTGCAAGAACAGCTATAGATGGTAGTATTCCTAAGGCTAAATAGATGTCGCCAGGGGAAATAAAACCACAGCAAAGTAGAACAATTAATTACTAAGCAGATGCAAAATCCACTCAACTACCCTCAAAGTCAATCAAGGGACAGACCAAGAGTACAGAATATGATACGTAACATACAAAGAATGGTGGAGGAAGGAAAGGAGGAAAAAAGAAAGGACCTTTAGGTTGTCTTTGTAATAGCATATGAAGTGAGTTAAATTAGACTGTTAGATAGGAAGAGAATTACCCTTGAATGTTGGGTAGCCATGAATCTACAGCCTGCAGTGGCAATAAGTACATATCTTTGGATAATCACCCTAAATGTAAATGGTCTGAATGCACCAATCAAAAGACATAGAGTCACGGAATGGATAAAAAACAAGACCCAGATATATGCTGCCTAAAATAGATGCACATCAAACCCAAAACATACACAGATTGAAAGTGAAGGGATGGAAAAACATATCTCATGCAACTAATAGGGAGAAAAAAGCAGGAGTTGTAGTACTTGTATCAGACAATATAGACTTCAAAGCATAGAAAGTAACAAGAGACAAAGAAGGACATTACATAATGATAAAGGGGTCCGTCCAACAAGAAAATATAACTATTATAAATATGCACCCAACACAGGATCACCTACATATGTGAAACAAATAATAACAGAATTAAAGCGGGAAATAGAATACAATGCATTCATTTTAGGAGACTTCAACACACCACACACTCCAAAGAACAAATCAACCAGACAGAAAATAAATCAAGAGCCAGGGACCCTGAACAACGTATTAGAAGACATGGACCTAATGGACATCTACAGAACACTCCATCCAAAAGCAACAGGATACATATTCTTCTCAAGTTCACATGGAAATTTTTCAAGAATAGATCATATACTAGGCCACAAAAAGAACCTCAGTAAATTAAAAAAGATTGAAATTATACCAAGTAGCTTCTCAGATCACAAAGGTATGAAACTAGAAATAAATTACACAAAGAAAACAAAAAAGCCCACAAACACATGTAGGCTTAATAACATGCTCCTAAATAATCAATGGATCAATGACCATACAAACACAGGGATCAAGCAATATATGGAGACAAATGACAGCAATAACAATACCACAAAATCTGTGGGACACAGAGAGGGTCATGCTAAGACAGAAGTATATTGCTATACGGGCCTACCTCAGGAAAGAAGAACAATCCCAAATGAACAGTCTAAACTTACAATTAATGAAATTAGAAAAGGAAGCACAAATGAGACCCAAAGTCAGTAGAAGGAGGGACATGACAAAGGTTAGAGCAGAAATAAATAAAATCAAGAAGAATAAAACAATAATCAAAGAAAGAAAGAGGTAGTTCTTTGAGAAAATAAACAAAATAGATAAACCCCTAGTCAGACATATCAAAAAAAAAAAAGAGAATCTACACACATAAACAGAATCAAAAATGAGAAAGGAAAAATTGCTACAGACACCACAGAAAAACAATGAATTACAAGAGAATACTATGAAAAATTATATGGTAACAAACTGGATAACCTAGAAGAAATGTACAACTTTCTAGAAAAATACAATCTTCCAAGGCTGACCCAGAAAGAAACAGAAAATCTGAATAGACCAATTACTAGCAAGGAAATTGAATTGTTAATCAAAAAACTACCTAAGAACAAAACCCCTTTAGTAGATGGTGTCACTGATGAATTTTTTCAAACATTTAGTGAAGACCTAATACCCATCCTCCTCAGTTTTCCAAAAAGTAGAAGAGCAGGGAATACTCCCAAACTCATTCTATGAGGCCAACATCATTCTAATACCAAAACCAGGCAAAGACATCACAAAAAAAGAAAATTACAGACCAATTTCCATTATGAACATAGATGCAAAAATACTCAACAAAATATTAGTAAACTGAATTTAAAAATACGTCAGAAACACCATTCATCCTGATCAAGTAGGATTTATTCCAGGGACGCAAGGATGATACAACATTCAAAAATCCATCAACATCATCCACCACATCAACAAAAAGAAGGACAAAAACCACATGATCATCTCCATAGATGCTGAAAAAGCATTCGACAAAATTCCACATCATTCATGATAAAAACTCTCAGCAAAATGGGTATAGAGGGCAACTACCTCAACATAATACAGGCCATATATGGCAAACCCACAGCCAACATTATGCTTAACAGCAAGAAGCTGAAAGCTTTTCCTTTAAGATCAGGAACAAGCCAAGGATTCCCACTTTCCCCACTTTTATTCAACATCGTTCTAGAGGTCCAGCCACGGCAAGCAGCAACACAAAGAAATAAAAGACATCCAGATTGGTAAGGAAGAAGTTAAACAGTCCCTGTTTGCAGATGACATGTTATTGTATATAAAAAACCCTAAGGAACAGACGCATAGACCAATGGAACAGACTAGAGAGCCCAGATATAAACCCAAGAATATATGGTCAATTAATATATGATAAAGGAGCCATGGATATATAATGGGGAAATGACAGCCTCTTCAACAGCTGGTGTTGGCAAAACTGGACAGCTACATGAAAGAGAATGAAACTGGATTATGGTCTAACCCCATACACAAAAGTAAACTCAAAATGGAACAAAGACCTGAATGTGAGTCATGAAACCATAAAACTATTAGAAGAAAACATAGGCAAAAATCTCTTGGACACAAACATGAGCAACTTCTTCATGAACATATCTCCCTGGACAAGGGAAACAAAAGCAAAAATGAACAAGTGGGACTATATCAAACTAAAAAGTTTTTGTACAGCAAAGGACACCATCAGCAGAACAAAAACATATCCTACAGTATAGGAGAATATATTCATAAATGACATATTTGATAAGGGGTTGACATCCAAAGAATATAAAGAGCTCACACACCTCAACAAACAAAAAGCAAATAAGCCAATTAAAAAATGGGCAGAGGAGGTGAACAGATACTTTTCCAAAGAAGAAACTCAGATGGCTAACAGGCACATGAAAAGATGCTCCACATCCCTAATCATCAGAGAAATGCAAATTAAACCACAATGAGATATCACCTTACACCAGTTAGGATGGCCAACATCCAAAAGACAAGAAACAATTGTTGACCAGGATGTGGAGAAATGGGAACCCTCCTGCACAGCTGGTGGGAATGTAAACCAGTTCAACCATTGTGGAAAGCAGTATGGAGGTTCCTCAAAAAACTCAAAATAGAAATACCATTTTACCCAGGAATTCCACTCCCAGGAATTTACCCTAACAGTGCAGCAGCCCAGTTTGAAAAAAACATATGCACCCCTATGTTTATCACAGCACTATTTACAATAGCCAAGAAATGGAATCAACCTAAGTGTCCATCAGTAGATGAATGGATAAAGAAGATGTGGCATATATACATAATGGAATATTATTCAGCCATAAGAAGAAAACAAATCCTCCCATTTACAACAACATGGATGGAGCTACAGTGTATTATGCTCAGTGAAATAAGCCAGTCCGTGAAAAACAAGTATCAAATGATTTCACTCATCTGTGGGGTATAAGAACAAAGAAAAAACTGAAGGAACAAAACAGTGGCAGACTCACAGAACCCAAAAATGGACTAACAGGTACCAAACGGAAAGGGACTGGGGAGGATAGGTGGGAAGGGAGGGATAAGGGGGAAAAAGGGGCATCACAATTAGCATGTATAATATAGGGGGGGACATGTGGAAGGCAGTATAATACAGAGAAGACAAGTAGTGATTCTATAGCATCTTACTACCCTGATGGACAGTTTCTGTAATGGGGTATGTGGTGGGGAGTTGATAATAGGGTTAGTCTAGTAACCATAATGTTGTTCATGTAATTGTACATTAATGATAGTAAAATAAAAAAAATAAATTCAACATCCATTAAAAAAAAGATGCAGCTTTATACTTTCACAGAACAGTTGGAATCTTGGCTTTATAGTATTACATAGTGATAATAATGACAGCTATGACCTGAGTAGTTTGTGCTCCTCTGCCCTCTTGGGCAGAGCAATTAAGCAGAGAGGAATAAAAATCATATTCCAAACTCTACATGATACATTTTTTTTCACAAACTCTCCAGTAAATCTTATAAACTATAACTATAGTAGTTTGATTTTCTCTTATTGATAGGTTTTAGATGGGAACATTTTACAGAGATTGGATTTTCACTAAAGTGAATATTAGTTTTCTAGAAAAACACAGGGAAAAGGAATCAGTCTAATATTTTTGCAATTTTGGAACACCCTTTTCTCTCTCTATTCATATATGTTAAAACACCGATTTGATATTATAGCTTGTGCTGTTAAGAAAAAAATATCTGTCAGCATGCTAAGAAAATATTTTCTCCTCATGACCAGTTAGTTGAGTTGCTAATGTAAAGAGGAAACAGAAATCTCATTCACGATAAGTTTCAGATATAATACATGTTATAAACTTTCAATGAGTGTAATGAATGGCCGTACCTGTTAATGAGAATATTCTTTTAGTTTGCAGGGTAATGAAAAAAAGAAAGTAAAATATAAATCACACTATGATTGAATTCACAAAATGTGTTTTCTCAACATTGTAATTGCTATACTTTGGTCTGCCTAGTAAGTTTGTTTCATTAACTCTGAAATAGCACAGTATCCAAAAATAATTTGTGAGGCTCTGGTTTTACTGATGATTTCCTTCCAAAATTGTTATGACTCATTTGAATAAGAGTGTTTTTGTTCACACTGAATATTAAGTTAGAAAAATTTGGACTATGTTAATATAAGATATTGATGAGTATGGCAATGTCTTGACAAATTTAACAATACCAACCTAAATGCTTCATTAGTTACACACCTGACAATCTGTTTACCAAAAAAGAAATACAGCTCTTTGACTTAGAATAAAAATAGAAAGTCTGAGATATTTAGGCATTTCTCCATCATTACCATTGGTGCTGCCTTTGTTTATATGAAGATACTACGCTGCTCACATTTTATTAAAAGAAAATTTAAGTTCTATTTCTGTTAATTTGTAGAGAAAATATTGAGTTATATTTTCAGAGAAAAATGTGTCCTTTACTGCAATATAGATCACACATTTGAATATAACAGCATCATTAAGTTTACCATAAAAATTAAAAAAATAACTTTGAAGTATATCTTAAGAAGATACTTTAACAAAATTACTAAAATGCTAGCAAATGAAATTCTAAATTGACTATAAAGTAGAGAAAATAAAAGACTTGAAATGAAAAATGATTTGTTTACACTAAAGAGAATAATTTATATAACCCTGTGCTTCTAAACTTTTAAACAGTGTAAATCATGGAATTTTTGAAAATATAAACTATCTAAATTGATACAAAGAAGGAAGCAACACACAGGAGTAGAACAATATTGCTTAAGAATAATATTAAAGTTTATAAAAATTATTTTTAAAACACCAAGTGAATTCATTTATAAAAGAATATATTTTCTTCTCTTTCAGATTGTTTAAAAAAATTCCAGTGGTGTATGTGGTCTAACATTCCTTGAGTCTATCTGGCATTAATATTTATCTTTTAGTAATATTTGTTCATTCTCTTCTGTTTTATTTTCATGGATATTTTATTAAAAATTATTATTGATTTTTAAGAGTTCTTTACATATCCCACCAGGTAAAAATACTTTGTACAAAAATACATATCCTGTGTATGTTATTCAAAAATATTTTCTCCCAGTTAGTGGCTTGCCTTTATATTCTCTTAATAATGTCTTTCAAAGAGTAAGCAGTTCTTAGCCATGAAGATGGTCTTCTACATTTTCTTAATAATTCTATAGTTTAAGATTTTTCAGTCATGTCATTGCTATATTTGTTAATATTTATATGCTGCAGGAATGGATAAAGGTACTTTTTTGGCATATTGATATCTAATCTTTCTGTTGGTATTTATAGAAAAACTATTCTTTCTTCACTAAATTGCTTTTGTCCTTTCTAAAATCAATTTAACATATATACTTGAGTCTATCAGTAGGCTCTCTCTGCTATTCATCGACACTGTTTATCTATTTATATGTCAATATCACATTGTTGATTATTGCAATTTTAAAATTAGTCATGATATCATAGTCAGTCTTCCAACATGGACCTTCTTTTTCAAATTTATTTTGGCTGTTCTATATTTTATGAGTTTTTAAGTCAGCTTGTTAACTTCTACCAAAAAGAACACTAAAATTTTTTTTGGAATAGTTATAAAACTAGTTATCAGTTGGGGCACATAATAACATATATTAATTGACATATTAACAGTATGTAAGCTTTTGATCATGAGAACAATATATATTTTATTTTTTTGTGTCCTTAATGTTTCTTAGCAATATTTTATAATTTTCAGAGTAAGATTCTTACATATTTTTTGTCAGATTTATCCTTGAATATTTCATATTTTTGATGCTACTGTAAGTAGTTTTTAAAAAATTCCATCATCTAATTCTTCACTGATAGTTTATAGAAATAAAATTCATTTTTATATATTGAATGTATAAGTCTCCTAAACTCACTTTTTGGTTACTTTAACTTTTCTGAATGTTCCATAGGATTTTCTACCAAAATGGTAATGCTATCTGACTACACAGACTTTCTGTTCTTCCTTTACAACTTGAATACCTTGATTCCTTTTTCTTCATCTACTGCATTACTTTATAGACTCTACAGTAAAATGATGAGTAGAAATAATGAGAGAGGAAATCCTTGCCATGCTCTTGATATTAAGGGGAAATAATCAGTTCTTCATCTTTAGGTATGATGGCACTGGAAGATTTTTCATAGATGCTCATTATAAGTTTGAAGAAGATGCCTTCTTTCCATTCTTACTTTGCTGAAGGTTTTTATAATAAAAAAACAGACATTAACAAAAATTGGCGATGATGTATAAAATGGGAACCCTCAAACATTGCTGGTGGGAAGTAGAAAGTAAAATTATTTTAAGAAATAGTATGACAATGTCTTAATCAGTTAAAAATAGATTTACTATGTGACCAAGAGATTCCAGTCTTATGTATCTATCCAGGAAAAATATGTTCACACAGAGATCTGTGCAATAATGCTCACAGCAGCATTATTTGCAATAGACAAAAGTGGAAACAACTGGTGAAAAAAGAATAATCAACTGGTGATAAACAAAATGTGACACATCCATGCAGTAGGCTATTGTTTGGCAATAGGAAGGAATGAAGAAGTGATACATGTAATAACATGGGTGAACAACAAAAAGTTTATAGTAAAAGAAGCATATATTGACAAAATTTCATATATGAGATATACTAAAAAAGACTATTTTTTAGTAACAGAAAATAATGTTTTCCTATGACTGTGGGTGGGAACAGAAATTACTGTAAATTGGCACAATTGTTCTCTTTAGGATTACAGAAATTTTTCATTTTAGATTATGGTGATTGTACAACTCTGTATAAAATTTCATTGTATAATTCACAATCACAATATAGGTTAGTCACAGGGACAGTAGCACAGCAGGAAAATACAGTTAATGGTTCTGTAACATCTTACTACATTGAAAATGACTGCACTAGAAGGACTGAGGATTTAATAACATGAGTAACTGTTGAACCACTGAGTTGTATATTTGAAACCAACGTAAGATTGTATATCAATGATACTTCAATAAAAAAAAGAAAAAATTCATTGTATTATAAACTTAAAAGGGGAATGTTATGTTCTATTATAATATTTTAATACCAGTGTTAAAGATTTACTGAGCTACTACTTTAGACAGGCAATTTGTCAATGCAGAAAATATAAAGGCAATAAAAATATTAGTATTTATTCTATAGGTTTACTTTATAGTGTATAATGACAGATATAAGCAAAGCAATATATGTAAATGCTAAGATGACAGTAATGTATATTTATATCAGATAATTGATAAAAATAAAAGAGTTAATGTTTTTGTATTTGGTGATATATAATAATGTGAATTGTGTCTAAAATTTCCCTATTTTTAATTATGGGTATTTAATCTTACTATTTTTGTTATTGTACAAGGAAGAAAATTAGGAGGTGAACTTTGAGTAGTTTTATCAAATACCACCAAATGAATAAGAAACAAAGAAATAAATAGTACATTTACGTCTTTACAGAATTACAGTAGTGAGGACCACAGACAGTTCAGAATCATGACATAATCAAGTTTTTTAGTTCATCTAGGTGCATTAAAGTCAGAACTCATAAATAACAGTTTGTTGGGGATTTCTTATTAATCACATGATAGAATTTCTTGGTTTTAAAATGTGACTTAATTTGTGTTCTGCAGTAAGTATTGACTTGAAAACAAATTCAGCATGCTAATTGCTTTGTGTTAGTACTTAGACTCTCTTAAACTCAATGTAAAAATGCATGAAAATTAGCCAAATTATTCTTTCATACTAATTGCCCAGCAATACTTATCTAAGCCACCACATAATGTATCACATGTTCATGTGTATCACAAAAATTTGCATTATAATATTTAAATATACCTTCCAAATCATTCACCAATTAATCTGTGTTCATTCATTCACTCACTTGCTCATTGATTCATTCATTTGATTATTAATTCATTTAGCTTATGTAACTAGTATTTATTCTGAATACATACATTGCCATGACATCCAGAATATTTATCTTAAAAACATGGGTCACCAAATAGTATATACATATACATTATTTTATATATGCTTTATATAAATGGGTTTTATACTCTCTATATACACTATATATGTATATAGAATGATATATGTAGCTATGTAACTATATATACACAAATACTACATATCTCTCTCTATATATAACTATATAACTATACACACACACACGCACACACATACATACAGAGACAGAGACAAGAATCTTCTCACAATGCCTCCAGAATATTTTTTTAAACATACCATATTAGTAAACCCTCTGTTCAAAAGATCCAATGGCCTACTGCAGTCAGAATAAAATCCAAAGTACTAGTTATATGACCTGAGGTCATCTTCTACACTCTTCCCCTTACTCATTCATCCTCTCCAGATTCCCTGACCTACTTGATGCTCTCAGCACAGCGCTCTTGGTCATGGCCTGTGCACTTGCTGGTTTCTAACAGAAATGCTGCCAAAGATGTCTACAGGGCCTGTCACTGAACTGCCTGAAGATTCTTCACTAAATATTTAATTAAAATAGGTCTGAATTATCTCTTCTTGCCTTTAATGTGTTTTTTCTTTTCTTTTCCTTTCTTTTTCTTTTTTTTTGTATCTCAAAATGTAATAGGGCATGGATACAAATTTATACTGGTAAGCAGTCTGTAAGCAGAAGCTTTATTGCTGTGTTATTACAAGAGAGTCACTTATCAGACTGATGATGGAATTAGGTATTCAGCCTTTGGCCTGGAGAATGCTGGAGTCAAAGAAGCTAACACAAATGGCTCAGTGTCACATAGCACACAAATAGTGAAACGTTATGAGTGTTCTGTAAGACATAATTTTTTTCTAGCTAAACTGTACTACTTTATGACTGAACTGATTTCTTGGAAATTTTTGTTAACCCACCTCTGACAATCACCTTGGTTTGCATGATTTCCCATTGAGTGATTATCATCTAAAATGAAATTGTCCATTATCATTGGATATGCATTACTTGAAAATCACCCTGCTTAATTTATTCAGACTGGTTCAAAACTACAACTTTGAAGAAAGATTATTCTGCTTGTCTGCATATGCATGAGTGCTATGCTTTATTACAAAAGAACAAAAAGGTAATAGAAGCAAAAAAAAGTTAGGGTAACTGTTATTAGTTTTCTAATAATATTTAAATAAAGAGCATTTTTTTTCTCTTTTCTTTTTCCTAGAACGGACAGTTGGTTTACAAAACAAAGACTGAGATCCAATCTGTAGAGCCTATTGGTATAACTTTACAGTATTCTGTATTCTGATTATATTGGTTTAATCTAATTTGGATTTATAGGTGCAAGGTATTTGATTGATTAAAAACAGTCTTCCTTGAGCTGCTAGCGGACAGTACAGAGTTATTTGATTTTGAGTGGTTATTTTCTATGAGGCTTTCAATTTCTCTAAAAGTACCTCATAGTGCCTGTAGTGGAATGAAGATAATTGTTATGTGGTCTTTAAAGTAAATTGGGATGTTTTGCCCAATTTACTTATTTTTAGGACGGCTATCAGAATTCTCATGGACTTTTAAACCCAAGTTCCTGCAGTGACAAAACTAAATAATGACAGCACTAAATGCAATTAAGAATGAGGAGAAAACAGGTTACTCATACCTTGCTGATGAGAATGTAAAATGTACTGTCACTCTAGAAAACAATTTGGTACTTTCTTATAAAACTAAAACACTCTTAACACAAGACTCAGTGATTGAAATCTTAGGTATTTATCCCAGGGATATGCAAGATTATATTCACACAAAAACCTGTCCATGAATATTCATAGTAGTTTTATTTGTAATAGGCAAAAACTGGAAAAAAAACCCAGCTGTCTTTTAGTGGTTCAATGGTCAGACAAACTGAATTATATCCTGGCAAAGGGCTTTTCTCTCAAACAGATGATGATCTCTTACAAATGTTTAAGGAAAGAGCCCACAATTCATCAGAAACATGGCTAAAGGGTCAGACAGCTTACAAAAAAGAAAAGGTGAATATCTTAAACCTATGAAAATACTGTTAAGCTCATCTGTAACCAAATAAGTAAAGTATTCTAGGGAACACACTAAAACAATTATACTCATTGCATACAGAAAAAAATAGAGGTTAAAATGTAGTAATAAAATAAATATTATTATATGAAGAAGATGGGAAAGGAAGATACAATAACAAAGATCACACTGAATAATAGATTTAAGCACAAAGCTATCAGAAAATATATTAAATATTAATTCCCTAAACTCTCCATAAAGTAAGTAAATTATCAGACTAGATTAATGAAAAAGTAAACTACATGCTTTTTATAAAACACACCCATATAAAATATTAGGATATGGAGAGACTGAAAATAAATATATAGAAAAGGACTTACCATACAAACATTAACCAAAAGGAAGCAGAGATGGCTACCTTAATATCAGACAACATAAGATTTAAGGGGAAAAATATGCAGATGGTAAACATATATTATTATGATTTAAAATATTGTTTGTACAAGATGTAACAATCCTTAATTTTACACACTTAAGAGCATTTTTCCAAAAATAAAGAAATAAATGGTGAGATAGAAAAATTCATAATCAGAATTTTAAAAAGCTTCTCTCAAAAACTGATTAAATTAGCAAAGACGTAATTTAAAAAATAGAGATTAAAAACATGGTTAACTTTTGGTATATTTGAGATATGTGGGATATCATCTCCTACATCTGCAAAATAAAATCTTTCCAAGTGTGTGTTGAAATTAACATGTTCCACTCTGCATGTAGCAACCAATATCAAAGCTTTCAAATCATGTGGATATATGTTCTCCTAATATATTGAATCAAACTAACATGCAACATTAGAAAACTAATTTAAAAATCTCCAAATGTTTGGAAAATGAGCTACACAAAACAATACAACCCATAGGTCAAAGAAGAAATAAAATATGAGTGAGAAAATGTTTTCAATGGAATGATAATGAAAATCAATAACCTGTGGGATGTTGATAAAGCAATGCAAGGAGAGTATATTTTAACAGCAAAGAATGGAGGGTAAATCAAGTATTATTTATTCTTAAAATAAATAAATTGTGACATTCATACAATGGTATACCACAGCAATGAAAATGAATGAAAAATTTTCATATACAGTATCACAAATAAATATTATAGGTATAATATTGAGGAAAAAAGCCAGATACACCATAACAGTAATACTATTATATTCCATTTATATTAAATGCAAAATTGGGGAACTATCTTTAGCAGAAGTCAGAATAGAGGCTATCGAGAGGAGTGGTATTAGGGAGCTTTCAAGGATACTGGGAATGCCTTCTATCTTGATGGGGTGGTGGTGACATGGTGAATATATGTGAAAATTAATATATACATATGTAAAACTCAGCAAGGTATATATACTCTTATAATTTATGTATTTTACTATATGTAAATTCTACTTCAATAAAAAATAAAGCAAATTACTCTGTTATACAATATTCCATCCATGCGTGTGACAAATTCCAATGCTGATAGCACACTCTTTTTGTGAGACTGAGGAAATAATAATTTGGTTTATTACTACTGAGAATACACACGGGCACAAGCTTTCTGGAGGGGAAGCTGGCAGTATATATCAAAGTCACATGTGTATATAAAGTTTCTGCCAGCAATTTTATGTCTGGGGATTTATCTTATGGATAGTCTTACACATGTGAAATGACATATGTACTAGTTTATTCACTTTAGCTTTGTTTGAAATAGCAAAATATTGTCAGCAACTAAACATCTGGCAATGGAGAACTGACTAGATGAATCGTGATATTTCCACAAATGTAGTAATATGCACTGGGAAGGAAAAAGAATGAGGGAGCATTATGGAAGATACTTAATTGTCTCTAAGATAAACTGTTAATCAAAAAACTATGTAGGCAACAGAGTGTCAGGTATCCTACCCTTTATATTAAAAATGAGGGAAGATAACATTCTATGTTTACTTCCACAACATTAACACAGCAAGGATACAAAATAATTTATCATCAATGAACGGAGGCATTTAAATTCACGTATTTTTATATGAATATATATAACCTATTCAAATACATTTAAAATGAAAACACAGGAAACTGTTCAGGACATAGGCACGTTTTAAATACAGAAAAATATGGTAAAAAGGCTGGGGTAGTAGATAGTTGCTACGATGTGGAAAGGGAGACATCTCCACTTATCACTGATGCAGTCATAGTATTTTCTGCTGAATCGCCAAGCACTGCTTTATAATTCCCTTCATCATGAGAATAATAATGTATACCAAACAGTATAAAAATATTTGACATATCTGATGTATTTAAAAGAGAAGGGGTCTGCAGAGTAGGTGTGGCATGCATTATTTGCTATCTTGTCTAGTATTCTTACTTTTAGAGCACGGAAACTACCTCCATCTCCTCCCGTCTTTAGACATTTGCTTAAGGCACCTGTGTCAATGGAGCAGTTGTGCCCTGATCTGTGGGTAACAGGAGCAGAAACCAGCTCATGTCCTGCTTTCCAAACTCTGCACCTCTGGTTTAGGGTGGAAGACGAAAAGGCAATGCCATTTTCTTCACACAAAGTTGCCAACCTCTAATCCAGACTTATTTTCATGTGTCTGCTTCTGTATAATTCAGCATAGTGGAGACCCAGTAGATGGAAACAAACACCAAAAGTCAGATAAAGAGTAAGAAATACAATTAGCTCTATATTTGTTTTAAAGTTATTTTCATGAAGGTGTACTTTTAAAAAAATACACAAACCTTGAGTGTACAGGCACGTAGGCATAGTGTATATCACTATCACCAAAATCAATATATTGAAAGTTTTCATCAAGATATTGAAAAGAGATCTTTTGTGTCTCTGCCAAATCAAGCCCTACTATGTGAGTAAGCACATTCTTATTTTTTAATCACATCATCTATCACCCCTTTTCTTGAGAGAAGGCTATTCTCTGAGTGTTCTATTTGTAATCAATAAAAAAAGGCATGTAGAGATAATCAAAAACAAAGAGACAAGGCTCTGGTTTTTGCAAAGACACATAGAAAAATGAAAAACAAAACAAAACAAAAGTTCCCATCCTTACAAGAAAAAAAACTGGACAGACATCAAATTAATGTCTTTTTGTGAAATCCATCAGAGTTTACAGAACAGATAGTCTGGATTCCAAACTCTAGAAAGATGGAGACACTGGCAAGGAAATAGAAGACCTAAGCATTTGCTTTCCTGGACAGAAAACTGCCAGACTTCATATAAACTGGTACAGTCACTAAACTAGAAATTCTTAGAAATTTCTGGAAACTGATGAAGGCTGGAGTG
>JAVSCE010020977.1:0-32991 GCA_032199065.1 Smutsia gigantea
AACTGGTGGGTGTGAGAAACAGCTTTGTTTATCGTGGCTGTCTTCCGTAGAAACCACAGTGGTTTCCAGGTCCATTGGTCTGTCCTAGCTCATGTCCTGCAACAGCATGGCATCAGTGCCTGAGCTGGCGTCCCTTCGCGGGTGCCTGGACCTGGGTGCACAGCCTCTCTCTCAGAGTGGCTTGGTCAGCAGGCAGCAGAAGTGTTAGATGCAGGGCCTTCCGCTCCCTCCCTCTCACATCCGGTGAAACCTGCAGGGCCTTAACCCTGTGCTGTCAGTCACCCACCCCCCGCCCCCAGTTTCCTTGGCTGTGACAGGAGACCGTGAAATGTCACCGGAAGAATTCTTTCTGGTCCTCAGCTTCGTTGCCTTGGCCTTCCATCTCCCCAGCCAACCACCAAGGCGGGCTCACTGGCCCCGTCAGCTACTCTGCACTGGTGGAGGAATGCGTCCCCGCCTTGTAGAGGGGCCTCCACAAATGCAATGACCTCAGCGGGGCTCCTGTTCTTGGCTCTCTGCATCCTTTGTCCAGAGAGATTGTTCCAAAATGTAGGTGTGGTCAAGGCACTGCTTCAGACCCTTTGGAGACTCCAGGGCACCATGGGCACCAACCAAGAAGGACAGTTGTGGGCTCTGTGTCTGGTTTCAACTTTACTGTCAGCCCAGCCTGCTCCCTAGGCTCTCCGCAGCCTAGCTGCATGTGTGACGCTGTGTCACTACTGAGCCTTTGTACCTGTTCTTCCCGAGCACTTGCCCCACTTGGCCTCTCCACTCTTGCCCCCTCCTGACCCACGTCAGGCCTCTGCTTAGACACCATCTCCTTTGGGAATCCTTTCTCTCACCCTTGTCCCTGCCCCGCCTCGGTCTCAGAGAGAGCCCTTCCTTGGTTGTGGCTCTGGCAGCCATGCATATGGTGCATATCCAGACACGAAGGCTTGAAATCCAGTAACAAAAATGTGGCACTTTTCTCATTTGTCAGGATTTATTTCAGCAAGCAAAAATCAGACTTTTGAAGCATTTTTATCATTGAAGTGGTCTAAATTGTCAGTGCTGTTCTTTCTCAGTTATTCAGAGAATTGAGTGTTCACATTCAAGATCTATCTCGCTTTTTTGGGAGAGCCGCCGTTCCCATAGGGCAGCTGAGCAGGGTGCAGCATGAGTGGCCGTTTGATTCCCTACGGCCAGCGTGAGCAGGAGATGCACACACAAAAGGTGCTGGTTCACACAGATGAGTGAAGCTTTAAACCACAGTGCCTTAGATACCCGATGTTATTATTATCCGAAACTTAGATATCTAGTCTCGTTTTTAATACCTTGTCCTCTGTGAAGTCTCTCCCATCCCATCAGAAGGAGGACCTGCTCATATCACTGCTTGTACACCTGTACCCTGGGCACACTTAGCGCTCATGGAATGTATAGCTCCTGGTCCAGTGCCTTTCCCTGTGGGATGGCAGCCACCCTCAGGGCAAAGGCCACCGCTGCCATGGTTACTGCTGCATCCCAGGGCCTGGCCTGGAGACAGACTTGTTGAAAAAACTGAATGACGTGATTTAAAAAATAACAAGACTGCCTTTGAGGTCACTGGGTAAGAAAGCCTTTGCTGATCTGCCGCTTTAACTTAGCTTCTTCAGATATCATGCGTGTGCATAAGTCCACTGCAGCTCTAGATGGGGGTGCTACAGCCTCCTGATTCGGGGAGTCAGAATTTCCCGGGAATATTTCCTGGTCTCCTCTCGTGGTTTTTCAGAGAACGTTCTTGCAGAACTGTTAGTTGCTGATCACCTAGAAGAATAATTTAGGAATCCAGGAATTTCTTCTGGAATCCTAAAGTTGATAGCTGCCCACTAATCATGAGCCAGGGGAGGGAGAAAGGATATTTCGAACCTTCACCACCCACGGTCCCATTCTTAAATGAAACCTGATTGAATGCTATTAAGCAAAATTAATTTGCCTCCTGCCGGAAGGTTTATGATGAATGAAAGGCTTGCTAATCGGTGAGGGAGCCAGGCTACCCTCTGTGGTCATCAATATTTCATGGCCATAGGCAGTGGCAGGAAGTTTGCTGTCCTGGCTCTCTGACCTTGAACGATCATGAAGGTAGGACAAAGCCAGGGAAGTCGTATTTAAAGGGCTTGTTACAAGGCACTTAGTGAAAACCTAAGTGAAATTTGCAAGATGTGCCCCTGGGTTAATTGAATTTACACCCTGAGCTCGTGGGAGGCTCCCCCAGATGGGTGTGACCCACCTGAGACTGGTACTAGTTGGGGATGCAGGGCTGCAGCTCTGTCAGCCCTGGTGGCAGAGCTGAAATGTTTAATAGTGGCTTTTAGGGAGCAGAGGAGTTCTGATTTGTAGTGTCTATTGATTTCTGCCGTGTCAGTATATGCCCAGCATGGACAGTTTAAAGCTACTGAACTTGGAGGCGGGTGATGTGCAGGTTTGTGGGTACAAGCCATGCCAGCACCCCTCTGGGCTAGGAACCCAGCCTGCTGCTTCCACAGCTCCCTGGTTCTTCCTGGTGACTGACTGGGGGAGATCCTGCCAAGCAGTTGCATTTCCAGAAATATAGATGTGCCCCTGGGCACTGCTCATCTGCAGTAGACTTGGCCTCTTCACAGAGGTGCCTAAATGGGACTTGCTGTAAAACTGAGAAAAGAAGTTAATGAGGCTTTCATTTTGTTCTTTCTCCCTAGCTGCCATTAACTTAGCAAAGCTGAAACTTTTCAGACATTATTACGTCTTGGTGAGTAAAAAAAAAATCCTGTATCTATAAATAAGATCAAGGAGTCGAACAAATGAACTCCCAAAGAATTGGTGAAAGGCACAGAATGTGCTGCCTGGAGCTGTGGGTTTCAGTTTCCAAAACCAAGTCGTGTCTTTTGCTGTGCAAAATTCAGTAGCGGAGTGACTTCTTTTTCAATTTTAGTTTGAAATTTGGCTTTAAGTACTCAGAAAAGTAGTACCTACTTCATATTTTTTGACCTGTGGGGATTATAGAGTTCCCAGGCCATGCCCGTGTGACCCTGATCTTTAACACCATCCCCCCTGACTCCCCACAACTGCTGTGAACAGGTCACCAGTTCAGTCTCTGGATTCTCTCCTGGGCGAGTGCCATACAGAGCTGCTCCTTTGATTTGCTTTTTTATTCGTTTACAAAAATGGGATTGCACCTAAAAACCAGACTGACAGACACAAAAAGTCCATATAAGTAAACACCAAAGCAGGACTTGCTATAATTTATTAGGATAATAATTTCTTAGAATATGTAAGGACCAAGTCTTCTAGAGCTTGGTTCCTGACGCCTGAAAGAGTTTTATGAGTTGCCTTCTATCTGCGGTCTTGACATTGACTTTCACTTTAAACAGTCCTTTCCTGCAAACCTGGCCACCCTGGGTGTGGTCCCAGTTAGCAGTCCACGCTCAAGTGGCCATCACTGAATCCTTGTCACATCCACCCTTACTAGTGTTTTGGTACTGCCACTGAGTGTGGACCTCGAATGTTTACAGCATCTGCTGAAGAGATAAAGTCAATATTTTCCCTGTGTGGCTTTATTTTGTTATTACTACTGGAAAACATTCCTCAAAGTCTGGGCATAAAAAACACCATGCTTTGGGGATTGAAATCATTGGGTTAGTTATGTGGCTAGGGTGAGGAAAGGGTTACTCAGTAGTTAGAGCAGTCAGACCAAGTGTTCTGACCTCCCTGTGTTGTGTGGTCACCTAGAGATAAATCCTTTCAAGTCTACTAGAATAGCCATCTCTTTGCTATACTTAACCATTAGCACTGCAAGTGTCAGATAATTTTTTCTTCAGTCAATTCTGTTTTCTCTTTCATAGTTATTTGTGAAAGCAAATTGTGGGAAGAAAGTGGTGCATAATTTCTGTGTGGATTTTCTTACCTCTTTCCTCTTCATACAGATCGTGTGTTACATATATTTCACCAGGATCATTGCATTTCTCCTCAAACTTGCTGTTCCATTCCAGTGGAAGTGGCTCTACCAGGTAAGCTGCTCACGGAACAGCACGGGAGAATGTAGGTCTGAGAGCAGAGTCTTGGGGTGTAACTTAAGGTTGTTACTGATTTATCTGGCAGTGGCCACTAGGACCTTCTGTCTCTTTTGTCTACATTTAAGATTATCCCTGTGTTGAGGAAGGCTGCTGGATTGCATGAGAAACCTGGAAATAATTGCATTATTGATTGTAGTTTTCAATTTTAAAAGTCTTTGAAGAGAAAAGCCGCATGCAGAGAAATATTTGCCCTGTATAATTAAAATCTAGATGAGACATGGTCTTTCCTTCTGTTAAAGGGCTTAGAATAGCTTAGCGCCCAGACCCCGCTTTTTCGAAGCCCACTACTATTATTTCCATAGTAATGTGTCTTGGCAGTGCACGAGAACTAGTTTAACTACTAGGGTAAGCTGTCAGATGATCTGGAGACTTTTTTTTTTGAAGCACTCGCTTGGGGCTTTGGCACTATAGGAAATGTGGGTATATAATGAGCTCTTGAAAGATGAGTAAAGAGGCTGGTGAAAGCCTGGAGTCTTAAATGTTATCTCTGGGCAGAATGCTCCTAGGGAGGCTTCAGCAAATCTTCTAAGGAAAAGCCTCCCTCGCCATCTCAGCAGGCATTTGTGTGAGTGATGGGCAAGGGGTAGGTGTCGGGCTTTATCAGTCTATTTAGTTCCACTGCTTTCTGGAAGACAGTGTTGCTAATCCTTTTATTTTGGGGTGGGCTTTACATTTGCAGCTCCTGGACGAAATGGCCACACTGGTATTCTTTGTTCTAACGGGGTATAAATTCCGCCCAGCTTCAGATAACCCCTACCTACAACTTTCTCAGGAAGATGATGACTTGGAAATGGAATCTGTGTAAGAAACCTTTTCCTCTCTGCTTTTGCCCCTTGGCCTAACTAAAAGCAGCACCGCTTGAACTGGGCCCTCTGTACTCCACATTTTGTTCCTCCAGAGGTGGTACCTCTATTTTTAGCAGAAGAAAATGGACATTCAAGCCATGGGCTCTTACTCAGTTTGAAATACAGCATCTGCCAAACATCACTCAGTCTTTTCAGAGAAAGTAGAACTTGCCACCCTAGTGAGTGTCATTGGAGCCTGCTTCTGGCAACTCAGTGGCAAGAACCTGGGGGTATCCTTGGCCTGTAACACTACAGAACACGGGCAACCCCACTTCCTGGCAGTCCCCTGCCATTGGGAGCTTCCGTCTGAAAAATAATCACCTGAGTCATCTGTAAGTCTGCTCATTATCCTCAAATGTCACTTACCATCACGTAACTGGCTTTTCACAGCATAGTGACTTGCCCTGTATCTGAACACTCAGATGGGCTTCTCTGAATCACAGGGTAAGTGTCTCTAGGGTCCTCTATTTTCTGGGTAAGGGTCCTCATTTTCTAGAAGAGTGAATAGTGATTAAGCCTATTTACTTGGTGACTGGTGAACTATGATGGGGCAGGTCAGTTGTGTTTGATGATTGGCCTAAGGCTGAGGATCCCCCTTTCTGTTCCACTTGTTTCCAGGTGTGCTGCCTCCAGCACAGGCAGCCTTTGACTCTTCCTAGTTCAGAGGCCAAGGCCTGGCCCACACTGGGCTCTCCTGGGCTGTCAGGCAGGTTGGCAGCATGGGACAGCTCTTTGTGCTCAGCTCCATTATGGAAACAATAAACGGGAGGCAGGGCCTGCTAAAGGGCCCAAACAACTCTCCCTGTGCAGAAGAAGAAACTGCCCTTCTATAGCTGGTGGAGGGGAGAGCAGGAGAACCAGCAGATGTGCCTTTTCCAGAAGTAGCAGAATCTGAGCAAATGACTATTGCTTGAGGTGGCACAAAGCAGAGTCCATCTGGTAAGCAGCAGCGTCAGGAAGTGAGCTCAGACACAGTGTCTGTGCAGTGCCCTGCTGGGCAGCCTCTAGCTTGTTCTCCTGTGGTTTATGGCAGGATTTCTCTGGATGGGCGGCTCAGAGCAGAATGGCTGGGTCAGAGCACCTTCCACTCACTGTACTGAATCCCACTCCCAGCAGCTGTATCAGTCACCTGCTCAACAGCAGTGTAGGAGCTCCCCTTCCCCATATCCTTGCCATCAGCCATTGCATCCAGAAGCGTGGATGCATTGTGAAGGGATTTTTGTCTCACTGCAAAATTTTTTAATACTTTGCTTTTTGTTTCTCTCTGGCAGTTATTTGAGGATAGTAGTAACCATATTAGCAGGAGGGTCTGTGTGTGTTAAAATCGGGGGTGGGGGGCTGGAACAGGTAGATATAGACAGACAGACCACCAGTCTGTCTAGTGGAGACTAGAGAGAGTGTGTTCTTTGTTCTGTCAAGATTTGGGCAAGCTTGGAATGCTGAGTCAGGACTTAGCCTTTGGTTGCCTCAGTTTACACTCCTGTTACAAGGGGATGAGTTCACCATCTTTGCAGTGGCTGGTGTTACATGAGCCGTACCATAGCAGCGAAGTGGGCTTCTCTTCAGTGACTAGAACAAGTCATACTAAATGAAGGTTTTATTCATGGTGGTGGTGTTTCCAGTGAGTGCCAGCCCAGTTTAGCCTATGGAAAAGAAGTTTAGGAGCTGTCTGAGGCCAGATGCTTAAGTCAGCAAAGAGATTGTTCTGAGGTTTCTCTTTTGCTAAGAACTCTTCTGTTGAGAAAGTTCGTTTCAATTTACAAGATGTGACAGCAGAACAGGCCTAAGGTGGAGGCTTCAGCTGTCAACCTGACATCCTGCAGGTGAGTGTGAAGGCTACCTGGAGCTTCTTGGGGACGCCTCTGCACCCTGGACTCTCCCTCCTCTACTCGGAGGCGCTGTTCCTTGATGGCACCTTCTGAGTCCTCCAGAAATAACCCAGCCAGAGGCAAGCAGAGCCCTTGCCTGTGTTTTCTAGAAGGACATGAGCTTCTGTCATCCACACTGGAGGATGTTTCTTGAAGAAGGGAGCTAGGTCTGATGTCTGCCACAGAACAAAGCACCTCCTTATGCCTCACACACCCCAAAACAAATCCACCTTCTTGCTGTCGTTTTCTCCACTGGGAGCACATGGACTCTGACCCGGGCCTGACCTGATGGACTGAGAAGCTGGGTGGTTCCTCATCCACCTGTTCTCACCTCCTTTACCTGAAGCTGTGCTGTTGGGAGTGCAGCACGCATGGGAAGCAAGTCTGGCCCAGGCCTGCACACGGTCCACAGCGCCACCATCCCCGGCAGGCCTAATATGGCTTCTGCGTATGAGCCTGCCACTCTCTTTTTCTCCATTTCTTTCAACAGCTCTCTGGGCGTAAGCTCACAGAGACTGACCAATTTGGGCAACAAATTTTTTTGTGAAAAATTCAAGGTAAAAGGTATTGGGTGTAATTTCAATTACAGACTTGGTAGCCACCCCATGTGCCATGTATGTTCTCAGTGATCTGAGTTATTTTCTGTCATCTTGAGAAGCAAGTGTGGGAGGAAGCGTTTGGTGTGCGTCCCAGGCCCAGGCAGTGTCTCTCTGGGGTTCCCATTCCAGAAGGTTGGCCCCCAGCCTTTCACTGCTTCCCGCAGTCATTCAGCGGGGAGGCAGCAGCAGTGGGAGCAGGGCAATGAGAGGCTAGTAGAGTCGTCTGGTGAGCAGGCCTCTCCACATTTCAAGTCCAGAAAACAGGTTTTAGTTTGGTGATAATTTTATGGTTAGTTTGGCTACAGAAACAGTTGTGTCTATGGGCCACTTAAGACCAAACCATATTTGACCAGTCTGCTGTGACGGAAGGAGCAATAGGTGCCTGAAGACCCCCTACCCATCCTGTCTGTGCTCATTAGGCCCTTTTGGTTGCAAGCATAGGTACTCGAGGTTCTGCAAGGACAAGAGGGGCCACCATGTAGGCATAGAAGGGAGGTTGGGGGGCAGCCCTGGGTCCATCTGCGCTCTCCTCTGTTAGAGCTCCCTGCTCCTTCCCTTGGGCCTCACCCTGCCCCATTCCCTGTGTCCTGCACAGACTCTCTTGCACTGGTTCCACAGGGGGTGCACCTGCTGGGCCCAGCGCTGTTGCCCTTTGCCTCACACTGGTTCTGGAGCCGTTGGCCCTTGAGGCTAGTGCCCTCCTGAAGTCAGGCCAGCTTGGCTAAAGAAGTGCTTCCCTGAGAAGACACTGGGGCAGGACAGCTTCTGGAAATGGGTGCTAGGCTTGGCAGCCAGAGAGGCCAGCCTGGCCAGGGCACCCAGGCTGCTTGTCCCTCACTGTGAACGGCTCTGCGGCAGCGTGGAGCTCTGGCCAGTGCAGAGGCCCTGCCCTCGGAGCTCGCAGTCTGCAGCAGAGCAGTGTCACAGCATGTAGACAGCGCTGCCATAGATGTGCCTGGAGGCCAGAGGAAGGGGCCCCAGCTCAGGCAAGAAGGAGCCAATCAGGCAGGGAAGGAATGAGCAGAGGCAGAGGGGCAGGCTGTGCTCTCTGGACTTCACCCTCCCTGTCTGGAAGTGAGGGGTGGTGGCTGCAATCCGGGTGATTCCAGGAGGCTGTGCCTGCACCCCCAGAGTTTGGGTTTAGACTGAAACTCACTGCTGTGTGTGACCTAACTTGAGCTTGGGGACACCTCCCCATGCTGCATGTCAGGCATTGGAGAGCCATTGCTGTGGGGCAGAGTACTGGCCAGTAGGTGGCTCTTTGGCTGTTGTCCCCCTTCAAGTGTCTGCACTGAAAAGTAGGACATGAAGGGAGGTGCATGCGAAACTGCGAAGCCCCACCTCCTCCTGTCCCTGCCTGGGAGGTTGTGGGATGTCAACCTAATGTAGTCCACCCACAAACTGCCCCCTCCCCAGACCCTGGGTTGGCTGTGAGAAGCATCACTAGCACCAGGCAGCTGGGCTGGCCAGGCTCCCCTGCAGCCCTTGGGTACCAGGCATCCTTTTTGCTTCCTGGGGTTGCTGGAGAGACAGGATGCATTGATCCCCAAGCATCACTGCCCATGGTGTCTTGATCTGCCTCAGCTCACTTCCGCAGCTTCCTGTCCTGACTTTGCTGGAAGTACAGCTGACCCAGGAGTCTGAGGGAGTCCTCTTGGGCGAAAGTCTCAACTTGGGAGGGCTTGGTGGCTCAAGGCTTGGTCACAGCAGCAGCAAATGGTGGAAGCAAGGACAAGGGGGGAGGATTCTCCTTTCCTTAGTCCACAAAATCACTTATTTGCCATTAGGGCCAGCTAATGGCTTTCAATGCATCATGTATAGGGCCACTGAGTTAACATTTGTAGGTAAAAGGATTTGGTAGTTGCGGTGGGGGGGCTAGTAGGTGGGGTCTTTGGGGCGTCTATTGAATTGATTGATTGAGTCTGTTTTAGTGATAAGAGATTCCTGTTGGTCCATGACAGCGAACATTGGTGCCTCCCTGTTCCTTAGAGGGCCTAGGGAGATGCTGGGCCAGGTGTGTTTAATTAGACTCTGTTTCTCAGAGCAGTTTTAGGTTCGCAGCAAAATTGAATAAAAGGTGTAGAGCTTTCCCACCAACCTCCTCTCCCCGACATGCACAGCCTCCTCCATTATCAACATCCCCCAGAAGGGACATTTGTTACACTTGACGAGCCTACCCTGACACACTGTTGTCACCCAGAGTCCATAGGTTCCATTCGGGCTCACTCTTGGTGTCATACAATCTGTGGAAAGATGTATAATGACATGTATCTACCATTACAGAATCCTACAGAGTAGATTGCCTGCCCTAAAAATCCTCTGTGCGCCCCTACCAGGTGGAGCTCAGTATCTCTGCTTGGGTCTCCTGCAGCAGAGCCCCAGCTCCGTCAGACTTCAGAGATCCTTAGACTCTGTCCTGCTCACGCTGTGTGAGGCAGGAGCCTGTCTTCTCACGAACCCACCCTCTTGAGAGCTGCTGAATTCACTCTGTGCAGTGCTCAGCCTCATGCCCTCCCAGGCCAGCACTGTTCTGCTTTTGATCCTCACATCCAGTGAAGGGCTCGGGGGCCCGAGAGGGAATAAGGCCTCTGCCCTGGGGACGCAGAGTGGAGGCAGGGCCATGTGCCCTGACAGCCGTGCAGCCCGGGCCTGGCCTGCTGAGAGCAGAGCCTGGGTTTGCAGGAGGCAGCTGCCCCTCTGTCACTAATGGCTGAAGAATCTTTGGGCCCAGAAGGTTCCTCCGAATCAGTGGAGAAATGATCCACTGGGGCTAGTTATTATGAATGGCTACAGCTGATTAGTTATGATACACATGTGATCTCATACTCCCAACTAGCATATATGTGCAGCATAAAAATGTGTGGCAGCCATGACAAAAAGAGAGATTGGTATTGATTGTGATAATAACAGCAGATATGTATTGATGAGGTACATTGGAGAATCATTTTTCCCTCGTGACAGTTCTGGGAAGTGGCAGTTATTTATTATACTAAGTACAGAGACGTCAGGTGGCTTGGCTAAGGTCACACAGCCAGGGGGGAGCTGGTCAGGAGTCAGACCCAGGTCTGATCCCAGAGACCGCACCCTTTACCTCTGGGTGGTGGTGAAGCTAGCCTTTCGCTTCACTATGGAGATTTCCCTGATTGTTTTTTCCTTGCTCAGAGTGACGACATCAGGAGTGATGGAGAATATGAAGAAAGTCAAGAAGGTGACCAACGGCTCTGTGGAGCCCCAGGGCGATTGGGAAGGCACTGCGTGATGGGCACCCCGGAGGCCGGCGCTGTCAAAGGAGACATTTAATTTATTCAGAGTCCTATTGGTGAGCGAGAGCAGCTGGCACCTCCCGACAGTGACACCACCGAGCACGTGGCTGGGAACAAAGTGCCACGGAACCTAGTTTTTTACTCTCTCCTATGGAAACTGGATCTATGGCTGGTTATAGGCACTTTGAATCTCCTTCAGGTGGGGACGGTATGGAGGGAATAGAGAGGAGGGTGAAAGGAAGACTTTGTTTTTAATTTCTATTTCTTTTTTTTTAATTGGGAACTTTTAAGGTATATGCAGTTGTGACCCCAAGTGTGTAGCAGAATAGGAAGGAATGTTGGTGGATGGGGGATAGAGGCAGAGGTGTATGTCTGAGGCCAGTCATGGTCCAGGAACGAGGCTTTAGTAGATGAGCAAATGTCACAAGGACACAAGCCTTACAAAGAAAGGAAAGGGACAAAAACGAGTGAAATTAAGTTATTTTAGAAAGCAGAGTCAAAATCCAATTTAGTATGTAGAGCCTGCCCTAGGATTCCTGGTCCTAAATGTTGCCCCAGACCTTTATCCTGGATTCTGAAAGTGACCAGGAACCAGTAGCTCAGCAGCCTGGTGGCCTCCTGAAAGGACTCCGTCATCAGAGGGCTGGAATGTCCTTGTCAAAGGCCCTGGGACTGAGGTGGGAAATGGTTTTCTTAATTGGTTTGTCGTTTGTGGGGCCTGATGGGTGGGCAGGGCTAAAGGCTTCAGCTCAGAAGGCATCCTCCTATGGGGTTTCCTGAGCATCCCACTCCCTGACTGCCCAGAGCAGCGCCCTCCTCACTCCCCTCTCTCCCCTCCTGACTCTCTTGATCAGAATATGGGGAGAGATGGGAAGGAATTTTGCTTAAAGGAGCACCTGGGGGCAGAAAAGGTAGTGTTTAAGCAAATACCTAAATACAAGCAAATCATCATTTCACAGGTTTTCCTGAGAGCCAGATAGGAATTCTAAAGAGGAGTGAAACAGTCCTTGTCCCCGTATTCCAAGAGTATGTACACGAAGAAAGTGAGTGTGGTGGAGAGTGACTCTCAGGGATTGGGGCTGGCGAAACATTTCACAGACACTCCGTGGCCCGAGGAGCCTGGACAGGGGCGCAGGGAGCTCCCTAAAGTGAGCGGCATGCAGCTCGGGCCAAGTTCTTGGAGGGATGGGACAATCTCGGGCGGCCTGTTGCCTCCGAGGGCGGTGGAGGGCTGAGCAGTGCTTCCCCGCTGTGATCTCGGTCGCCTGGGCCTGAGACAGGGTACCTGCAAGGCTGTGTCAGGAAAGCTGCCTGCAGCTCGGTGCCGGTTGGGTCAGGGCACTTCCGCCTGCCCGGACACGTCAGAGGGCTGCACCTGCAGGGGCCTCCGGGGCTCCACAGCCACAGTCTCTGGTGATGGGTTTCTTGCCCCTAGATTGGAAGAGTCAGTCAGTCAGAAACTCAATAGCCCAGGTTTGGGAACGTGAAGGGTCTCTACTCAGGAAACAGTTGTTTTCCCTTTCTGTTTCATCTCACTTCCAGAATCAGTCAGAGGAGTGAAGCATTCTTTCTGTGCACTCTTACTAGCCCTCTGCGCTGTGCCAGCCTGGCCTTCACAAAGGCTCGGTCCTGGCCAGCATCCGGCAAGACCATTGCCGCTCGCCATTCCACAGATACTTGAGGGAGGGGTTGTGTGTCTCCCCATCTCCCACCCAAGTATTAATGTAAGGGACCTTTTTCTTTTTTTTTTTTTTTAAGTGAACTTGGAGCTGTGTGACAGGAGAAGGAAATTGCAGGGAATGTGGGAATGTTTTTAAGACTTTGTTTCCCTGTGCATAAACAGTCCCAGCGCTTTAGAAATGTGTCTCATTCTGTGGCCAGAACCCCCTTAGGTGCTTCCCTCAGAGGGGCGCGTTCACTGCTTGTCCTGCAGGCACATGTTCTTGACTAGGCCATAGCTTTCTTGGCAAGAACCAAAGTTGCGATGAAACCTCCCCTTTAGAAAGGGTCTCCGTGGAGGTGTCCTCTTTTCACGTGCTAGAAGCAAGGAAGAGCGAGAACGTGTGCGTTGCGTGCATGTGTGAGTGTGTGCATGCACGTGTCTGTGTAGGCACCCCACGCTGAGCTGCCTACTCGTCATGGAGCAGGCGGTGGCCCCTGCCCCTCTGGCAGACCCCCAGCCCTGAGCAGCCACATCAGGGCGTGAGCCAGAGCCCTGGGCCTCTCTGGGGGGCAGGGCACCCTGTTAAGTCCCACCCAGGCCTCTAGGCTCACTCAGAACGGTGAGAGGCTGCAGCTCGACAGTCCTGATCCTTCTGGAATACGATGTACAGATGAGATCCAGTATCAGTTTGAAACTAAATGTTGGCCACAACCTTCCTAAAAAGCAGGTCCTCTGCCCGTACCTATCACTGTAGTTGGCAGAAGGTTTGTTGTCAGGCCGATGATCGAAAAAGATCAAAAACCCCAACCAAAGATTGGGAAAACGGGTGGTAGCTTCAGTTTTTACAAAATTGTTTAAGCACTCCATCCTGTTCTGTCAAAATGTCTTTTCTTTCTCTCCCTTAATAGCTGTGCCAGCATCCAGCACTGCTCTTGAGTTTAGATGGCAATCCAGAGCCAAACAGCTCCCTCGCTGGCAGCCCCTGCGCGCAGCCTGGCTCCGTTCCAGTGCGGCTTGCCGGCAGCTGCAGCCTCAGGGCAGGGTGTGGGCAGAGGTGACTGGACGCGCATCCTGGAGCGGGTTTATAGCTTTGCTCTGTGCTTCCGCTCCCTGGGTCTGCCTGCGCAAAGTCACTGCGCTGCCATTGGGAAATGCGCTGTGGACTGGAAGTGCTGCTGGCTGTAAAACTAGGAACTAACGGGTGTGTGTGTTTCGCTAGAGAAGTCCTTGGACAGCAAGAACCGCCATTCATCCTGGCTCTGACAGTGGCCAGAGACCGCCAGCCTGTTCCTTGGTCCCTTAAGCTATGAGGTTCTGGTAGCAGCGCGTCTACACTGCTGAATATGGCGTGCTTCTCCCCTGTAAGCAGATGCTGGCTCTGGTGGCTTCTCAGATCACAGCCTGAGTCAGCTGAGCTTTGTCTCCGGGACCCACTTCAGGGTAAATGCCCATGTTGCCCCACAGGCCTGTGCAGCCAGCCAAGGCAGCACCCAGGCTCACTGGGTGTCCCTTCCAGGGCCGGTCGTCCCGCAGTGCGGTCTCCCGGCCTCCACAGCCCACCCTCCTCCTCCCCTGTCCCTGTCCGCCTCCCTCTCCGCCTCCCCCTCCCCCTCCGCCCTCCACCCCGCACCTGTCCGTCCGGGAATGTGGGCTGAAGGCTTTGGTGCAGTGCAGCATTTTCTTCCAGTGGCTGTGTTGAAGGACGTATTTTCTAAGGAGAATTCTGTCAGGAGAGTGCATACCAATGCTGTGAATTACTGCTTTGGACCATATATAATCCTCTTCTCCACACTAAAGCGTATGTCCTGTTACAGTGCTTAAGCATCTACTTCAAGGAGCCAGTCCTTACAGACCAAGGATGAGTGTAAAAGACGCCTATTGTAATTGCAAGTGGTCTTCGGGCCATTTCCCCAATCCTGAAGCATTTTCTTTGAGGAAGGCTCCTAGAACATTAGACATCTGATAAACTTGCTGGCCGCTCTCCATACACCCAGAAGACAGAGGAACTGTTCATGCTTCATGCTGCCAAGCTGCAGAGTTTCACAGGAGGCAGATCCTAGCCCGCTCCTCCACTAGTTTCCACACTCCACACTTCACCCCTTTGCTTTTCTCTGACATACCCCTGGCCTTCTAACAGGTCCAGACTCTCTGCCACGTCCAGCATGCCTGTGGCTGGCTGCTTTCCCCCCTCCCCCACCAGTTTCAGTAAGTCAATGGCTTCCCCACTAAAGAGGTCAGGCTTTGGCCTGACACCTCTTGATACACCAAAAAGGTATTCATCTGGAACATGCCAAATGTTCTGAAAGATCTGCTCTTCACTCCGGTTTTCTCTATGGTGTTTTTGTGAGGAAGTCTTTCAAAGAGATCCACTTCAGTCGATGCTAATACTTCTCCCCAGTGGAATGTAGTTATTGATCGGTGGGCTGAACACCCTCCAGTTCCCCAGGGGCCTCCTTTGTAGCCTGGTGATGCATCTGTGGCCTCTCTGCATGATTTATGCTTGGAAAGTAATGATTTTTGATGGCTCACCACTAGGGCGTGGGACGTGCATACCCCCTGAGATGCTGAGGGGGCGACAAGCAAGTGCGGGCACAAGGGTCTTGTGCTGCACGGGACCTGGTGGAGTTCCGGTGGCAGCCAGGCCAGCGGGGAAGGAGTTTCAGGTAAAGTCAGCAGGGGTTAAGGGGTTAAAGTGCAGAAGGGCGACTCAGTCCCAAGACAGCAAGCTCATTGAGAGGCAGGGTTTGAGGCTTTGTAGTGGGAAGCCAAATCAGACGGGGCCAGAGGGTCAGACTTCTTAGCATTTAAGATACTTACTACAAAAGTACCCCAAATTCCTGTACACACAGGGAGGTTTCTTGACGCCTTAAGCAGCTTTTGCAGATGCTAAATTGGATTTGCCTAGTCATGTGACCTCAGAAGTAAGACACATCTGATCCGGAAATAAATTTTCCTTTGGGGGAGAGAATGTCTGTAAATGCCATTTGCTTTCCAGGTTAGGTTGGGATGCAGGAGTTTTCAGTATTTTTTTAACACTTATGGTCATTGGAGAGTATTTATGTAAACATGCAAATGGGTGGGGGTTCTGATCAGGGTGATTTGATGTGTGGGATGGATTCTCTTGCTGGGTTGCAAACATGTAAAATAAAGATTCTGTGATGGAAGTGTGTGTGTGATCCTGTAGGGAGTCACTGGCTCCTGGCTGCTCTCTGATCCACCTCCTTCTCATAGTTATTTTCTTTGTGATTTTTGTTCATTAAATTAGTTAACTGCCTCCCACCTGCTCCCACTGATGACAGCGACACCTCTTGAGAAGTCCTATGTATCTTAGCAGGTCTGTGGCAGCTGCTTCTGAAACTCAAACACGACTCCAGCTCCAGAAGCTAGGTTTTGGAACAGACTGAAAATCAACTGTAGTTTTCCTGCTATCCTGCCTCCATTGGAGGCAGGAGCCCTTCTGAACCAGGACCTGGGCCCTGCTGCCATTTGAGGGGAGATGGCAGTGGAGACTTGGGGCAAAGCCCACACTGTGACAGGTTTACGTCCCCCCTCAAATAGGCCCTTGAGTTGTCCCACGTCAGAGTCAGAAATCCAAAATTTTAGACTCAGTGCAGTTTTAGAAGTCATCTAATCCCCAAATCCTTATTTTACTAAGAGTGTTTTAAGTTGAGGTATAACTTAACATGCAGTAAAATGCACTCTTTTTAAATGTACAGTTGGATGAGGTCTGTCAAATGTATATATATTCAGTGCTACAGCCTCCACCATGGTGGAGATGGAAACTTCGTCACCTCGTAACGTTCCCGTGTGCCCCTTCTCAGTCATAGCTGCCCCTTTTCCAAAGCTACCGCATCTCCTGCTCTGACGGCTACACCGTAGGTTAGTTGGCCTCTTCAGAAATTCACACGAATGGAGTCATCCAGTATGCCCTCTTCTGTGTCTGGTTTCTTCCCCGCAGAACACTGTTTCCGATTTATCCATCTAAATCTCTGGCTTTAAAGCTGCCAAAATGGGGGCCTAGCTGAGGCTTTGACCCTACCCCTCCCCTGTCATGCAGCTAAGTGTCAGAGCTGAGACTGGAAGCCATGTAGCCTGATCCGCCCTGAGGATTAAGCCAAGGGCCTCCACCGTGCGGGAAGGACCCTTGGTTACTGCTGTGCTGTCCTAACGGAGCGATCCTCAGTTCGCCGTATCACAGACGTTTGGGATGAAAGGGGCCTTAGAATCTGTGTCATTTGGTCTAGGTTTCTAGTTAGTGGCCATGCCTCCCCCACAGCTCTTGCTCTTTGCTCCACAGGCCTCGGGTTTCCAGCGGTGTCTGGAACGAGGCATGAGGAGGTCTTGGGGCGTTTTAAGGGCTGGGGGCCCACGAGTCAGGCGAGATTCCAGGAAGAGGGATGTTGAGGCAGCTCCAGAAGGGGACAGCTGAGAAGAGGCGTGGAGAGGACCTGGGGGACCACCTCACCCAGTGGCTCTCAAACTAGAGCAGGCAGCCAAGTCCTTGGAGGGCCCAGAGGTCCTGACTCAGGAGGTCTGGGGCCTGAGAAGTCCTGTGGCTGACAAGCCCCCGGGGGCTGCCTCGGCTGGTCCCATCACACTTTGAGAACCTCTGATGAAGTCATTCAGCAGGCGCATGTGTGCACCCACCTCCCACAAGGCTCCTTACTGGTGGGGTTGCAGAGGCAGGCAGGGCGAGAGTGCAGACAGGGCGCTGACTGAACTGCCGCACTTGGTGGACATTGGCTTCTGTGCCCCACAGTCAGGCTGGAGCTTTCCCAGTTAGAAATGCAGCCACCCAGACCATGCGTGAGCTTCAGTGGCCGTGGAGCCTGCCGCTCAGGACACAGCTACCATCGGAAGGCCTGTGCTGTCAGTCTGACTGCCACGGCTCCCTGGCCCTCTGCTTTCTCTGTGCTAATAGAACGGCAGGGCAGGCCAAGGCAGTGCTGACATCTGACCCAGGGCCGCCTCTCTCGGAGCTGCCTGCCGCTTCCTGGGCCCAGGCCCCTCGTTAAGTCCTGCCAGAGCCCCCAGGTGCCCTACCCTAATCCAGGGCCCTGCCAGGGCCCCCTGAAGGATAGCTGCACGTTCCCTCATAGCGTTGGGCCAGAGGTAGAGAGAGGCAAGGGCCGAGCTCCGGCAGGCCTGGCCGTGGGCTCATTTCCCTCCACAGGTGGGGCATTGCTCAGTCCCCGCCCACTCTGGAGCTGGGCCTCATACCTGACCTTCTGGTGTGCAAGGGGAGGCTAACCTCCCTAAAAATGGGGAATCCGCCCATTGAAACAGGGTTGCAGGGGAAGGTTTGCTGGCGGCAACCCTGCAGCCATTCCAGTTTATATGCTTGGGACAGCGCCTCTCCTTCAGCCGCGGCTCTGGCCAGCGCCACAGTGGTGTCCGCACACACACACACACCAGGCCAAACCTCTCAGGCCTCCTTTACCTGCCAGTGCCCCCAACCACTGCAGTCTCATGTCCACTGGCTGGTCACCTGCCACCTCTTGGGGCTGGTCATTACCTGCCGTGACTTGGCAGCTTGTGGCACAGTGGGACTCTTCCTCTCTTGACAGGCTCACTCTCAGCCCTCATGGCATGGCGCCCACCGCCACCCTCCTCACGCAGTCCATCAGCCAGGTGAGACGTCCTGTAGCTCCCTTCTCTCCCCAGCCGCCTGGCCACAGCCAGCTCTCTGCATCCCTCCCTCGGGGCTGGGCTCCTCTCTGACACCCTGGATTTCATTTCCAGCCTAGAGCTGCTCTGAGCTGTTTTAAGACACTTCAAAGCCATACTTTCAAAATGAAATCACCATGCCTCCTCTGCAGTCCTGGTAGGTGTGATCCAGGCCTCTCCATCCCAGTCCCGTGGGTCAAGCCCTCCTGTTTCTCCCCACACTGCTGCAGCCCAGGCCGACCCCCCTCACCCCTCACCTGCATTACACCACTGGCTGCTGCCTTCTGGTTGGCGGCCCGGCCTCCAGTCCTGCCCCACTTCCAGCCTTTTGCCATGCTTTAGCAGAGTGACCTTTTAAAAATGCCTGTCTTCTGTGTTAAGCATAGACATAAAAGCGAGCGAAGGGGATATACAACATCAATATACAAAACTCAACCGTATTTCTGTACACTTGCAATGAACAATCTAAAAATGAAGAAAATTCCTTTTACATTAAAAAAATTCCATTTACTTTTTTAAATGGTGCAAAAAATAAAATACTTAGGAATAAATTTAATAGAAGTATGAAACTTTTACTCTGAAAATAAAACATTGAAAGAAATTAAAGGAGTTCCAAGTAAGTGGAAAGCCATCCATATTCATGGATCAGAAGATGATATTAAGATGATAATACCCGCCAAATTGATTTACAAATTCAGTGCCATTCCTACCAAGATCCAGGATGGCTTCTTTACCAAAATTCACAATCTTGTCCTAAAATTGATCTGCCAAATGCAAGGGATCCAGAAGAGCCAAAACAATTTTGAAAAAGAACAAAGCTGATGGACTCACACTTCTCAATTTCAAAACTTAGTAAAAGCCGTAGTAATCAGAGTGTGGTATTGGCATAAGTAGAGACATGTAGATCAATGAAATAGAATTGAAAGTCCAAAAATAAACCCATCCATTGATAGCCAGTTGATTTTCAGCAAGGCTGCCAAAACAAATCATCTTTTCATCCAACCAGTGCTGCTGGGACAACTGGACATCCATATGCACAAAGTGGATTTGTAGCAAGCCCAATCTCACACCATATACCAAAATTACTTCCCAATGGATCATGGCCTTCTAACTATAAAGCTCTCAGAAGAAAACACATAGGTAAATCTTCTCATGACCTTGGCTTAGGCAATGGTGTCTTAAATATGAAAGCAAAGCATGAACAATGAAAGAAATAGATAAACTGGGCTTGGTCTGAATTAAAGCTTGTATGCTTCAAAGGACATCATCAAGAAAGTTAAAACCCCCAAATTTTCAAACCGTATGTTTGATAAGGGTCTCATTTCCAGGAGACATAAAGAACTCCTACAACTCAATAAAAAGCCCATTTTTAAAATGAGCCAAGGATCTGAAGAGGCATTTCACTCAGGATAATAATTTCATCTGTGTTGTAACGTATCAGAATTTCATTCCTTTTGAAGGCTGAATAATATTCCATTGTATAGGTATATGCCATATTGTGAATTATGCTGTTATGAACATGGGTGTACAAATACCTCCTCAAGACCCCGCATCAGTGCTTTTGGGCATATGCCCAGAAGTGAAATTGTTAGATCATATGATAATTCTGTGTTAAATTGTTTGAGGAACTGCTGTACTATTTTTTATCATTTTACAGATATTCCATTTTATATTCCCACTGCAGTGCACAAGTTTCCAATTTCTCCACAGTTGTTCTTTTCCAACACTTGTTATTTTGTTTCTTTGTTTGTTTTTATCACATCCATCCAAAGGGCTGTGATTCGGCATCTCACTGTGGTCTTAATTTGCATTTCCTTCATAATGGATGTTGAGCATCTTTTCATGTGCATATTAGCCATTTATATGTCTTCTTTGGAGAAATATCTATTCAAGTCTTTGGCCTATTTTCATTTTAGTTTAGTTTAATTATGATAAAATACCCCTAACACAAATGTACCATCTTAACCATTTTTAAGTGTACAGTTCAGTAGTAGTAAGTACATTCATATTCTTAGGCAGCCAATCTCTAGAATTCTCTTCATCTTGCAGAACTAATACTCTACACCCGTTAAACAACTCCCGTCCTCCCTTACGCTCCAGCCGCTGGCAACCACCATTCTACTTGCCATCTTTATGAATTTGACTACTCTATCTACCTCATATAAGTGGAATCATACACTATGTATCTTTTTGTGATTGGCCTGTTCGACTTAGCATAAAGTCCTCAAGAGTTGTCCATTTTTGAATTGGGTTTTTTGTTGTTGGGTTGTAGGAGTTCTTTACATATTCTGGATATGAATCCCTTATCAGTTATATAACTTGCAGATATTTTCTCCCATCCCGTGAGCTGACTTTTCACTCTTGGTAGTGTCCTTTGATGCACAAGTTTTTCATTTTGATGGAAGTCCAATTTATTTATTTTACCTTTATTGCCTATGCTTTTGGTGTCATTTCCAAGAAATCACTGCCAAATCCAGTGTCATGGAGGTTTCCCCCTAAGAGTTTTATAGTTTTAGCCCTTATATTAGGTCTTCGATTCATTTTGAGTTAATTTTTGTGCATAGTATAAAATACGGATCCAACTTCATTCTTTTCCATGTGGATACCCAGTTTTCCCAGCACCATTTGTTGAAAACTGTCCTTTCCCCATTGGATGGTCTCGGCATCTGAATAGGCATTTCTACAAGGAAGATATACAGAGGGCCGACAAGTACATTAAAAGATGCTCAAAATCCTTAGCCATCAGGAATATGTGAATCCAAATTAGTGAGATACTTCTTCACCCTCACTAGGGTGCCTATAATAAAACAGACATAACAAGTGTTGGTGAAGATGTGGAGAAATTGGAACCTGATACAATGCTGATGGGACTGTAAAATGATGCACGTGCTTTGGACAAATATGGCAGTTCCTCAGAAGATTAAGCAGAGTTACCATATGACCCAGCAATTCTACACATAGGTATGCAGCCAAGAGAAATGAAAATGTATGTCCACATAAAAACTCATCTACAAATGTCCATAGCAGCATTCCTAATAGCCAAAAAATGGAAATAACCAAAAAAATCCATTACTGATGAATGGATAAAGGTGGCCTATCCATGCAATGGAATATTATTCAGCAATGGAAAGAAATGACGTATTCACACATGCTACAAAAGGGATGAAACTTGACAACATGATGCTAAGTGAAAGAAGCTGGACACAAAAGCCCACCTATTGTAGGATTCCATTCATATAACATGTCCAGAATAGACAAGTTCCTAGAGACAGAAGGTAGATTAGTGGTTGTCAGGAGCTGGGGGAGGGGCATTGTGAAGTGGGTGGGAGTGAAGAAAATGCTCTGAATTCTGGCGACAGCTGTATGACTCACATTAATAGGTGAGTTGCATGGCATGTGAATATCTCATTAAAGCTGTTTTAAAACAAAAAAAGTGATCCATACTGAGAGGTGTCTGGGGGAGTACAAAGCGGGTGCACATAACCCTTGTTAGGTCAAGGAGGGCTTCATGGAGGAAGTAGCATCCTGTATAGGCTGAATTAGCTCAGTGAAGTGGGTGGTGATGGAAAGGTGTTCAGGCAGGGGGAATAGCATGTGCTAAGGCCAGTGGTGAGAGGGAGCCTGGCACATTTGGACTAATCCAGTAGGGCAGGAATCGTGAGTGGGAAGTGGGGAGCAAAGAGAGATGATACTAGGAAAGGGCGTTTACTGTGAGGGCAGTGGGAAGGCACTGGCAAGTTATAACAGGAAAGTAATATGGTCGGACTGCTCTGGTCATTACAGAACAGACAAGGGATGGGGCAGGCATCTCTTGGCTGTCTCTTTGGCTTTCATCCCCTCTTCTCTATCCCAGACTGGACCCTGGATTTCTCAGGCTTGTGGTTTGGCGGGACTGACCCCACACTCCTAGCTTAGGTTTGAGACCTGATTGGTCTAAACTGATCAGAATATCCCTTCTCTCTCCACCCCTCTACACTGATTGGTTCACAAATAGGCACATGACCCCTTCCAGGCAGTCTGGGCCAATGAGACAGTCCTGGAGTCTTGGTAGTCAGGATGGGGGTGGGGAAGAAGTGGGTCACTTCCAGCAAGATGTGAAAACCAAGTAGGGACCTTTAAGCTGCTGCCTGCAGCCAAGTTGGAGAGCCTTCTTGGGAATGACCCCAACACTGAGGAAGCAGAGCCAGAAATAGAAGAAGCCCAGATCCTCTCATAGCCTGTATGCCTGGATCAAGCCTTGCCTGAAAGCAGTCCCACCAGACTTCCGAGTTCCAGAGTCAGTAAAGGTTACTTTCTGCTTTAGCCGGTTTAGGTCAGGTTTCCCTGACAGAAGGGATATGCAGGCATGCAGGGAGCCCTGAGAAATCTTTGCAGTCTCCCTGAAGGATCCTGCAAGCCTCCTTGGAAAATGCTGGGGCAGAATTCTGAAAGATGAGAAGGGGATAGTTGGCAAAGGAGATGGAAGAGCTGTCATGGAATGATTTATACAAAATGTCCCTCCTGAGAAGCTGTTAAGGACATTCATTCATCCTCAGTGCCCTGAGGGCAGGCAGCCAGGTGGGATGTCAGCAGCCTGTCAGAGAAGGGAGCCCTGAGCCCAGACCCAACGCTGAGAGAGTGAGAGGGGGGCCTCGTTCCACAGACAGCCATCCGCGGTGAGGTCCTGGGTCAGCTGACCTGCTCAAGGCCGCACAGCAAGAGCCAGGCCTGGAGCCCAGGGGTGCGGTCTCCTGGGCCGGGTCCTTTTCACCCGCCACTGTGGGGTTTGACTGGCAGTGCCAAGCCTTCCAGGGCCCAGGCTGGGAGAAAACTGCTGGTGTTGCTTAGGAGAAAAGCTCATTTCCCCCACCTAGAATTCAAATGCTGGCTCCTTTGATCTGCGGCTTGGCAGTGGACCCCTGACTGGGGCTCCTGCCTTTTCTCTGCACAGGCCTCGTAAAACCCATCAGCAGGTAAGTGACTGATTTTCAACTGTGTTTCACCTCCACATAATGAGTCTCACCAGTCCCCTCTGAGCCACTCTTTAACATGGAGCATCCAAAGGCCTCTGCGCTGGGGTGATTCAGACAGAATTATTAACAAGGCAGTATTTACTCCTCCGGAGGGCCCACTGGGAAGAGCCATGCAGCAAAGCAGGGCAGAATCTCGGGCCACTCAGGTCATAAAGGGCCTAGTATTGTAGGGCCTCCCCCATGGCCTTTCAGGCTCAGGACCAAACTTCACCCCCAGACAAAAGCAACACTCTCTTAGGACACCGCAAGCCACCAGCCCATTTAGAAGGAGCCAAAGGCTGCACCTCCCCTTCCCTCTAGTTGGGCATTTTCAGTCTCTCCCCAGGCCCCACTGAAGGGCCCCCGAGGGGCACCTATGGCCAGCAGGTTCCAGCAAAGCTTGGTGCTGGCAGGTTTCCTTCAAATGGAGCCAGGGGGAGAGTCAGAAGCAGGAGCAGCTGGGATGGGCGGGAAGGGCAGAGAGGCCAACCTCCATGGGGCCCCGGGGTCGCCTCTGCCCCGTCCCACCCCAACCTGGGAGCCAGTGGCTGGCAAGGTCATTGGGTGTATTGTGGACAGGGAGTCAGGTGGGGGATGCCCCCCTCCCTAGGCCCCAGCCTGTTTGGAGCCTGCTGGGGGGCTGTGCTAGCTCTGGGTGCATTTCAGAGTCAGAGGCAGCAGAAGCCATTGTTTTTTTACACATGGAGCCCCAAGGAGATGGAGGCTGCCAAGTACAGGACAGAGACTTCCAGAACTCCACCTCCAAGCTTTCAACCCTGTGCCCCCACCCACCAGTGGAGCTTTTCCGAGGTCCTGATTTACAACAACATGCTGCCTCTCTATTCCCAGAATCCGCACGAAGACCCTGTCTGAGCCCCTGCAGCAGGCTGGGCTTCAAAGGGTGAAAGGCAGGCAGGAAGCCTGTGCTGGGGGAGCTCTGGGTCAAGCCGCTTTGGCCTGGGCTGTCAGTGAGGGGGACTTCCCTGGGTGAGGGTGAGCGGGGTGCCTGGAAGCGTATCAGAATGTTAATGGCGCCCTTAGAAAAATCAGGATGTGAATGATGCTCCTTGAGAATGAGGGGGCTGTAGGGCTCCGTCTGTAAAACTCCAAGAGGCAAGCAGGTGCCATCCTTCCAGGTCCCCCAGTCCAGAGCTGTTCGGAGGGAGAGACTACGGGAATGGCTTGCACGCAGCAGTAAGTGCTCGGTGGCCCCAAATCATGGGGACTCCATGCCTCTGCCAGCATTGGTGAGCCACAAACCAAGCAGAGTAACATGCATGTGGGGCTCAGCCAAGCACATGTCCCTTTGTACCCAGATTCTGGGATGTTTCTGCATCACAGCCTGAGGGGTGGACAAGCCTCACTTGAATCCCTCCCTGTGGCTGGTCAGCAGCTGTGTGACCCAGGCCCAGCTCCTCAACCTCTCTGGGCTCACTGCCTAACTCATAAGGTCCTGCAAAGGCTCGGTGAGCTGATGCCCAGAAGCCCTGGGTGCACTGCCAGCCACACAGCAAGGGCGCAGTAAGTGGTAACTGCCATTGTTCTCAAAGGACTGACTCTTTACCAAGGCTACCTTCAGTTCAAGTCTGAAAGCAGAAGAAACTGAAGGACTCCAGGAGGCTGCAAGGTGTCCTGCCTTTATCCTGGTCAGTTAGTGGGCCTGGGGCCCAGAACGGTGGCCTGGGCATTATTGAGTCCCTGTGTGGCTGACCTCAAGGAGATGGATGGACTTAATATCATGGCCAAAGAGGAGTTGAGGAGAGTTACCACCCACCCATTCATCAGTGTTGTATGAGCTTGCTCTGGGTTGGATCCTGGGTGGGCAGCAGCGAAGAGACACATGCAGCCCTGCCCTCAGGGGGCCCCCAGGTTGGCCCAGAGATAACTGATATATGGGGGCCAGGCCTGGGAGAGCTGGTCCAGGCCCCAGGGGCGGTCAGGGGCTCTCCTAGGAGCCATCCCTTGGATCTGCCTGGAGGAGTCCATATCCTGGCTTCTGGCTCTGGCACTCCCTGGGATGAGGAGGGGCTGGGCCTGGCTCAGAAACCAACAGGCATCTAGCTGGTGAGCTGGGGTGGGTCAGGCAGTGGGTAGCGCCCTGGCACCCAGGGCGGTGTTGGGCTCCAGGGCTAGGGCCTCCAGAAAAGCAGCTCCTCCTCCTGTTCCTCTTCTGAACGTGTCTCAGCTTGACCCTGTGGGAGCCTCCTGGTTCCTGGAGGCTCTACCATGCACCTGATGGAAGCTGATGGTCACATCGGACCTGGTGGTCTTCAAAGAACTGGGTTCCAGTTTTGAGAATTCTCGAATTCTGTGGTCAGTGGTATTTGAGGTGTCTGTTCAGCTCCCCTTTCCTGAGGGTGGATGGCTGAAGCCATAACCATGTGACTTGACCCTCACTGCCAGGGCTGATTTGATGGGGCAAACACCTGACTCACGTGGGCCAATCAGATCGTCTCTCCCAGAACTGGGCTTTGTGACTCACCATCAGTCTGGTGGGCAGACGAGCTGGAGGGAATGTAAGACCCGGGCTGGGGGCAGGAGGCACTGGAGAAGCTGCCTGCAGGGGCAGAAACTGCCCCAGAGAAGCAGGGTCTTGGGCATTTATGGGATTTTTATCTCCCCCAATATCCATTCCCCATTTATTCCATTCAAAGTAAATTGAACCAAGCACCCAATTTACTTTGCAGGTGGACTCCCCTTCCTCCACTGGAAACAGCCGTGGAGGAACTGTCGGGCGAGCTGCCCTGCCCACCCCCACTGGGGCCCAGAGACCCTAGCATGGCCCATCAGGCAAGCAGTTTCTGTGCAGACTGAATCATCAGCAAAGGGCTGCAGAAAGGGACAAAGTGGCCAGAGCCAGTGGCCGCTAAAGACACTGTCTCCTTGTTTCTGCAGGTAGATCCCACACCCTGGCGATTCTGGGGTGCGGCCCCTCCTCCACCTGTCCTCCAGCTGCCCCGACAGCCGCGTGAGTGCTTCTGTATGTACACCCACTGCCAGCCGGCCGCCATAGCCGGCTTTGGTTTCTGTTGCTCCCAACGCTGGAGCCACCGGCTCCCTCCCAGGAGTGTCCTCACCCTTGTCTGCCCTGGCTTGTCCCCTCTCCTTCTAATGCACCCGCTCTTGCCTCAGCTGGCTCAGGGGCTTCAAGCCTTGTAACCAAGGATTTCCTGACCCTCCCTCAGACCCAGGGAATAACACTTTGTGAGGCTGGAAATGACAGGCAAGTGCCAGAGAACACAGCCCACTCTCCTTTGCCTCCGGGGAGGCCTGAACTCAGCCCACTGTCACCCCCACGCTGGCACGGCACAGCAGGCACCAAGCGCGCGGCCAGCTGCCCACTTGCAGGAGGAGCCTCACTTGAGACCTTCACTGAGGCTTCACCGGGAAGGTGTTGCTCAGAGAGGGTACAGGGGCCACCTCCCCACACCGACGGTCAGTGAGACCCTGAGGCCCAGGACACTGCCTATTAACGGCTGTCCTGCTGTATGGTGATCATGGACTCCAGGAGTGAAGAGATCCCCTCTCCCTTCCAGGATGCCTGGGGGGACTGAGAAGGGAGGCTTTTGTCTTCCAGCCAGATGGACTTTGCACCTGTTTTTCATTCCCAAATCCACTCACTCAGCTGCTCCCCAGAATAAATGCCCACTTTCCACGATGGGAGAAGGCCCACTGTCGAGGCAGCAGGCACCCCGGGCACCAAGATCCCAGCTCGCGGATGAAGAAACCAGGGCTCAGAGAGCCCGCATGCCTCACCCTCGGGCCCATGTCATGGATAGTTTAATTTAAAGAAAAGTTAGTGGAAAAAGATATTTTTTAAAAAGTGATTTCTTTTTCCTTTGTCAATACTAATAATATTATTAAAACAAATGCATTATTACTCTCAATAATAATAACAGTCTCTACTGAGTAGTTCAAAGTATTTTACATATATCACCTCACTTAATTCTCATAACAACCCTGTGGGGAGGTGGTATTTTTACTGTGCCCACTTTCCAGGTATAGAAACTGAGGCCGAAGGAGGTTAAGTGACTTATCTAAGCCACACACCATGAAGGGCAGTCAGCTCCAGGGCCTGGGCTCCTCACGGTTCCACCCTGCTTCCCCCAACAGGGAGGAAGTAATTGGCCACATTCACAGGCCCCTGAAAACCAAGGCTAGCCAGAGGACTCTTGAGGCTCTGACTGCGGTGGGCAGTTCTGACATGGGTGGGTGACCAGCTCCTGGTCATCTCTGAACCCAGAGCCCCTGATCCTCTTGAATCGCCGTCTGCCCTGAGTGGGTAGCAGTTTGCTCGGGGTGAATGAGGCAGCCTGCTACCCGGCAGGCAACGTGTGTGGGAAAGACGCATCAGGGAACTCTAGGGGAAGAGAGCTGTGCAGCGCCCAGGCTCTCTCTTCCTCCCCTCCCCTGTGACGGTGACACACAGCTGCAGTGGCTCACGTCACTGTCTCCAGCTGAGCCCGAGCTTGCTTAGCTTACCCCTGACACTGTGCTCCAGCAGCCACTGCCCATGGGCCAGAGCTGGCAGCCCACTGGAGCATGTCGTACGCACAGGGCGAATCAGCTCAGCCGAGCCCAGTGCATGGCTAGCAAGCTCCCACTGCGGGCCCTGCACCTGCAGGCCAGGGCGTCTGCTGCTGGAGGAGCTGGCGGCTGGGTGGGCACCTCTCCGGCAGTGGCCGCCCTGTGAATACACTTCTAACGGCCAGCTGCTTCACCCCTGCTCATCTAACGCTAGTCAGGGTGCAGGGTCATCCCGCCGACCTTGAGGAAATTTTCCCTTCATGATTCCATGTTTCTCCCGGGGCAGTGGGTAAAACAGTGTGTTCCTCGTGGGTATTCATTCCACAGGATGCCAGTTCTTCAAAGGCTAACTGGTTCAGAAAAAAATGTTTGACGGCCAAATGAGTGTAGAAAATTTTGGCTTACGTAAGACAGATTTCTTTCCTGCAGGACTTCTCAGAGCCTTCACTATGCTAATGTGCCCTGTGCCTCTTGGAGAGAGTGGTTATGGTATACACTATTCCCCAAAAGCATTTGACCAGGGAGGGAGCCCTTCTCCCAAGACAAATATACCACAGAGATGGTTTTTGCTTCAAGGGGTACTGGGTTATATACATTGATAATCCTTTTTTTAATTTGAAGAAAAATATGAATAAAAACTACTTAATTACAATACATCATGATGTACACAGGTTTTTTTGCTCACAGCTTCGGGATCATTCTATAGGTTTTTGAAAGCTTTTTGTGCTTCCTGTGCTGTCAACGGATCTATCCCATGTGAACAGATGTCCATCCATGCTGTAATTTAATGCTGTTGTACAGGATCCCATGGTATAATGGGAGAATCCCTCATTTCAGGTATGTAGGTTGCTTCCATTGTCTGTTATAAATACTGCTGCAGTATCATCTTTCAGGCTTAATTTGTATAGATCTCTAATTGTCGGCCTAGGATAATTTCTTAGAAGTGGACTTGCTGAGTCAGAGAATATGGATATTTATTGCCAAACTGTTCTACTGAAAGGCTGTACCGCCTCACACCCCGCCTGGCAATCCCTGGACACTCACTTCTTCACTCTTTGCCAACACTGGGTATGATCATCAACTCGTTTTCTTTTTTCAAGTTGTTTTGTGCTTCTTTCATGACAAGGGACAGCTTTCGTGTGGACAGGCCGCGTGCCCTTGCTTTTGTGATGTCTGATCAGGTTCTTCCCCCAACTTCCTGTTGAGGGCTCATTTTGTTAGAAACCCTCCCTGCATGAAAAGACCAGATTTGTTTATGAGACGGGAAGTGATTTGCCCAAAGCCACACAGTGCATGAGGGACAAGACCGGGATGAAACCTGGGCTGCTAGGGGTTCGGTGGGACCCTGCCTCCCCTCTCTCTCCCTTTCCTCTGGGCCAGCACCCCAACCCCACTCCAGCAGCTGACTCTACCCTGGTGTCCCCCATGGGCAGCCCTGTTCCCACCGGACCTCTGGGCTTCAAGGACTTCCTCTGGACACACTTCCTTAAATTACACAAGTGCTGCAGATCCCGAGGACCAAGTGCATATGGGCAGGTGTACTCAAGGGGCATTTGAACTCACCTGGGGGGCCCAGGAAGGCTCCGGAGGTGATGTTTAAATGGAGACTTGAAGGACATCCAACAGTGCTGTCCAAGGGAAATAAATGTGAACCACATGGTGTAGTTTAGAATTTTCTAATAGGCACATTAAAATAACTCATTTCAATAATGTATTTAACCCTTTATATCCAAAATATTATCAGTTCAATATGTAATCAAAGTTTGAAAAACACCAACAAGGTATTTTGCATTCTTTTGATTCCATACAAACCTTCAAAATCCAGTGTATATTTTACGCTTGCAGCGCATCTCCATCTGGACTGGCCACGTTTCAAGTGCTCTGTGGTCTCCCGTGTGCTGGGGGTTTCCGTGCTGGGCATTGCGGTTCTAGGTGGTCCCTACAGCTCCAGAGGGGAAGGGAGAGCAGCCCTGGTGCCAAAAAGCCTGTCATAGGCACCAAGGGATGAGGCAGGAGAGAAGGTGGCTTTGAGGAAGGGCGGTGGCTGGCTTAGCCCGGTTGTGGGAGGATGGAGAAACGCAGTCCACCTTGGGGGCTCCTTAGGGACTGCAATCCAGTGGACTAGAAGGGTTGATCTGGAGGGTAAGGTCTCGGGAGAGCGAGGGGCGTAAGACAGTTCAGGTTTGTGGCTGGAGCTGCTGAGTATGGAAGGGGCCATTTGCCCGAGGGGAGAAGATTCTTTTCGGTGTGTGTGCGTGCGTGTTTATTAAGGTAGCATTGATATACAATCTTTTGAAGGTTTCACATGAGCAACACTGCAGTTACGACATTCACGCATATTATCAGCTCCCCCCCACCCCACTGTAGTCACTGTCCATCAGCGTAGTCAGATGCTATGGAGTCGCTACTGGTTGGAAGAAGATTCTTTCTGGGGAGGGAGGTGGTAAGTTAGCTTTCTGCCTGAGGAGTTTGAGGTGCCTGTGGGACACCCACATGGACACACCCGGGAGGCCCTAGATACTCAGACTAAGACTTGGAAGAGGTCCGGCTGGAGCTGCGGATCTGGCAGGGGATGGAATCGTCCCCCAGGTTGTAGCGGCCTAGGAGAATATTTAATCCCAACTCTTCCCACCACATGTGTGTGATGTTTTCTCCTTTCATGGGCTGTCGGGGAGAATCACTGAGCGAGCTTCTGGGGTCACTCTCCCAGGCAAGCCCGTAAAACAAGAGAAGGGAATCCCTGCTAAAAGGCAACGGGGAGGGCCAATGGCTGGGTTAAAATGCAGATCCCCAGGCTGCCAGCAGCCCTGTTCAGGTTCACCATGCCTGGGGGCGGGGCCTGGGCATCTCCCGTGGGGTGGCTCGGAAAGGCCTCGGCCTTGGGCTACCCACAGGTGAGCAAAATTTGATCAAGTATTTTTCTTATTCAAAAGCAATGCATTTAGTTGTAGAAAACAATCTGTATAAGATACAGATGAGTTTCTGGAATTGGTGACAGCTGCACATCCTAGCAAACATAGTAAAATCACCAAATTGCACACTTTCAAGTGGTGAATTTTATGTTATGTGAATTTCCTCCTGAAATATGCGAGGAAAAATACGAATAAGAGAAGAAAATAAAGTGGCCTGTAAGCCCACCTCTACTGGTAAAGCTGATAAAACACCTGGGCGGTATAGCCTTCGGACTGCTTTCCACACGGGTATACGTAGCCGATTATTCTAGACACGCTGGTGTAGAGCCTTCTTTTCTTTTTTGAACATAAAACTCAACATGCTTCCTCTTCAAACCTGGTTTTCCTCAGGTGGCCCCATCCCTCCCCCTAATCTAATCAGCCGGCTCAAATTCCCTGGCTCCTTGCCTGGCCTCTCTGCCTTCGTCCTGCCCCCTCCAATCCACCCAGCAGCCAGGAGAAGCCTCTCAACATGTGAATCTGGTCAGAAATCCTGCACATTTTTCTTTACTTAACACCGAAGTTCTGTGGCAGAAGGAACTGGAACCGCGGCTCTCAGGTGGTCGAGAGAGCGGGGCTGAGCCCTCAGTCCAGGGCGGATCTCGCTGGGGCATTTTCCGCTGATGTGGGCAGGGACACTTTGGGCAGAAATCCAGGTCACAGAAGAGGGTAAGGCTGGCCCCAAGGTCCAGCATCTTCCCACTGCTGGCCCCACATCATGGGGGTCTGGAACTCTCTGCCCAGCTCTGAGTGCCCAGTCCTGTGTGTCTCCCTCCTTCTGTGACTTCCAGGCCCCCGCCCCCCTGCTGCTCTTCCTACCCCTCTGCCGGGAGCCCTCTCTGTCTCTCTGACCTGTGTCCCCCTCTGACCACACTAAACTCGATCCCCTGGTGACCACATCCTGTGTCTCAGGGCTTTAAATCCCATCTGGACCAGGACAACCCCCAGCTCATCCCTGCAGCCCAGATCTGTCCCTGAACCCCAGGCTCCAGCATCACTTGCTTCCTAGGCATCTCCATTGGATGAGCAATAGGCATCTCATGCTTCACTCGTCCAGACACGGTGCTGCTCTTTCCACTTCCAAACCTGTCCACACTCCACTTTAGCAAAGGGAAACTGTATTCTCACAGTTACTCAGCCCACATCCTTGGTGTTCTTACTCCCTTCTCGCTTTGTCTCACACCCCATCCAATCCTGTAGGTTATCCCACTGTCTCTACCTTCAAAACATAACCCAAGTCTAACCAGTTTTCTCCATGTCCTCCTTTGCCACCCTGCACCCGCCACCAACACCCTGGCTAACGATGCAGTGACCTCCCAAAGGTCCCTGGTCCTGCCCTTGCCTGCTTGGGGGCAGTGCTCCACACAGCAGCTGAGGGATCCCCCTAAATACCAACACATCCCCAAGTTGGACCTCATTGCCCTTCTGTTTCTCCCTCTATGCCCACCTTGCTGCCGCCTCTGTGAAGCCACATGGGCCAGCGGACCCTCCGTAGGGCCTGGCCAGTGCTTCCCTGTTTTCTCAGTGAGGCTTTCCCTGACCTTAGAGGCCTCACACCTCCCCATCCCTCACCCCTGCCTTGTTTTTATATTTTCACCTCTGACATCATGCATTTTACTTATGCATTTTGTTTATTGTTTATATGGCTCTCCACTCCTTAACTGTAAGCTCCATGACAGCAGGGTTTGTCTGTGTCCTCGAGATGGGCCTGGAGAACAATTGGTGTTCAGTAAATATTTGCTGAATGATAGAGTGAATCTGGGAAGCCCCAAGGAACCTCCCAGACTCCCCAGGTTCTGTGCACAGTCCCCCAGTGCCTTCTCTGCCCTCTCTGATCCTTTATAGGTGTATTGCCACTGTGATTTTGGGACCCCTGTGGAGCAGCCAGGGGAGGGGGAGGTCTGTGGGCTCCCCGAGGAAATGGACCTCATTGGTCATGGGCACGCTTGGCATGCAGGCAGTGGGCAAGAAATACAGGAGGAGCGCCTGGATTTCTATGGGGCTTTAATTGCTACCTCTGTCACTGCCATCCTGCGCAGGCCCTGGTCCTCATGCCGTTTCCCTGACCCAAGCGGGATGCTCGGGGTGGTCGACCCAATTGTGAACCCCTAACTGTGGGTCCCTTACTGCTGTTCATTCCAAGTCAGTCCTCACAGTTGGGTCATCCTGCTCCCAAGTCTAAAGCAGGTCCCTCCAATTGTGGGCCCTCCCCACCTCCTGAGGTCTGTGCCCTCCCCACTTCCCATACAAATGAAGTCCAGAAGGCCTGTAAGTTCACCCCCATCTGAAGGCTTCCTGGGGCCTGGAGCTTAGGCCACTCTGGCCCTGGCCAGGGTTTCTGTCTCCCCAGGTCATCTGTGCTTCCTGGACCCTGAGGTCTGACCACTGCCAACATGGAGAGAAAAAGAGACTGCCCACCCCTGTCTTGTCCTCCCATGCTCTGTCTCCGCCAGGGCCCAGCACCTGCCTTCTCAGTCACAGAGCTTTGCTGAATGGCTGTTGCAAGGCAGGTGCCTTCTACGTGTTGGAGCTACAGCTACAAATAAGAAT